>CM031615.1:67835221-67846188 GCA_018398815.1 Conus ventricosus
CCGCCTCGGTGATGAGACTGAGACCACTCACTGCGATTGTATTTCCATTCCTTGAATGAGCATCTCCAGTCTTTGAAAATTTAATGGTGTCTCTACTCGAAATAGTACGACGCCATTCGTGGAAGTCGTATTTCTCCTCATGGCAATTGCTTCTCCTCTCTCTCTCTCTCTCTCTCTCTCTCTCTCTCTCTCCTCTCATAATAGTCTCTCATAGTAGTATCTCCACTCTCTGAAATAGTGTCTTCTCTCATCAGAATAGTATCTCCATTCATTGAATTAGTGTCTTCGTTCATTGCAGTTTATCTCCCACTCACCGGGGTGGTATCCCGACTCGCTGAAATATGATCTCTGGTGAAGTAGTGTCTCCACTCATAAAAACAGTCCAACCACTCATTGCAGTCGTAATCTACACTCACTGCAGTAGTGAAATCGTGTCTCCACTTTTTGAAATAGTGTTCTCCACTCGTTGAAGCTGTGTCTACACTCGCTGCAGCAGTATTTCCTTTGATAGGAATACAGTCTTCACTCTTTTGGAAAAGGCTCTTCAGTCGTCAGAATAGTGTCTCCACTCGTTGGAATAGTGTGTCCACTTGCTGAAATAGTATCCTCATTCATTGAAAAGGTATCTCTTCTCATTGGAATAGTGTCTTTGCGCATTAGAAAAAAGTGTTTCTTATTTGAAAACCACCTTTACTGTTTCCGATGGTATTTCCACTCGCGCTGGTTGAAAAAGTATCTCCATCATTGGATTAGTTGGTGTCTCCGCTGTTTGTAGCGCTGTTTCCGTAGTGCTTTCAGTGGACGGAATAGTGTCTGCTGATAGGAACAGCGTCTCCGTTAACTTGAATAGTATTCTGTTCACACAGGAATATCGTATCTACTGATTCGAATACATCCAGTCGTTGGAATGTTGTCTTTACTCATTGGGATGTTGTCTCCGCAAATATTGGGTTGTTGTCTCTGCAAATATTGGGATTTGCCTTCGCAAATATTGGGATGTTGTCTCCACAAACATTGGGATGTTGTCTCAGGTCATTGGGATGTTGTCTCAGGTCATTGGGATGTTGTCTCAGGTCATTGGGATGCTGTCTCAGGTCATTGGGATGCTGTCTCAGGTCATTGGGATGTTGTCTCAGGTCATTGGGATGTTGTCTCAGGTCATTGGGATGCTGTCTCAGGTCATTGGGATGTTGTCTCAGGTCATTGGGATGTTGTCTCAGGTCATTGGGATGCTGTTCGTGCATCGTGATGACATGTTTATTGTAACTGGTACTATTTCAGTGTCCAGGACGTGTGATTCTCTCTCTCTCTCTCTCTCTCTCTCTCTTCTCTCTCTCTCTCTCTCTCTCTCTCAGGCAGGCAGAGAGAGGGAGAAAGGGGGACAGACAAGAGAGAACAGACGTACGGACAGAGGGAAGACTGATGAAGAGAGACAGTGAGGGACAGCGTGGAAGCGGTAGGGGAGAGCACTGGCTGTGTCGGTGATGTTTGATGATGCACCTGAGATGTAGGGAGGCTGACAAAGTCATGACTCGTTTCCAGCAGAAGGGCGTGATTTATGGGACTTCGCTCACCTTTTCGGCTTTGGGTCGGAATCGTCCCAGTTGCTTGCATTTGCCCACTCTGTGTGTGTGTGTGTGTGTGTGTGTGTGTGTGTGTGTGTGTCACTGTGTGTGTGTGTGTGTGTGTGTGTGTGGAGAGAGAGAGAGAGAGAGAGAGAGGAGAGAGAGGAGAGAGAGAGAGGGAGACTTTGTTTGAGCACCTCTGTGTGTGTGTGCGTGTGTGAATTGTAAAATGTATAGCATGTGAACTGTGCTCAGACTGAAACTCTCCTTGTCATTATATTGACCGGTGTTATCACTGCCTGTACATAGCTGATTACCTCAGGGTGAGGGAGGAGAGCAACGGGATGTCACGTCACTTCACTGGCGTCCCTTTGTACAGTGCTGCAGTACAGGGGGGGGGGGGGGGGGGGGGGGAGACAGGGCGCTGTAGTTAAGTACAGGGGGAACGTTTGGGAGCTGTTGTACGGCGTAGAGGGAAAGATGAGGAACGGAAATACGGCACAGAGAGAAAGTTGGGTAACTGAAGGTCAGTAGGAAGCAGGGGGAAGGACTGGAACACCATGCAGAGGGGAAGATTCGGAACTATAGTGTAGTTGAGAGGGAAAGATGGAGAACCGAAACATAGCACAGAGGGAGGGTCGGGGAACAACAACACAGTGTAGAGGGAAAGATGGGGAAACTGTTGCATAGTATAAAGGGAACGGTCGGGAGCTGTGTTACAGTATTGAGGGAAAGTCGAGGAACAATAATAAAGTATAGAGGGAAAGGTTGGAAACTGTTAACACAAGAAAGAAAAGAAAGGGGGGGGGGGGGGGGGGGGGATACACCCGAAGATGCAGTTGGGACCCAGAGAAGTACTGTCTTCAACTGCCGAACCAACCAGCTGGGAGCAATCCTACACCAGCCTTAGATGCCTGCGCAGTGTTCACATAGGGTGCAGGCACGCGTAGGGCGTTCCATGAAGACGTCATGGGACATAATTGCTCCCCGGCAGATGCCATCGTGTAGTGGCCACCGGATGTGACACGACAGACCCTCCACGGGAGCGTCCCCATGGGAGCACCAGCCCATAGTTCATGACTGCAGAGCCCACTGGCGAAAGACGCCGCTGTCAAGCAAGTGCCATGTCGATCCCGCAGCCTTGCTCATTGCTGTTGCGCTGAGAGGTGAAAACAGTCACAACTCCGGACACGGCCAAGCTATCGCCAAGAGGTCTTAAACGCCCTCCGAAGAGGATCCCGGGTTATGGTCTTTCCTCCTGTCAACAGGACTTTTCCCTGCGGTCAGTGGATCTTCCCTCACCGTCACTGGGCCTTTCCCCAGCGTCGGCCAAAAAGGCAGGCGAGAAAAAGACACACCCGAAGATGCAGGTGGGAGGCAGAGAAGCGCGAAACCGTAACACAGTACAGAGGGAAGGGTGGAGAATAATAACAGTATATACAGGGAAAATGTTGGAACAATAACACATTTGAGAAGGAAAGATCGAGATCAGTGTAAACAAAGGTAGGGGAACGATAGTATGGTAGCGATGAGAGAAAGGTAACAAGATCGGATAAATGGAAAGTTGGGAAACTCGTTACAACACAAGAAAGTGGGGAACTGTAGTACAGAGGACAATGTGGAGATGATAGCAGTACAATGTACAGGGAACTTTCTGAACAATATAGCATTGCAGACGGGGAAAAAGGTGGGGGGGGGGGGGGTGCAGAGCTGTACAGAGGGAAAAGAGATATGAAGGATAGCGTAGAGGGAAAGATGGATAACTTGTACAGTATAGAGGGGAAGGTGAAAAACAGTAACATAGTATAGACGGGGAAGGTGGGGAACAGTAGCACAACAATACATCGAGGGAACAGTTTAGAGGCAGAGTTGTGCACACTGTATGGTGGGAATGGTCAGGAACTGTGGCACAGTGTCAAAGGAAAAAGTAGGGAACATTGACTCAGTTTAGAAGAAAAGGTAGGAAACACTGACGGCAGAGAGAAAGGGTAGAAACAAAAGCAGAGTATGCATGGAAAGGTGGGGGAACAGTTGTTCAGCATAGAGGGAAAAGTGGGGAACAGTAACAGTATAGAGGGAAATGATAGGGAGGGGGGGGGGGATAGCGATACTGAACAGAGAAAAGGTGGGGACCTGTTGTACAGTTTCGAGGAAACGGTGGGGAAACGGTATCACACTGTTGAGGGAATGAGGAAACTGTTACGGCACAGACAACAGTGCGGATCATTTTACAGTGCAGCGGGAGAGGTGAGGAATGGTAGTACAGAAAAGGGAACATGATGAGGAACAGTGGTACAGGTGGGTGGAGAACCTTTGTACAGCATAGAGGGGAAAGGTGGGGAACTGCTGTACAGCCTAGAAGGAAAAAGCGGGGAATAGTAACACCGTTTAGAAGGAAAAGTGTGGAACAGTAGCCCAGTGTAGAAGGAAAAGTGTGGAACAGTATCAGTTTAGAAGGAAATATGGAGAACGGTAACACCGTTTAGAAGGAAAGTTAGGGAACAGTATCAGTTTAGAAGGAAAGGTGGGGAACAGTACCATAGTTTAGAAGGAAAAGTAGGGAACAGTTAAGGAAAGGTGGGGCACATTAACAGTTTAGAAGGAAAGGTGGGGCACATTAACAGTTTAGAAGGAAAGGTGGGGCACATTAACAGTTTAGAAGGAAAGGTGGGGCACACGAACAGTTAAGAAGGAAAGGTGGGGGACATTAACAGTTTAGAAGGAAAGGTGGGGGACACGAACAGTTAAGAAGGAAAGGTGGGGAACATTAACAGTTTAGAAGGAAAGGTGGGGCACACGAACAGTTAAGAAGGAAAGGTGGGGAACATTAACAGTTTTAGAAGGAAAGGTGGGGCACACGAACAGTTAAGAAGGAAAGGTGGGGGACATTAACAGTTAAGAAGGAAAGGCGGAGGACATCAACAGTTAAGAAGGAAAGGCGGGGAACATTAACACTTAAGAAGGAAAGGGGGGAACATTAACAGTTTAGAAGGAAAGGTGGTGAACATTAACACTTAAGAAGGAAAGGTGGGGCACAGTAACAGTTTAGAAGGAAAGGTGGGGACATTAACAGTTTAGAAGGAAAGGCGGGGCACATTAAAGATCAGAAGGAAAGGTGGGGCACATTAACAGTTTTGAAGGAAAGGTGGGGCACATTAACAGTTAAGAAGGAAAGGTGGGGCACATTAACGAGTAAGAGGAAAGGTGGGGAACATTAACAGTTAAGAAGGAAAGGTGGGGCACATTAACGGTTTAGAAGGAAAGATGGGGCACATTAACGGTTAAGAAGGAAAGGTGGGGAACATTAACACTTAAGAAGGAACGGTGGAGGGAAAGGTGGGGAACATTAACAGTTAAGAAGGAAAGGTGGGGAACATTAATAGAGTGGGGAACATTAACAGTTAAGAAGGAAAGGTAGGGAACATTAATAGTTAAAGAAGGAAAGGTGGGGAACATTAACAGTTAAGAAGGAAAGGTGGGGAACATTAATAGTTAGGAAGGAAAGGTGGGAACATTAACAGTTAAGAAGGAAAGGTAGGGAACATTAACATTTTAAAAGGAAAGGTAGGGAACATTAACAGTTAAGAAGGAAAGGTGGGGAACATAATAGTTTAAGAAGGAAGGTAGGGAACAGTAACAGTTTAGAAGGAAGGGTGGGGGAACGGTAGCGCAGTTTAGAAGGAAAGTGGGGGAAAGTAGCGGTTAGAAGGAAAGGTATGGGAAAATAGCGCAGTTTAGAAGGAAAGGACGGAGAACAGTTGCACAGCTTAGGGGGGGGGGGGGGGGGGGGGGGGGGGGGGGGGGGGGGGGGGGGGGGGACTGGGGGAAATGGAAGAAGTGGAGGGAAGACAGTGTGGGGGGGAGGGAGAAGGTTTGGGACAGACGTGTGCGCGGGGGTTATGTGTGGTGTGGGGGGGGGGGGGGGGGGGTGGGGGGGGGGGGTGGGGGGGGGGGGGGGGGGGGGGGGGGGGGTAGGGGGGGGGGGGGGGGGGGGGGGGGGGGGGGGGGGGGGGGGGGACTCCTAAACAAAAACACGAGCATACAAGCGCGTTTTGTATTTATAAATACATACATGCGCGCGCACACTGTCACGCGCGCGCCCCACACACGAGAGAGAGTTGCGCTTGCGAGCGCAGCTATGTGCATATACGCGCGCTGTCGCTCACCCTGCACACGAAGTTCCAGGGAGAGAGAGGGGGGATAGGGGGCTTCCATGCGCTCGCTCGCACGCACGCACACACACACACACACACACTGAGGAGAGGGGAGTCAAGTCGAAGTGTGTCCAAAAATAGCCCAGTGCAGGGTAACTCGACGCAATAGGATCTGTGTGGCCTTCACGAGGGAGAGGGGAGGGAGGAGAGAGGGGAAGAGGAAACATAAAACCTTGACTGCTCCAACAGCGAGGGGGCCTGTGAAGGGATCGCGAGCGGCGAGCATGAAATGCTAGTTCTTTTCATGTGTGCAGCGTTCGCATGAGTGTTGTGAGGAAATGGAAAGGGGGGGAGGGTTAGGGCAGGTTAGTCGGGTGTCGATAAGAAAAAAGTTTTTTTTTCGTGTGTGTTTTGTAATGAGCACTCGTGCGCGCGGATATGTGTACAGGAGAAAAAAAGATGGGACAAAAACCAGTTGCTTTTAAACAAACATTTTGGACACAGACCTTAACAGTTAGACTACTGTCCAGCTGTTAGTAAGAGTTGATGAAATTGGTTGGTTGGTTTTAGTTTAGTGTTTATTTGACCGTTTCATTACAGTTGTTTGTTGTGTTAATGGTCACTGTGATGCACAAACAAACACCTCTGCAAATTTTCATCAGTGTACTGTGATACTCAGAAAGTGTTGACGAAGTGTTGATATATATTTTGTCTCTGAGCGCTTGATCCTCCCCACCCACCCCAACCCCTCGCTTAAAATTGACTTTTTGGGGCATATGCCAAATTTTAGAAAAATATTGGTGAGATACTTTTTAACTCTCCCACCAAAAAGGTCTGATTGTCGAAAGTGTCATTTTGCACTGCAGTTATTACTTGCCATTGTAAAATCGCTCGTTTCTGTCTGTCGTTGTTGGGGTCGTTAGTTTATCAGCTTCTTTGCACCATTTTTTTTAAATTTTTAACTTTTGAATTATTCGCTGGCTGGCTTGATAGTATGATCATGCCTGTACTTTGTGGCTGACGTTAACACTGGTGATTTTTTTTTTTAACACAGTTTGTGAGATTCAAAGTACAAGAAATCATGACATCTTAGTTTGAAGAATCGTGCCAAAATTTTTCACTGCTGATTTTATTTATTTTTTTTTTTTTTTATAAACAAACCCGAAAGGAGTAGGTTTCCCCACATTTTACTTTATTTCAGATTCCAGCCATCGGTTTTCTATGTATGTGTTCACTAGCCCTATATATTAATATTAATTAATGATAATATTAAGACTGCTATGAAGACCCGTCCAGTACGTACGGACGAACCACCCACCCCCACCTCATCTCCACCCACCTCCTTGCCACTCCGTGTTAAAGTCCCAAGACAGTTCAACCGGCAGACGTGACAGGGGATAGGAGGCCGAGCCATCAGAACTGACCTAGTTTGGCCGGGTGTACTGTACTCCCTGGCTGGCGGTGAGAAAGGGAGGCCTGTAGGGCCTAGTAGTTAGTTGCCCACTCAGCAGGTTCACACGCAAGGAAATGCCCTGAGCATGACATGCTTACTTTCTCGTTCTTCGCCTTCTTGGTGTCATTGAAACGTAAATCATGCCAAATGCACGGCGGCTGCAGCGCACCTGTCAGGTTTTTTGTTGTTGTCGGATAGCCAGCATACAGTTTATACCGTCATGTCATGAGTCAGGAACATTATTTAGAAACATTCAGAATAGGGCTTATGTAGGATATTTGCTAGAGTGCAGTACCGAAAATGAACAGTGTCACGACCGACCCTGGAGGTCTGCCCTGACAGGATCGGTCTAGGGGGAGTGAAGGGAGTGACTGACCTCACACGCCCCGCAAGAGATCACACAATAAAGATTACGATACAACACCCCATTTATTCACACCAGCAAAAATAAACATTCCAACACACACACCCATGCACGATCACAATCAAGCACTCCAACGCACCAACATGCACAATCACAATCAAGCACTCCAACACCACAACATGCACGATTATAAATAAACATTTCACCATACGACGTACACAATCACAATTACAGCATTCCAGCACATGTAACATATACACAATTATAAAGAAACATTTCCAGCATCGATCCCTTCTAACACCCTGGCGTGCATCCACACCCTGCCTCTGTCAGGCCTACTGGGAGCACCCTGTCGCACTAGGTGCTCCGAACCGGGTCGGTTCTCGCAGGGAGTCGCTCAAAGCCGACACCCTCGACTCACAAACAGGCAGTGAAGAGCGCGTCCCGGAGGGGGGGGGGGGGGGGGGGGGGGGGGGAACGTGGCGCTGTTACTGGAGGTCCTGGACGGGGGTCAGGGCCGGCCAGTCAAGACGGCGGGCTCCTCTACCAGTCCGCGGTCCCGACCCGGCGTGGCCTCGACCAGCGCGTGGCACCATCCAGTCCGTGGTCTCAGCCAGAGCGTGGCCTCAACCAGCACGTGGCACCATCCTGTCCGTGGTCTCAGCCAGAGCGTGGCCTCAACCAGCACGTGGCACCATCCAGTCCAGATCGGGTGAAGCCCCCGGGAGGGGAGGGGACGTAGCTGGGAGGAGAGTAGAAAGGGAGGGAAGGAAGAAGGAAGGAGGAAGGAAGAAGGGTACGGGAAAACCCGCTGTCAGTACAGTCTGGACCCATGCTGTCAAATCTTAACAGCCACTCGCATGATGGGCGAGGGGAAGTCTACTAAACGCACACAGTAAACCATCGAATCAGGGATGTTCACTAGGGTCTTCTCACACGATGCAGGTAAAAGACTGCATTAAATCAACAGGTTATAAAACAAATATGAATCATCTTCATCCTTCTCTCACTCATGCTTAACATTTTCCTTCCTTAGGAAATAAATCAACACAGCGACCATCGCTTAATAACTGCCACCACATTTGCAAATAATAATTCAATGGCATAATTGTCACATTTTATAAACACATTTCAAAATAAAAAATCTCCAACCACGCATCCGAACGAAAAAACCATGCGTACGCACGCTCGCGAACATAAAACTCGTTCTCCTTGCACACACAAACAGACGGTGGCCGATGGATAAGAGTCCGGCGAATGTGACAGGGGCGGACGAGCGAGACCAAGCAAGTTCCAACCCTGAATCGCCAGGTTCTCTCCATCCCCACCGATACCGCATCACCAGATGCATAAACAGGAGAAAGAATTTTGGAAATAATTTAGAATGGCCAGGTTAAAGATTGAATTAACCAGAGAAAAGGTCTCAAACAATATTTCTCTTACAATTTCGAAAACAAAAGAAAATTGCGCAAAAGAGGAGACTAAGCCGACTAACAACAACAAACCAAAACAAACAAACCACGAAACTGATGCTTACCAGCTACCGTGGGTGACCCGAAAAGGCGGGTCAAACGACTCTCTCTACCCTCTGTCCAGTCGAGAGGACAGAGGCACAGGTGCGGAAAAAGAAGAAGTGATGTCCTCTTCCTACAGGCCGACGGTAGGAATTGAAGATACCGACTGTACCTCGATGATACGGTAAAGAACCAAGACCGGAGCAGGCGCTCCCAGAGACATCTTCCGCTCGAGTGAAGAGCTAACCCCCTCAGCAATGGCGGCCAACATGCCATGCTGCGTCACAGAGTGAGCATACTTCAAACTAAAAGAAATGAAGCACGTGCGACAGGTAAAAAGACAGACGAGAGGCCGATAGACAGCAGGTTCGAGAGAAAGGTACCAGCCACCCGTGAACCTACAGGATGAATAGCACGGGCAGTGGAATAAGAGAGAGAGAGAGAAAAGCAAACCGAAGTTGAGCTGAACTACACAAGGTGCAACCGCACCCCAAGCCACATTAAGGGACGGATACACGACAACAGCAACGACAATAAACGAATTGAATAATTTTCCCCCACCTAGATGGGTCAAACGTCGTAGGCCTCGTGACAAACTCGTGACAAACAGTTTAAAAAAAATTTAATTTAGAACAAGAAGTGACGATTTGTAAAAAACATCGTTCTCAAAGAAACGAATAAGAATTTGGTCTAAGAATGTGTGTGTTCATAGATTGGATAAATTAACAAACAAGTGTTTATTATTATTCTTTTATGTTCCTTGATGTAATGCCCTTTTCTCATTGTCCTTTTGTTGTGTGACTCATGAGGTGAGCTACTGTTGGTGCTGCTATGACTGGCTACAACATGCAAACAGAGAAGACCGCAAGGTGACAACCAACCAACTGTAATGATCACTTTAATTAACGTGGCTAATATAGGATTTCGGAGAGAAATATACCCTCATCAATAGCGAGACCGTAACATTTTGGATGCGGTGAACAGTCTTGGAAACAAAACCAGACGTGCTGAAGAACGGGGTCTTTAGTGTGATGTTCCTTATTCGAGGTCCAGAAAACTCGTCACAGTCCTGACTGATGCACTCCAGGAGTGTCGTTAAAATCAGTGCCCGGCTATGCTGGCTGTAAAGAAGGAAGATACTACAACCCGCACTGGCCTGTACGCTTGGACCCTTTGGACAACCCTTTGACCTGGCTTTCCACCCGGATGAACTCGAGACTTTGTGACAGAGGAAGGGAACCGCCTATGGCTTCGTCTGCATCGTTCTTTATTACCTTTATCGAACACCGTTAAATTGGGGGAAAAAATCGGTCTTGACCAGACAAGCAAGGCAGGAAAGAAACCACGGCGGCATCTTCATCATTGTTACCCTAATTTAAAAGCCGTTTAAATTAAAAATCGACAAAGACTACACAAAGAGGCAGGAAAGAAACTACGCGGCATCTTCATCATTGTTACCCTAAATGAAAAGCCGTCAAATTAAAAATCGACAAAGGACTACACAAAAAAGGCAGGAAAGAAACGCAGCATCTTCATTGTTCTTATTACCCTCGTTGATCGCCGTTAAATTAATCAACGGTGATTATTAAACAGACAGGGCAAGAAGAAAACTGCCGAGCATCTTCATTATTTATCACCCTCATTGAACACGGTCAAATTAGAAAACCGAAACGACCAAAACAAACGAGACTCCCTGGAAGGAAATGCAAGAGTTAGAGCACAAACGTTGTGTGTGTGTGAGAGTTAGAGCAAACGGTGTGTGTGAGAGTTGCACAAACGTTGTGTGTGTGAGAGTTAGAACACAAACGTTGTTGTTAGAGCACAAAGTGTGTGTGTGTGTGAGAGTTAGAGCACAAACGTTGTGTGTGGTCGAGTGGTGTTGTGGACCACATGCCCGGGAAAAGCGCTCTGAAAAGT
>CM031615.1:67852188-67895137 GCA_018398815.1 Conus ventricosus
TTTGTTTGTGGCGGATGCAAAAGTGTTAGTAATGTTTGTGCTGTGTGGCTCAGAGTTGACTGACATGACAACACTAAGACATGTTACTCAGGCAGTGAGCACTGTGTCCACTTAAGCAGCAGCTCCCACATTCTGCCTTTGTCGCTGTCATGCAGTCAGAACGAGGAGAATCTTTGCTTGTCTGTGTTTACAGTACAGGTTTTTTTGTTTTGTTTTTGTTTTTGTCATAAATCTGCATATAAAGAACATTTTGAGAAATCTTCTTAAATCAGGAAGCAGCATTTCTTACATTGTATAGCCACTTTTGCATGTCTGAGGAAGGGTTAGTGGTAAAGTGTTATGAACGAACATGACCATGATGAACAAACAACTTTTCACCACAGTACCATAAATGTATCAGGAAAGGGGGGGGGGGGGGGTGTTAGTTTTTGATGTTCCATTTTTATTACCTCTCTCAGCAGCAGGGCCTCCATGCCGCTTATTCCTGGATCAAGGTTTTTAATGAAAGAAATATTTTAACAAAACTCTGGAGTATTTTTAGAAAATCTGTTTTAATGAGTTGCATGTGCATCTTTTTTGTTGTTGTTGTTACTTTGCTTTACATCTGTTTTGAGAGTTGGTTCAGCGTGGCAACAGCCCTGAGTTTGTTTTTAGTCTATTTTGAGAGCTGACTTCAACTTGGTGACAGCCCTGATGCGTTTTTTGTTGTTGTGGTCGGCTGGAACTGAAATATATTGAATCATTGTTCTCCCTACACGGCCGTGCCCCGTCTCGACCTTGCCCAGTGTCATTCCTGACACAACGTTGAGAGCTATCCATATCAGGTCGTCATGAAGCATCTCATCAGCGGAGACAGTGTACTGTGACTGAGTCCTGTCAGTTATGCCTGTGCTGATCTGATGTATGTTGGACACCACCTACTTAGCTCCCATACTGTTGATGGTGATTGTGTCATTGCAAAGATAAAGTCAGACTTTCTCCCCCTACCCATCCCTCGCTCTCTCTCTCCCTCTCCCTCTCTCTCTCTCTCTCTCTCTCTCTCTCTCTCTCTCTCTCTCTCTCTCTCTCTCTGTCTTAGAGAACTGACCATAAGCATTGGTATAGATATTTCCATGAGTGATAAAGGCATTGTTTGAAATCTGTGAATAATCGAATGGATTGATTGAAATCCATCTTTGATCAAACAGACTGATCTGAATAAGTGTATGATTACATGGATATATTAAACTCCATGACTGGTTGAATGAATGGATGGATTGATTAATTCAAATCTTCAACTGTGCTAAACACAACATGAAGCCAAAACTGAATGAAATTCAGGTATGTTTGATTTTATTGATTTAAAGCTTATCCATGAATGATAGAGCTCATAATTATATGAATAATGGAATGGATCTGTTGAAATCTGTGAATCATGGGATAGATAGAATCAAATCTATAAATGATGGAATGGATAGATGGCAATCTAATGAATGACGGAATGAATAGGTTGCAATCTACGAATGATGGAATGGATGAATATGAAGTTAGCAGAAATCGAAATCAAGTCCAGAATCTGAAAAAAGGAGGGAGTTGACTAGCTCTGTATCAGCTGTGGTGCCCCACTTAACCAGGAGCGGTTCAGGGATATGATACTGGATGAACTCTTGAACAGCACGTTGGTCTTGCAACCCATATTGTCAGCTGTCTAGTGGAGTTGGCTTGCGCTAAGGGAAGTAATTTGGTCCAGTTCAGACTGCTTGGAAATGTGTTGCCATTTTTGCACATAGTACTTGAAATTGTTTTAGACAAAACTGTCACGAAAAGCTAAGTGTAAGCATTCTTTCTTTCATAATCTGTCAATAATTATGGTTTTGGATGTGTATGCTTTGTGTGTGTGCGTGTGCGCGCGTGTGCGTGTGTGTGTGTTTCAGGTTTTGTGGAGATAGAGCAGGAGGACCAGATTGTTCTCATCAAGCAAGGGGCCTTTGAAGTCATGATGACCCGATTCTCCATGCTGGTGGATTACGACAACCAGACCATGATGGACCCTGCCCTGTCCACCAGGTTTCCTCGGTATGGTTCTGTCATCAGACCACCAGGTGTCTCTGTCCCGTCTTACCAGGCTAATGGGAGAATAGCAACAGGGTCCTCTTTCAAGAGTTGGCATCGTTCTGTCCAACACAGAGTCCAGTTAGATCACATATCAAATACAACAGCTTGCGCTGGCTGCAGGCACACTGACACACAGTCTCTGTTTAACTGACTGTCTTATGGAGAAAATAGTGTATCAGATTATATGAATTGTACCGTGGGAGTTGAACATGGGGATATCCCTAGTCCTGTTTTATTTTTTATATTTCTCAGTGATGTAACTTCATAAAGTGGTAGTGGTTTTCAAAGGATGCATTTGTAAATGATGCTTTCGAAAATTTCAGAAGACATTGGTGGTAGTTTGCATAGGAGTCAAGGGTAAGTGACGCTTTGGAAACTTCAGAAGACATTGGTAGTAGTTCGCACAAAATGCAGCTGTACATAATGCTTTAGATGTTTTTATCGGTTAGCTGATGACATAGTTATAGCAGAAACAGCTGCTGGTCTACACATTTCAAATCAATTTACAAAGAGCTTCTTCATCACTCCAGTTGAAGGAAAACAAAAACAAACAACAACAACAAAAATGATGAAAAAGGTAGAACAGTTGGATATCTTGTTGCGCAGGAAAAGTTATTTATAAAATGGACTAGTTACTCCTGTGGTAAATATCTAGGAATATCTAGATTTACATTAATGCATTTCAGGTTTTTGTTTCTGCTTGTGAAGATCATCTTTGCAAGCTAAACGTGCTTTGGTTTTACTGTGCATTCTGAAGTAATTGTTTTTAAAGTTTGTTTATTCTTGTTCAGGTTTAAACCGTTGTGTGTTGTTGAATTGAGTTATGAAACATCAAGTCAGTGGCTATGCAGTAAAAAAAAAGATTGATTCATACGTATTGGAAAGTTGTATTATTCATACAAACACTAGATGATTCAGTCTGGGGAGCCTTCATACATACCCAGTTCATTTATTTTAAAGTGTCAGGCGCATCGTAATTCTAGTATTAACTAAACTTAAAGGTCTACTTTAGAGATTTTCTATAATTTGTTAAAAACAGGTCTACATGTCATATAACTACAGTATGGTATTCATTTATTTTTAAAAATCGCCGGAAGAATTTAATGGATAAAAAACGACTTTTGCACACCTGTTCAAACCCCGCGCGGTAGACCGAAAACCGTGACGTCACTTGATGGACTGGCTGTCAGCCGCGACCTACACAACAAGCCAATGCCAAGTGAAATTAACACGAGTTGTGATCCCCCACAGCCTAAAAAGTCACGAGGGGGTGGCAGATATTGTGCTGTAGGCGAGTGCAGCAGCTCAGCAGGAGACGGATATTCTTTGCACACATTTCCATCTGATCCAGATACTCGAAAGAAGTGTATTCGGTTCGTGCAACCATGCCGGGCAGCTAAAGTTCTTTTTACCACGTCAGTTCCAGCTGGACCGCGGAAACGAGCTATTCCGACAATTGCCGAGCCCGTTCGAGTGGATCAAAAACTTCGTCTGCATTATGCGCGTATACTTTGAAGGCGGAGTGGTAAGCTCGTACAGATGAGTACGATAGTCGCATGTTTATTCTGTTCTTATCTGTGGACAGATCACACTTGTTAAATTGAGTGAACACGTTAAGGCTTGAGGAAGGAGAATCTCCGCTCGCTGTCCACGCGTGATCGCATCAAGAAGTGAGTCGGTAGCCTCCCTCGAGACTTCGGTAAAGTCCGTACGCCTTCGGAATGCTGTATTCGGGCGTCCAGCTGGAACTGAACTGACGTGGTAAAAAGAACTTGGCGTTCAAACTGATAAGGTACACGCCTTGCAGAAACATCCCCAGAGTCGCATTGGCTGTCGCAATCATAGTCACTGCTTTTACATGATAAATTAAATACGGAGCGAGATGTGCAAGAACCATCAGAATCGCTTTCTGTCGCCGTTGCTGACCATCATTTGACGTCACATCCAAGAGCAGTTAAGCCATGCCAAGATTTAGTTGATTACCTCCCGTTTTCTTGATTACAGGTGAAAATGCCCACTTTGGCAGATCGATTTCGTGTGATTGGGAGCGAATCAGATGTTTATTTTACCAATTTATCAAACATTTCATATTTCTGCATAAGCTGACCAATTATCAAAAACCTCTAAAGTAGACCTTTAATGACATTGTATCGCACAGATTGTTTGATAGCTTGTGACATGTTAGTTGAATGAGATGCCAGGGGAAAGAGATACTGGTTTAATAGGTCTGTTTGAAATTGTAGGAAGATGGTTTTGATTTTGTGAGGATATAGATGATATGAATGGGTTTACCCATGTGTTTAAACAACTAGCGATGGTGGAATTTCCATATCAGGACAGTCGTCAATATCACGTTTTCACCATTAAATTCTTCACGGTATTTCCCAAATTACTTGTCCGTAATTATTTTTTCCTGTGTGATGAAATTCAGAATTGCATTTTGGATGTGTCTGCACTTCTGACCTGCAGAGCCATTTGAGCAAGCATGATTTCATCTTGATCCTGTCACAAGGAGAAAGGAGATGAGGCTCATTTTGTCTTCTTGCCCTCTGTTGTAAGACATCAGCAATTAATTCCTCCCAAGTGCACCTCTCTCCTCCAGACTGGTTATATCAATGGCATCGTCAGAGGGGGAAAAAAAAGAAGAAGAAGGAAAAACAAAGGGAACAGTACAATGTATGTTTGTGTGAAGTACTCGGCATGATTCCCCCCCCCCCCCCCAAAGACATTTATGAAAAGGGGGGCAACTGTCCACTTCAGAATGTTGACCAGCGGTGTAGAAAGTCCAGAATGGTGACGAACAGGAGTGTAACATGGGGGGTGGGGGGGGGGGGGATGGGATGGGAATGTTAGGCTGTGTGGAAGATGGGGGGAAAAGGGGGATGGTGTGTGGCACTAAGAAGACATTGATAATGGAGAGAGAGAAAAAATCTGTCCAGAGCCATAGCTTTAGATCGGCTTTACACGGCCTGCCTCCCTTCCTTCCCTGAACACTACAAATTTTCGATAAACCAGCTTCTCTTGCCCCTGAGTTTTTTCACTTCAATTTCATGTATCTGTAATTTGAATTTAATATGATGCTTGTTATGTTAGTGTTCTTAACAGATTGTTATTTTAGGGTTCTTAACAGCGATCGTTTTATTTTGCAGTAAAGTGATTCGAGAATTGCCCATGGGGGAGTTTCTGGACGAGTTCTTCTTTGTGGCATCTCAGTTCAACCCTCTGAAGCTGACCGACGGAGAACTGGGATTGTTCACGTCCATTCTCATCCTCTGTCCTGGTATGTGGCCATAGAGACTGTGTGTGTGTGTGTGTGTGTGTGTGTATATATATATATATATATATATATATATACAAAGCTTGCTCTTATGTCTTAGATTGAAGAAATAGGGGGAGATACGCATTCATATCTGCAGTGGTAGATGATGATTCTGCCTAACTAACAGTATGTGCTTGAGTGGGTGAATGGGGAAAAATAAAATAAATGCTTCTCAAAATGAGCCTTCAGCAAGCTTATATAAGCTTGCTGAAGGCTCATTTTGAGAAGCATTTATTTTATTTTTCCCCATTCACCCACTCAAGCACATACTGTTAGTTAGGCAGAATCATCATCTACCACTGCAGATATGAATGCGTATCTCCCCCTATTTCTTCAATCTAAGACATAAGAGCAAGCTTTGTTTATAATTCAATATTACTTGCAGTCATTGCAACACCACGCTGCTCTGTAAGTTGCTGGAATGGCGCTCGGTACTTATCCTTGGAATTTATTAGTTTCTTGTATATATATATATATATATATTCACATTCATCCATTTTGAAAGGGAGGGCCAGATGGTGTGTGCGTTTGTGTGTTCGGATGTCAGTGCATGTGTTTGTCAGAGGGAGGGGAACAGGGCGCTCTTGCACAGACATGTCGCTGCAAGATGAGAATAACATTCCTACCCACTGCGAACACGCATGTGTATTTGTTGTCAGAAAATCTTAGCTAGAGTATGCCAGAAACAGGACTTGTAAGAGATGGGGCAGACTTGTGCATAAGTGGTTTTGTCTGGGGATTGTGTGTGGTGTTCTGAGTCATCTTCCATGCTCCCATGGTGGCATTACTTGTCTGTCCCTCGTTTTGGTACCCCCATGTACAGCTAGCCTCAGGCTTGCCTTGTATCACACCAGTGCTTGGTTCACAGGGCGTAGTTAGTATCAAGTCATCGTGAGGCACCCATCCAAAGGAGACGCTGCACTACTGCCCAGTCACCTAGTTCAGTGGTGCCTGTTATGATGCAACATAAGCAGGATGTCGCCTACTAGGCCATGTAGTGATGACAATAATTCTTAAGTCAAAGGCCTAGTGTGAAGTGCGTGTCCTCTCCAGAGGGCGCCACCATGCCCATCCAGTCCCCATGGACTAAGACACAAAATCGCCGTGACCATGGAAGTGGAAATAAAATTAGAATCAGATGTTTCTCTGTGAGCAAGGCATGAAGGGCCACAGAATTTGAGACGTTTCTTTTATGAGTGTCGGTGAGGACGAACATAAGGCTTTGAAGTTCCATTCTGTCGTGAGACCACCAGGCAGGCCTGTGCTCTACACTTCCTAGCGTAGTCTTAGCTTTGCATCTGTCGTGAGACCACCAGGCAGGCCTGTGCTCTACACTTCCTAGCGTAGTCTTAGCTTTGCATCTGTCGTGAGACCACCAGGCAGGCCTGTGCTCTACACTTCCTAGCGTAGTCTTAGCTTTGCATCTGTCGTGAGACCACCAGGCAGGCCTGTGCTCTACACTTCCTAGCGTAGTCTTAGCTTTGCATCTGTCGTGAGACCACCAGGCAGGCCTGTGCTCTACACTTCCTAGCGTAGTCTTAGCTTGGCATCTGTCGTGAGACCACCAGGCAGGCCTGTGCTCTACACTTCCTGGCGTAGTCTTAGCTTTGCGTCTGTCGGGTCCACGAGATAGAGACTCTTGCACCACTGGTGGGAAAATTCCTTCAATCCAGGGGAAGTTTTCTATTCTGAAGGAAGAAGTGGAGATTGATCTGATAGGACCCAGTCTGGGAGGTTTTTTTCTTCCACGCCATCAGGGCTTTTTGCCGTCCTGTTTCTAGCTACCAGGAAATTTTGCAAGTGGAGGCAGGTCGACTTTGTTGACTGAACCACCATCTCTCTGTTTTGAACGACAGCCGTAAAGAAAAAAACAGTCTTGTGCTGTTTGCACACAGGCCACTCCTTTTACACCCTTCTTATTTAGAACATGAAGAAGCTCCGTAGTGTATTCCATGTTATGTACCACTTAAATGAAACATGTTCTTGTAGACTGAAGGGATTTATATATCGGACATGTATACTTCACAGCAGATGCCGTGAAAACCTACTTCAGACATGTCCCACCTGATGTGATTTTTTTAATTTCTGAAAGCAGTCGATATTTTTCATCTGATGTAAGATTTTACAGAAGAAAGATTTTAATGAAATTCTGGCGTTTTTAGAAAATGGTCAGATTTTTAGTGGTGTGTGCGTTTTGACATGACTTGAGAGTTGACTTCAGCAAGGTGACAGCCCTGAAATGGCCTGTTGCTGTTGGCTGGGCTATAAGCAACATTATCTCTTTCTCTTTCTGGTGATGCTCGTTCAACTTTGCACCCATTGTTTAATTTGGTCTTTTGGAGTCGTGCCTTGCTTCGTTGCATCATACTCTGTTATCTCATTGTAGGTATATTGATCTCTTGGGCTTTCTGCGTCTTCTTGGTGTACTCTTTGTGTCCATTTCACTTGGTCTTGCCTTAACTTTGGAGAAGCGTGCCCATTTTGTCCGTTTTACTCTTTTCAGGACTGATGTTCTTGTGTAGTAACAGACTTTGTTTGAATTGATTCTGGATTTCTGCTTGGAGGCGCTTCCACTGGTCAAACAGCGTCCTTGCTTATCGGGCCTGGTTGTTTAAAAGTCAGCTTCTTTGCTGATTGTTGACTTTTTCCCCAAATGTTTTTAGGTATGTTCAGTATTGTGCTGTAGAGCTTCCTTTGAGTTATTTAAGAAGGAGACCGCAGACTAATCTGTTGCCTGCCTGGTTTGACAAGGGAGACAGTTCATAACTTTTGGCCTTGATTAGCCCTTGGCTGGTGTAGAGATTGAGACTTGTCCGAGTGGCTTCCTGTCCGCTCTACTGCAGATGAACATCTTCTCTCATCTCCTTTTCATTATTGAGACATTTGTTTGGACAGGTAACTGTGAGGAAATACTTCATTGTCCAAACACAAGGATGCTTTCCAGTCTCCCAGCTTCGTCAGGGAGAGGTGCAGAAATTGAAAGTGTGTTCATTAGTGGAATTGATGTCTGTTCAAGGGCAGTTATTCTTTGGGCGGAATGAAGATGGATAGGTGTGGATAGCACCTTGCTCTCCTCAAATCTTATGTAAGTGGGATTCCTTGTTCAAAGGTGGTGTGTTTGCGCCAGGTTGGACAAAGGCATTTGTTTGGACAGGTAAGTATTATTATGTACATCTACTTTAGTAGGAAATTCCGTTTTAGCTTGTAAAACTTCAAATGAAATGACAATAGAATGTTTTCGAGTGATGTTTGTGTATCCACATTCAGCTCCTGAATTATGACCTAATTTGCAGACAACTAACCTGGTCAGTAAAAAGTCGATTTACAAAAATGCATGGAATCTGATGCACTTGATTGTCTACACATAAAAAGTAATTTATCAGAAAGTTGGTTTATTTGACCGTTTTGTTTTGTTTGTTTTAGATAAATAATAATTCCCTTATGATGGCAAAATATCACAATACACCTTCAACACTCATAAGAGACATTTTTTTATGTTATCCCCAAATTTTCATGAACATTTGTAGACAAAGAATCAGATTACATTCTAGTAAGAGAAATACCCATTTTCAGACGTCTTAGGTTTCCCAGGTGTGCAGCAACTTGGAGCGCATACGCTATAGAACAAAGTGTATGATTCTCAAGCTCGTACCCTGCCGGAGGTGCAGCTGTTTGGTGGTCGTTTGACCAGAGTCAGCATATGCCATGAACATGACAGCGGTCTATGTGCAGCTCTGAGTTATCAGCCTTTGGTTGGTTGCTCAGACAGGTTTTGCATGGTCAGGACGTGTCATAATCTGATGCATCAATCATAATCTGATGCATCATTGTTGTCAGAAGTTTTAGGAAATAACTGCCATGTAGACTAGTTGACATTCAGCACACACCAAGCACCTGACTGTGAAACTTTCCAGACTGTTGGGGCAGTGGAAGGAGAAAGGGGGTGGGGGGGGGGGGGACGCAGGAAGAGGCATGGGGCTAGATAAAATTGAAGGTGAAGATTAGGTCAGTAGAGCTGTAGACATTATAACACATTGGAATAGGTTAACCTTTCAAGAATGGTCATCAGAAAAGTGATCGCATCGTAGCTTAGTTAAAGTGTACAGACACAAGTGCATGAATGTAAGCATGTGCGTGCGCACACACTTGTATATATGCAAGCACACACAACATACATACACAAACACAAGAGTGATGTACAGATGAATGCATGCACACACACACACACACACACACACACCACACACACACACACACACACACACACACACACACACACAAGCATTTGAAAACACAAAGACATTAAAAACACACACACACACACATGGTAAAATGTGTGCATGCACACACACACAGACACACACACACACACACATGCTTGTAAGTATTATATGATGATGAAGGTTGACTGCTCTTTCTTCAGATCGGAGGGGTCTGGCCAACGCGCATGCAATCAAAATACTCCAGTCCTTGTTCCAGCAGGCCCTGTACTTTCTGATGAAACGCAATCATGCAGGTCAGTTTGATCTCCATTCTCTTTCACAAATCACAGCGTGCTGTTCTGTTCCATGGTCGTGGTGTCACATGAAATGTCTGTACATTGCTCTGTGGTTGGCGTAGTTAAACACATGTGTTTGACTGATTTGTGCTGCTGTAAAGAAGTGGCAATGAATGAGAAAGTAGTCGACAAAACAGACCTGTATATCTTTTTGTTTTTTCTACGTACGCAGGCAGATACTCCTGCGGACACTCCCTGTATAGAATGGCAAGGATTAATCCCATCTACCCAACAAAGGGAGTGGAGTTTTGTGTGTATGACCGTTTTTTTATCCCGCCTTTAAGGCAGCCATACTCCTACTTAGGGGAAGGTGCATGCTATGTGTAACGTGTCATCCATACCAACGGCCAAACTGACCTTCTCTTCCGAAAGTTGATGATTGGATTTTACGTGTATGCAAGATGTTATGCGTGCGTTCACACACGGAACCTTGGTTTATAGTCTCATTCGAAGGACTGTATGGTAAAAGGAGTCGGAACCAGTGTCAACTCTGAGGGAAAAATCTCCTGTACCGAAACGGCCCGGCAGAGATTCAAACCCGCAACCCAGGATCACCAAGGTTATGAGGCTGGCGCTCTACCACTGAGCTGTTCTGGCCCCCTCTATATAACCTTTGAAGTTGGGTGTTGGTTGTTCTCTATTGTTTCTCATGAAACATGACTTTCTGATTTCATTATTTTGATGCCATATTCTGCCACTGCACCGTGAGAGACACTGTTGGTAAATTTTGGAATCTTTTATCGGACTTTTCGATAAATTTTGATAATCTGCTGAAAATCATGGTGAAAAGACATTTGTTGGGAATCAGGGTACCAGATGATGCTCCAGTTCACTTCTGGCTGTCAGGCAACAAGCTTTGAGAATGGTGATGCTGGAATGGAAGGACCATCTGCTCTGCTTCTGAAGTCCAGAAAAAAATGGTCTGTAAATGGAGAGGGTAAGAGGGTCTTGATAGGGAAGTTCCCCAGTACAGTGCGCTCCTGACCAAAGACAGACCTGTGTTGATTTGCTTTGTTGTAGGATATAAACCATTGGGAAGCCAAGGTGACCTGTCACCTTTGCACAGTAGGTTGTTTCGTAGCGGAAAGGGGAGGGAGGTGGGTGTGGGGGATGGATTTGTGTGTGTTTTGTTTGTTTGTTTGTTTGTTGTTTTTTTGTTAAGAAAGGCACCCATGGTGTGCTGTCATCTTGCAGATCCAGACCTGAAGTTCAGCCAGTTGATGAGCATCATCACCACCTTCCACCGCATCAATGAGGAGCACTTCAAGGCGCTCAACAACATCCGCATGGACTCCAGCAAGAAACTGCACAGCCACTTTCCTGATCTACACAGAGAAATCTTTGACAGTTGACATTTCGATTCGTGTGGGACTAGAACCAGGTCTCCATCGTTGTCGTTTGAAGGTGCATACCGGATGCTGGTGATGGATTGCATGTGATGTACCACTCACGAGAAAACAGGTTCTTCTAGGGTGTTGGGACTTACATGATGTTAGACGTAGACTCTTTACAGCAGACTCCATGAACAGCGTGTTCAGAGATGCCCCACCTGGTGTGACTTTTTTAATTTCTGAAAGATTTTATGGAAGAAAGATATTAACAAAATTTGGGTGTGTTTTTCAAGAATATTTTAACGAGTCGTCAGGTTTTTCTTCTTTTTTTTTTTTTCTTCTAATGTATCTAAATCCATTTTGAGAGTTGACTTCTACGGGGTGACCAGATATGTGTTCTTTGTGGACGCCTGGGCTATAAGCAACGTTATATCTCTCTCCAAAGGCTGATGGACACTGTTGAATAGTCAGAATATTCATTTCATGATGACCACTGTGTCATAGTCATATAAAAGTGTACTGAGTGTTGGGTTCTTTGAGCACGTTTGAATATGTAGGGGAAAAAAAAAGATCTGCTCAAATCGCTTTTGTTTGATATGATATCTGATGAGCTGGAAAGGGGAAATAGATGGCAAGCAACCATCTAGAAAGCAGCTAGAAGAGGGGGGGGGTGGGAGGGGGGAGGCAAGCAGGTCTCAACGGAAGGGGGAAAGGGGGGTAAGCTGGTCTCAACCGAAGCTAGAAGGCGGAAAGGGGGGTAAGCAGGTCTCAACAGAAGCTAGAAGGGGGAAAGGGAGGTAAGCAGGTCTCAACAGAAGCTAGAAGGGGGAAAGGGGGGTAAGCAGGTCTCTACAGAAGCTAGAAGATAAGATAAGATAATGTTGCTTATAGCCCAGCCGACCGCAAAGGGCCACATCAGGGCTGTAGAGGCGGAAAGGGGGGTAAGCAGGTCTCAACAAAAGCTAGAAGGGGGAAAGGGGGGTAAGCAGGTCTCAACAGAAGCTAGAAGGGGGAAAGGGGGGTAAGCAGGTCTCAACAGAAGCTAGAAGGGGGAAAGGGGGGTAAGCAGGTCTCAACAGAAGCTAGAAGGGGGAAAGGGGGGTAAGCAGGTCTCAACAGAAGCTAGAAGGGGGAAAGGGGGGTAAGCAGGTCTCTACAGAAGCTAGAAGGGGGAAAGGGGGGTAAGCAGGTCTCTACAGAAGCTAGAAGGGGGAAAGGGGGGTAAGCAGGTCTCTACAGAAGCTAGAAGGGGGAAGTGTGAGCAAGCAGGTCTCTACAGAAGCTAGAAGGGGAGGGGGGGGGGGGGGAGTAAGTAGGTCTCTACAGAAGCTAGAAGGGGAGGGGGGGGGAGTAAGTAGGTCTCTACAGAAGCTAGAAGGGGAGGGGGGGGGGGAGTAAGTAGGTCTCTACAGAAGCTAGAAGGGGAGGGGGGGGGAAGTAAGTAGGTCTCTACAGAAGCTAGAAGGGGAGGGGGGGGGGGAGTAAGTAGGTCTCTACAGAAGCTAGAAGGGGAGGGGGGGGGGGGTAAGCAGGTCTCTACAGAAGCTAGAAGGGGGGGGGGGGAGTAAGCAGGTCTCTACAGAAGCTAGAAGGGGAAGGGGGGGGGGGTAAGCAGGTCTCTACAGAAGCTAGAGGGGGGGGGGGGGGGGGGGGGGGGGGCAAGCAGCCTCTGTTGAAACTGTGAAGAGAAAGACAACTGATGAATATGTCTCTACTGAAGTTGGAAGAAAACAAAGAGCTGGTTGATGTCTGGCTGAAAACAAGGGGAACAGACACCTGTTTGATATCTTGCTGAAATTGGAAGGGGAACAGAGACCTGGTTGATATCTTGCTGAAATTGGATGGGGAACAGAGACCTGGTTGATATCTGACTGAAATTGGATGGGGAACAGAGACCTGGTTGATATCTGACTGAAATTGGAAGGGGAACAGAGACCTGGTAGAGATATCTCACGGAGGTGGGAAGAGGAACAGACAGGTAGGAAGCAGGTCTGCTGAAGCGTAGCACCAGCAGTAAAGAAGACCACAGTCCATCAGATGTTTTGAACCCTGGAAAGGATTGCCCAGATTACACATCTGCGCAATGCTTTCTGTTCACTTCGTACCAGACGTACAGAATTTGAAAAGTTACACAACCCACAAAGGAGTCGCATTTTGAAGGTCGAGAACAACACCAGTGAACCTTTTTTTTTAATTGGAAAAGTTCAGATCTAAAATGATATACCTAGACTTTGGAGCACTTTGTGAAATCATCTGGTCATGGTATGAAGGATGTAAGAGACAAAGTTTTTTGTAATCAAAGTTTAAAAAAAAGTGTGAAGAGAGAAGAACTTGAATTAGGTGAGAATAATATCGGTACACTGAGAAAACCAACAAGCACAGGTGTTTGAAATCTGGATTCCGGTAACGGGAGACTTGAGTGAGTGACGGGCAGAACGACACTGGTCCCAGATAAGGGGAACCAGGAACTGTACTAGTGGAATTGTTACACAGGACAATAGAAATTCCATCCAACCTGCATTGAGAACCTGAACTCAAAGACTCTTAATCAGATTAAAAGCTGACGGAGAACAGCATCACCCTAGAGTTAAGAGAGGGAGAGAAAAAAAAAGACATGCTTTATCAAGTTTTGTATACACAGAAACGACTCGGATGTTGGTGACAAAGACGTCTGGAAGTGTGATCAAAATATGAGCTGCTGCAGTCGTGGAGACAGCCAGGTGAATACTTGGTTCCAGGTGTGGAAAAGTGTCGGAAGTGAAAGAACAGGTGAAAAATCGTGACGTCACACTACATCCAAATGTACTGATCAGTACGCCATTCCACACATAGTGCTGGGTGATAACCGCATCCTACCATGCCAGGCGCCAAGAACGGTGGGAGCAAAAACAACACTGGCTGTGCCAGAAGTGCGGTCAGCCAAAGCCTGAACTATGGACGGTTGAAACAGCGGAGACGGAGAATAATATTAAGGGAGTGAGAACAACATTCAGAGACTGCATCCAACCTGACGACAGCCAAGTGAATGAGACATTTGGGTTGTGTAGGTTGAGCATGACATCAGAGGTGAAATAAGCATGACATCAGAGGCAATTAACAGAAACATGAACGGAGGTGCAAGAATAACATCAGGTGAGAATGACACCGTTGGTTACAGAAATAGGAACATATGCGAGAATAACATAAAGGTGAGCATAACATCTAGAGTGAAACATTTACAGATGTGAAAATAACAACAGTTCTGCATGACATCCGAGTGGTAATGGAAACATGTACGGTGTTAGAATAACATCAGGTGTACATGATGTCCGAGATAAACTTAGTACAAATGAGAGAATTACAGTTGAACATAACATCAGAATGAGAACAGAAACGTGTACAGAAGTGAGAATGACATCGGATTTGCAAGACATCAAACGACGGACTCGTGTACAAATGTGAGAACAACATCCGGTGTGCATGACATCAGAATGATGGTGAAAATATGCACAGTTGTGGGAATAACATCAGGTGAGCATGACATCAGAATGATGGTGAAAATATGCACAGTTGTGGGAATAACATCAGGTGAGCATGACATCAGAATGATGGTGAAAATATGCACAGGTGTGGGAATAACATCAGGTGAGCATGACATCAGAATGATGGTGAAAATATGTACAGTTGTGGGAATAACATCAGGTGAGCATGACATCGGAGGTAATGATGGAAACATGTGCAGGTGTGGGAATCACATCTGGGGAGCATGACATCAGCATGATGATGAAACCATGTACAGGTGGAGTCAAGTGAGGACGTTATGAAGAATGATGACCAAAACATGTACAGATGTGGGAAAAAACATCAGGTGAGCATTACATCGTAGGTAATGATGGAAACGTGCAGTTGTGGAAATAACATCAGGTGAGCGTGATATCAGAATGATGATGAAAACATGTACAGCTGTGGGAATACATCAGGTGAGCATGACACGGGAGGTATTGTTGGAAACATGTGCAGGTGTGGGAATAACACCAGGTGAGCATGACATGGAACATTGTGAGGAAAAGGAAGATGGAAGTACGGAAGAAGACTTCAAAGAGTGTACGGCGGACAAGGCTGTGTAACCATGCCACCAGCATTTGTCTTTTCCAGTGAGATGGTGGCCATCTTGACTGTGTCATGCTGCAGACAGTGCTTGCATGTTTGTGTGTGTAGGGGGGGGGAGGGGATAGGGTGTCAGCCTGCCTGTGTGTGATCTCTTCTGATGATCGTAGTTTATGTCTTTCAGTCCTTGCGTTGTCACTGATGGGGACGTTTTGTGTTTTGACCGAACAAGGAGTAGAAAAATACGTTGTAGACGGGGAAGAACATGGGAACATGTTTCAGTGAAACATTTGCATTTTTGTGCAAGAATGGCGGACTTGAGTGGACAGAAATGCTAAAACTGTACTGAATGAGGTGTAAAGCCAGTTGGCTAAAATCTTGTTAATTTCTGTTTGCAAAGTGTTTGTAGAGATTTAAAAAATGTCTGGGACTAAGAGTATTATAAAGAGATTGAGGTACACATAGAGGGAGCCGAACAGATTTGCCAGGAACTCTGGAACAGCTTTTGTTTTAAGAAAAAAAAAAAGAACATGGTAAAAATCAGCAGGTAAGAATGAGTGAAATGCAGCAGAGAACAGAGCAGCAAGTCGGTTGAGGTGGATTTTAACTGATCCCCATCAATGATTTTAACTGATCCCCATCAATGATTTTAACTGATCCCCATCAATGATTTTAACTGAACCCCATCAATGATTTTAACTGATCCCCATCAATGATTTTAACTGAACCCATCAATGATTTTAACTGATCCCATCAATGATTTTGCAGGAGTGTCCACTGGAAGAGAAAAGTGTAACTACAATGTAGAGGTTAAGTGGGGGGATAAAAGCAGCATGGGCTAGCCGTGTTTACGCCCTCCTTTTTTCTTGACCAAAGGAGAATCACAGTTTAGATTATCATGACCTCGCCTTCCAGTCCACATCTCTCTGTCTCTCTCTCTCTCTCTCTGTCTCTCTCTCTCTCTCTCTCTCTCTCTCTCTCTCTCATGTACTCTCGGACACATGCGCACGCACGCAAGCACAGAGGAGATAAATGGCTGTACTGCTTTTCAAAGGGGAATGAAAAAGATTCTTTTCAAGTTTACTGTGAGTCAGCATTTGCATTACTTGCAGAAAATTTGAAAGGGAGATTGGACAGCTTATAAGAATAACTTAAGAAAGAAAGAAACGAACGAAAATTCATCTCCGCCGGCTTTGAATACTGCTATTTCTCATTGTTCTGTAACAACTGCTACTACTACCTCATCATACTTTCGACTACTGCTTTCCCAGCCGTTTTTTTTGCTAAAGAATTTTTGATACAGGGTAGCAATCCTTCTGTGGAAATGAGGAAGGAAGAGGGGATGGTGGGGTGATGTATACAGACAGAAAGAGAGTGGAGGAGAACAGTTGTCTCTCCAATATCAGGGGAAGCATTGCTGTAGGGGGTCAGAGAGATCAACTCTGAAGGTGATGTTGTTGTTTTTTTACCTCCGCCATGTAAATCGACCCCTATGACTCATTAAACCTATCCTTGATAAAATAGAAGAATTCAAACAGTAGTGTTGAATGAAGGAAGCATTTTAATGCCACCAATTTAAGAAGAGAAGAAAAAGATAATGTTCTGAACATTTTCATGTGGTTTGCAGCATGAGGAAAACTTTTTTGAGGAAAAAAGAAATAATAAAAGGCTGGTCACCATTTTTTTTTAGTGTGATTTCTCTTGTTCTACTGTGAGAGTAAAAAAAAACAAAACAAAAGCAAAACAGCAATGGTGTGTGCATGTGAGGGTTGGGGGACCGATGTCACTTTGCAGCTGTCGACTAGAACGTCCCAGGACGACATGGCTCTCCCCAGCTTTGGTGCAATCACACTGGACCAACTAGCTTGGGGATGACCTGAACACAGTTCAGCTCCATTTCAGCTGATTTCTGTTTCCCTGTGGCCCATAACATGCTTAATAACTTGGCTGTGGTTACTTCACGTACCAAATCCAACTTTCCATTTCTCGTGCACAGAGACTTTGAGGTAGCTGTAAAGGTTGGGGACCTGCTGGCAAGAATTGAACAGACTCTGTAGAGATTGCTTTCGTTCTCTTGAACCTGTGTTTATCGTTTAGAATTTCACACGCTTGATGATGTTCAGAGTGCTTACACAGTGGTTTGGAGTATTGAAAACATTTGTTTTCTCAAATATTTGCCATCTAACTTTAATTAGTATGTTATTAATCTACACATGGACAGATTTTGTAAAATCTGCATGTGATTATCTGAAATGTGCTTGCTTCATGGTTTACAAGAAAAGCTGACAACTTGCAGCATTTCTTGTTGTTATTGTTGGTGGTGATCATGATGATAATGATGATGTTTGTGTGTGTGTTGTGAATTTGTTTCTGCAAATGGAATTTAGGTTTTTCACTTATCCAAGTCATACATGCGACCTGTCATTTATGTTTTTCTTGTAAAAAAAAAAAAAAAAAGATAAACTAACAAAAAGCTGATTGAATTGAAAGAACATCTTTAGAGAGCTGCATTTCAGTCATACAAAATAAGTCCAACAGCAGATTCCAGAGGAGTGGTCTTTGACTGATAGTGATACATGTTTTTTTTTGAAAGGATTATAGTGGGCAGGGTCTTTGATGAATTGTCCTTGAAGAGTGGCTGAAGGGGTGGTCTTCGGTTGATTGATCTTTCTTGAAAGGGTTATAGATGGGAATGGTCTTCAACAGAATCGGCTCAAAATATCGAACACGATTCTTGTGTTCAGATTCATTGTCTTCTTCACAGCTTCAAAATTTAAAGACACTTACCAACATTTTGATATTTTCTTATGTAGTTTTTATTTTACTGTCAGTATACCATCATAATCCAGTGCTGTTCAAAATGTCACATCAGTATGTCCGACCTTGGAAGAGGTAGACAGGAGAAAGGCTGGTCTTTGATTGATGATGTTCTTAAAAGAATAGATCAATCGAGGAGACAGAGAAGAAAAAAAACAAAAACACCTAAAGAATAGCATAAATGTCGTGGACTGTTGGACACGAGGTTCATGTGGCTGTGCCAGAAGCTAGAATTCCAACTTCTTTGTAACAGTGGGGACACAGTGTACCAGAAGAAAACGCACCTCCTAAGGTGTTGGTGTTTGGTGTGTAGTTGTTGTTGGGTTTGTTTGTTTGTTTGTTTTTCAGTTACAAAGAAGCTTTGAGAGGTTAGCACATGGAAGTCTCCACACCACCAAACACACAGAACGCAGCGTGTTTTGGGTCATGTTTACCTGGCCTTCCAGAAACCAAACAAGCAATCAGTCAAGCATAGATTTTTTTTTCTTTTTTGATGAAGATTGCCACAGACTGGAGGGAAAAACGACCAGATGGATCAAAAATGAAAACTTGATTGCAGTGGGATGACTGAAGTGAAACAGGGAGATGTTCCAGCTATGGACTTTTGTGGCTGACATTGGGAAACTTTATCCTGTCTGAATTGAGGGGGAGGGGGAATCCGAGACTGACTAGACTTCTTCTCCCTCAGCTCCATGGGGAATCATTGGGGGCACCAAACTGAACAATACTTCAAAGTTGCTCCAGTTATGGCAGTTGTGTGTCAAAGCGTGAGTGGGTTGCCTATGGTTTCCATTCCCATTCTGCAATATTTTTGGTCCCATCATTGTTTTGGTTCTATGTCTTTTCTCCTCTGGTCTCCCTTTGTCAACAGTTCCATGCAGGATTGGATTAGCAAGGCTGCTCTGGTTTGCTTTTCACAAAGAGTATGCATGTTCGATGGCACATCTGTCCACTGCACCCAGTCTGTTCTTCAGCTAGTATGAAATCAGCTTATGGCTGTGGTCTACCCAGAATGACTGTGAGCATTGTTTTGCTGGCATGGCAGATACAGCTTGATTTAACAATATTGCAGAGCTGTTTTCTTGGGCAGGTTGATGATCGATCAGTGATTGGGTCCATGGCGTGGGCCACTGGCCAGCGTGCCAGATTTTGTCGTAGATGGCAGTTAAGATGTCGTTTGATGGCTCTTTATCACGTTTCAAGACAGCAGCAGGGACGTTGTCATTGCGCTGGTCTGGCATTTAAGCAGTTTCAGCAGTGATTTCTTCATTGACTATTGGAAGTCAACCTCAATCGATAAAATCCTTTCCCACATTTAAGCAGTTTCAGCAGTGATTTCTTCATGGACTATTGGAAGTCAACCTCAATCGATAAAATCCTTTCCCACATTTAAGCAGTTTCAGCAATGATTTCTTTATGGACTATTGGAAGTCAACCTCAGTCGATAAAATCCTTTCCCACATTTAAGCAGTTTCAGCGATGATTTCTTCATGGACTATTGGAAGTCAACCTCAATCGATAAAATCCTTTCCAACATTTAAGCAGTTTCAGAGATGATTTCTTCATGGACTATTGGAAGTCAGCCACAATTGAAAAAATGTTTTCCGACATTTAAGTAGTTTCAGCAATGATTTCTTCGTGGACTCTTGGAAGTCAACCTCAGTTGATAAAAATCCTATGCTGTAGGCACATTTGGATCTCCTTTGTTGTAGAGTTCAAAGCAATAGTCAGTCCATTTTTTGTGTGATGTCTTCCCCCTTTGCATGACATTTGCCGTCTTTATCCTCAGTGATGCTGACTGCACTCTTCTTTGGTCAAATCATTTACAATCTTAAAACCTTTCTTTTTTTCTTGCTAGAATACACACAGGTTAACGATTTACAGTGGAAATTAAGAATCAAATGTAATACAGTTGCATTCAACCGGTGGATATACAATTCAGAGTGAAAGAAAGAATATTGCTAAAATGCCCGTTCTTGCTGTTTCACAGTATTAAGGGATACTGTTATAAAACATGTTTTGTTTCTGAGCTTACAAATCTGGTTTGTAGGATTAACAATGTTTTCTACAATGTGAGCACTTTGGTACAAGTTACTGTGAGTGCAGTGTGTGTGTAGTTGTGTGCGCACACACTCGATGTCTGTGTTTGTCGTTATTGGTATTTTAACTATGCTGGTTGATCAATGAGTGTTTGGTGTTATGCTGTTAAGCTGGAAAACCTAACAGCCAGAGGCTTTGGACCTCTGACATACGTGTTATGCTGTTAAGCTGGAAAACCTAACAGGCAGAGGCTTTGGACCTCTGACATACGTGTTATGCTGTTAAGCTGGAAAACCTAACAGGCAGAGGCTTTGGACCTCTGACATACGTGTTATGCTGTTAAGCTGGAAAACCTAACAGGCAGAGGCTTTGGACCTCTGACATACACTTGTGGTTGCATTCAAGTGAAGTCGATTTTTTTTTAAAGTGGAGTACATTGTAATGGTGAAATATGAATTGTGTTTGGTTAAAAACTGTCATGGGCACTCAGGAAAGAGTCTTTTGGGATAAGGTTGAGAAGCAAGATGAAAGTCTTGGGTGATAAATTTTGGTTTGTATGGACTATCCTCCATCCTGCCCTCCATCCTGCACCCTCCCACATCCTGCACCCTCCCCATCCTGCACCCACCTCCCTCATCCTGCACCCTCCCCATCCTACCCTATCCTGCACCCTCCCCATCCTGCACCCTCCCCCATCCTGCCCTCCCATCCTGCCACCCTCCCCCTCCTACCCTCATCCTGCACCCTCCCCATCCTGCCCTCATCCTGCACCCTCCCCATCCTGCACACCTCCCCATCCTGCCCTCATCCTGCACCCTCCCCATCCTGCCCTCCACTCCTGCACCCTCCCCATCCTGCACCCCCCTCCCCATCCTGCACCCTCCCCCCATCCTGCACCCTCCCCATCCTCCCTCATCCTGCACCTCCTCCCCATCCTGCACCCTCCCCATCCTGCACCCTCCCCATCCTGCACCCTCCCCATCCTGCCCTCCCATCCTGCACCCTCCCCATCCTACCCTCATCCTGCTCACCTCCCCATCCTGCCCTCCCATCCTGCCCCTGCCCCTTCCTGCCCTCATCCTGCACCCTCCCCATCCTGCACCCTCCCCATCCTGCACCCTCCCCCCCATCCTGCACCCCCCATCCTGCATCCCTCCCCATCCTACCCTCATCCTGCACCCTCCCCATCCTGCACCTCATCCCATGCACCCCCACCTCCCTCCCCTCATCCTGCACCCTCCCCATCCTGCCCTCATCCTGCACCCTCCCCATCCTGCACCTCATTCCATCCTGCACCCTCCCCATCCTACCCTCATCCTGCACCCTCCCCATCCTGCCTCATCCTGCACCCTCCCCATCCTGCCCTCCTCCTGCACCCTCCCCATCCTGCACCCTCCCATCCTGCACCCTCCCCATCCTGCACCCTCCCCATCCTGCCCTCATCCTGCACCCTCCCCATCCTGCCCTCATCCTGCACCCTCTGCCCATCCTGCACCCTCCCCATCCTACCCTCATCCTGCACCCTCCCATCCTACCCTCATCCTGCACCCTCCCATCCTACCCTCATCCTGCACCTCCCCATCTGCACCCTCCTGCACTATCTGGCCTTTCACTGCCATCCTGCCCATGATAGACAAATTGGCGATAACAATTGGTCCTCACTGCCATAGTGCATTGACTATGACAAATCCTGACGATAATCTCACTATCCTAACTGACCTGGATCGTGCATCCTGCAAGACAATTAGCTCTTGAGCGTAAAATTGGCTTCTGACCCTCGCCAATAGGTGCATTGACTGAGAAAAGTGGATGATGCATAATGTTTGGTGTTAACTGACCAGGATGGCATGCATTGATGCAGGCAGGTGTGATTGAAAAAAATTGGGTGCTTAACTGACCAGGATAGGTGCATTACTGATAAGGACAAAGGTTGAGCGATAAAATTTGGTGTCTAGACTGACCAGAATAGGTGCATTGACTGATAAGGACAAAGGTTGAGCGATAAAAATTGGTGTCTTAACTGACCAGGATAGGTGCATTGACTGATAAGGACAAAGGTTGAGCGATAAAAATTGGTGTCTTAACTGACCAGGATAGGTGCATTGACTGATAAGGACAAAGGTTGGCTGCTATGAGCGATAAAATTTGTGTGTCTTAATGACGGATAGTGTGATTGACTGATAAGGACAAAGGTTGGTGATAAAAAATTGGTGTCTAATCCAGGATAGTGCATTGACTGATAAGGACAAAGTGTTTCTGAGCGATAAAATTTGGTGTCTTATTGACAGGAATAGGGTCATGTGACTGATAAGGACAGGTTGATGGATAAAATTGGTTTTCTTAACTGCTCAGGATAGGTGCATTGACTGAAAGGACAAGGTTGTTTGAGCGATAATAAATTGGTTGTCTTAATGACCAGGCTGTGTTTGACTGAGTGAGACGCAGTGGATTGTATTGTCTGATAAAAATTGGTGCCTAGACTGACCAGGATAAGTGTATTGACTGATAAGGACAAAGATGGATGTATTTTCTGATCAAGCTTGGTGTGTGGAAGACCGGTGTACAGAATCACACAGACTGGTGTGTCAAGTACCAGACATTGGTGCATTTAGAAAGAGCAGGGAACCTGTTGGAATGGACACTGCAGGAGGTGGTGTTTGTCAGATGGGAGAGATGCGGAGGGAGGTGATGACCCTGTTATTGTTGGACAGAAAAATGGCAGTCAAATCATGTGATCAGTAGCGGTCTGGGATGATGCGTGATGGAGATCCAAATATGGTTTTCCTTGGATTGTCTGCGGCTGTCAACAGTGATCTGTACATAGGGATGGAAAACGCATGTGTGTGTGTGTGTGTGAGTATTTGTATATTCGTACAAGGTGCGTTGGCTCTGGACACGGTTGACATGTGTACATACTCATGTCTTGTCTTTATGTTACTTCCAGGTGTACGACTGGCAGGTGGCATGCATGTAACACTTTTTCTCATAGCGTATAAACTGCTTACCTGCTTGCTTGGATCTTGTCGTTTTGCCAGTGCAGTCTGGTACTTTGATGTGTATTGTGTTTTGTTGTTGTTTGTGACCATGCTTTGCTCTTCGTCTGTGGTGACCTGAGTTCAGCCACAGCGTGGCCTCATGGTGGGCTGCGCTGCTGTAAAGATGACGAGTTCCCAGTGTGAGATGTGCTGAGGAGTGTGGTGGTGTATGTTGTTACTGCATACCATGGTGCCTGTGGCCATTGTTATCTTCTTCTTCAAGCGCATCAACATTGTGTATTGCCAGTGGCCCTACGGAGAAGCACAGTCGTGTGTAAGCGTGTTCTGTGAAGTGTCCACCGGAAGCTTCAGGATTGATGGTTACGGTGGCTTTGTGGAGTACCGTGTTGTGGAGGTCCTTTCAGCTATGGGTACTTGTTGTGGAGGTCCTTTCAGCTATGGGTACTTGTTGTGGAGGTCCTTTCAGCCATGGGTACTTTCCCATGCTCATGCTGGGCCCGGAGGTGGCCCAAGCAGTGGGCCGGGCTGTAAACAACACGAGTGGAATGCTGTGCAGTGTCCACTTTGTTTTTTCCATGTGTCTTCTTTTGACTGTTGGAAGGGTTTTTCTTATGTCTATGACTGAAAAAAAAAATGCAGAAAAATTGATATCGTTGTACTGTGGGTGTGAGTGCATGTGTTTACATTTGGGTATATGCGTATGCATGTTTGTGTGTGTGCTAACATGTATGTGTATGTTTTGTATATTAGTGAGGATGCAAGAGATTTTCTGATGGATGTGCAGATAAACTATATCAATGCCCACATATTCAGCATTTTAAGATTATGTAAACTTCAGGTGTAGAGTAGACCTGTTTGTTTGGAATTGATGGACGTCAAATTTGGTGAATTGAACTTCATAACGCTGTACTTGTTGGCAGTTCTGTTACCTCGGACAAAGACTGTATCGGGTATGAGCAATAGGGCATAGCCAGGACTGTCAACCTCCTTACTGGATGGATTAATTTTCACAGCTCAATTTCATGATTTTATAATTGGACATAGTTATAACTGGAATTAAATGCATTAATGCATTTGGAGTTGATCGTTTTTTTGGTTGACATTGATATATCTTTTGTGTTTGATGTTCAATGTGGGGTGTGGTGTTTTGGGTGGTGGAGAGGGGAGGGGGTGGGGGATGGGAAGGGAAGGACAGTGTTTGTGAAAGGTGAGTTTGTTTGTTTTCGAATAATCGATGAATTATCAACAATGTTCGTACCATGTGTAGATGAAATGTTAGTTAAGTTACAGTTAGAAGAAAGATGATTGAAGCAGTGTTTTGTGTGTAGCATGCATTCTTTCTCCAGATGTTACCTTGTGATGACATGACTAAGAAAATGTATGCTATGTACTGTTGCTGATACTGTTGGCTATCACAGCTATCGGCCCACTGCATTGTTGCCAGGGTTTTGATTGAACCTTTTTCCATGAATGAATATATACACAAATGTTGATTGTTTTTTTTTTCCAGTTTCTTTGTAAAAGAATCCTGAAGAGTCTGAATGAATGTAGACCCCCATCCTTGTGTAGACCAGTTGTACACATCGTGAAGAATTTGCTTACCTTTGTTCTCCATGCTGAAGAGGCATTAGCTGTTTATCTCTACCCTGAGGAGTCTTGACTAGTTTTCCTCTCCTCCTTTAACAGCCTGAGTTGCTGTAGACAGTGTGAACAGTCTGACTAGCTGTAGACAGTGTGAAGAGTGAGTAGCTGTAGACACCTGAACAGTCTGACTAGATGTAGGCACACCTGAAGATTATGCATAGCTGAAGAGGTCATGAAGAGTTTCACTAGCTGAAGAGGTCATTGAAGAGTTTCACTAGCTGAAGAGGTCATGAAGAGTTTCACTAGCTGAAGACGTCATTGAAGAGTTTCACTAGCTGAAGACGTCATTGAAGAGTTTCACTAGCTGAAGAGGTCATGAAGAGTTTCACTAGCTGAAGACGTCATTGAAGAGTTTCACTAGCTGAAGACGTCATTGAAGAGTTTCACTAGCTGAAGACGTCATTGAAGAGTTTCACTAGCTGAAGAGGTCATGAAGAGTTTCACTAGCTGAAGAGGTCATGAAGAGTTTCACTAGCTGAAGAGGTCATGAAGAGTTTCACTAGCTGAAGAGGTCATTGAAGAGTTTCACTAGCTGAAGAGGTCTGGAAGAGTTTCACTAGCTGAAGAGGTCTGGAAGAGTCTCACCAGACCCCAACTGTCTGTGGACGTCCTGATGAGTCTGACTAGTTGTTGATAGCTCGAAAACTGTGTCAAAGACTCTGATCTGAAAACAGTAGGTATCTTAAAGACTCTCCACTAGTTGTAGACGTCCAGAAATTTTTAGTTATCTTGAAGACTTGTGACTAGTTACAGACGTACTGAAAATTTTAGATATCTTGAAAGAGTCTTGACTAATTATAGACTTCCTGAAAATTTTAGATATCCAAAAGACTTGACTAGTTACAGACATCCTGAAAATTGTACATATCTTAAAGGACTTTTGACTAGTTACAACATCCTGAATATTTTCGATATCTTAAAGAGTCTTGACTAGTTGTAGATGTCATGAATTTCAAAATTGAAGATATGTTTTGGGCATGAACCTGGTGTATCTGTCCAGACATGTTGCAGACTATGACCAGGTGAAGACATTCTGGAAACTAGGTGTCTTGAAGAGTCTGAATGTCTTTGCTCTCCCAACTTTGAATGTTCTCAGCAAGCGCATTCAGGAGACTGAAAGTGGAAATTTGACAGAGAAGGGTCCCATATTGGCTTTGATGGTATGAGCCGGTGACAAGTGGTATGTCGTGCCGTGCAGAGCAGTTTCCTTCGGTTGTTCTGTTGGTCGTGAAATATAGCTTCTTTTTTTTTTTTACCAATAGAAAGGAAAATGTTTACAGCTCTATCAGTTACAGATAATGCGAAGTCACTGATCACTTGCTGGCAAGAGACCAAAGGTGTCAGCTCAAGCACAGCAGGCATGATTCAGACAAGCACAATAGTTGTTCATGGTTAGTTACTTGGACAGACACAGTGGGTGTTAGTGGTTGGAGTTGTTGATGCAGAGCGATCCGTGCGTGTGTTTAGAGTGTCGGCCTTCTGTCAGGTAATCTGCAAGATCTGTAAAGAGTAAGTCAATGAGCGCATGGCAGTTAAGGGTATAAAGGTGCAATGCTTCCTGTACCTTGCAGTGAAAGGTCTGTACCTTGCAGTGTAAGGTCTGTACTTTGCAGTGTAAGGTCTGTACCTTGCAGTGTATGGTCTGTGGGTGGAACTCATCTGTACCTTGCAGTGTAAGGTCTGTACCTTGCAGTGTATGGTCTGTACTTTGCAGTGTAAGGTCTGTACCTTGCAGTGTATGGTCTGTGGGTGGAACTCATCTGTACCTTGTAGTGTAAGGTCTGTACCTTGCAGTGTAAGGTCTGTACTTTGCAGTGTAAGGTCTGTACCTTGCAGTGTATGGTCTGTGGGTGGAACTCATCTGTACCTTGCAGTGTATGGTCTGTACCTTGCAGTGTAAGGTCTGTACCTTGCAGTGTATGGTCTGTGGGTGGAACTCATCTGTACCTTGCAGTGTATGGTCTGTGGGTGGAACTCACCTGTACCTTGCAGTGTATGGTCTGTGGGTGGAACTCATCTGTACCTTGCAGTGTATGGTCTGTGGGTGGAACTCATCTGTACCTTGCAGTGTATGGTCTGTACCTTGCAGTGTATGGTCTGTGGGTGGAACTCACCTGTACCTTGTAGTGGAAGGTCTGTACCTTGCAGTGTATGGTCTGTGGGTGGAACTCATCTGTACCTTGCAGTGTATGGTCTGTGGGTGGAACTCACCTGTACCTTGCAGTGTATGGTCTGTGGGTGGAACTCACCTGTACCTTGCAGTGTATGGTCTGTGGGTGGAACTCACCTGTACCTTGCAGTGTATGGTCTGTGGGTGGAACTCACCTGTACCTTGCAGTGTATGGTCTGTGGGTGGAACTCACCTGTACCTTGCAGTGTATGGTCTGTGGGTGGAACTCACCTGTACCTTGTGGAAGGCTTTGGGGCAGACCCCAGCCTGTGCAGGGAAAAGTAAGGTCTTTGGGTAGAATCCTAGTAGCATGTGAAGTATAAGGTCGATGCCGCATTCCCACGTTCCCTTACCCCTCCCACCTCCTCCTCTTTCTTTTTCACGCTTATCAGTAAAGCTGCTGGACTCACCCTGTTCTGTTCAGATTTCCATTGTCCTTTTTCCATGACCTTGTCTGGTTCATCAGATCTACTCGGTTTTCCCCCTCCCACCTGTTGTGTACAACTCATGAATCTGTGATTTGTGCAGGTAAACTGTCAGTCTAATAAAGTATTTGCTTGATCTGAAAGTTTATACTTTGGAAATCACGACAGGTTTCAGCTACGATTTTCGTCTTTGTGTGTGCTGTAGAATTTTTTGTCTGCTCAGATCAGTGGGACCTTGCGGCAGTGGGTGATTTGAGAGATGTTACTCTGTTGGAGTTGGATATGGATTTGGGAGGGGGGGGGGGGGGGGGGTTGAGTTTGTTTTGTTTGAGTGATGGAAAACAAGTATGTTGCAAAGCCGGTGTCATCTGCCTTCTGCAAGATTGTAAGTTTAGCAAAGGGTTGTTTTTTTTTTAGTGAAACACAAATGAAAAAAAAATGATCAGAACATGATTTAATCAAGGAAATTTCAGCTGCATTCTGCCATAACAACTGTTTCGGGTAAGATCATTGACAAGGGAGATCAAACTTATGTCCATTACAGAAGACAAAGAGTGTTCTACCTTGCAAACGAGCCATGCTGATTGCAGATATAAAAGCACACACTTTTCAATTTCAGTAAAATGATCCTTTTTTTTTATTGTTAGGTTTTTAACCTTTGCTTTCTTGTGAAAGATAGTTGTGCTGAAAATTGAATCGCCGAAAGACCGAGGGGGGAAGGATGGAGGTACTTTTCATTTTGACAGACCAAGGTGAAGGTTCCTAATCAGCTTCAGAGATAGACACAATGGCTGCAAGCAGTCAGCATCATCATCATTGTCGTCGCCTATTACCCCTCCTGGGGTGCAGGCCGCCAACCAAGGACCTCCAGGCATCTCTGTCCTGGGCTCTTTTCTCCAGCTGGTTCCAAGTCATCCCCGTGTTGGCTGCCCTGGTTGAAAGAAAGGCGGTGGGCCTTGTGACTTCCCGAGATTTCAGGCTTTCACCACATGGCGTCATACATCTTGTCGAAGACCCATCCCTTCCCAGGGCTGAGGTGTCGGTTTGATTCCTGGTTGGCATTTCTGTAGCTGTGGTTTGTTTTACGGGGTGGGGTAGCTGGCCCCACGCCCAACCCTCCTCCTTTATCCGGGCTTGGGACCGGCATAATTCCCAAAAAGGGTCTCCTGGCGGAGTTGCAAACAGTCATGCAGACGGCTATTAGGGACAGAATAGATGGTTAAAATGCAGTTTAATCATCAGGTTAAAATGCAGTTTAATCATCATCTTTCAAATTTCTTCTCTCACACTCCCACACCCACCCCACCCCCACCCACCCCACCCCCCCAGCCCCACCGTGAAATAGTTTTGTTTTTTGCTGGGTTTTTTTTTTTTTAACACGGCAATTGCAATCATTTATATCCATTAAAGTTGAAGGGGGCAATGGCTAGACTTTTCTTTGTCACTGTTATGATTGCTCTGGTATTCTTTGTCACTGTTATGATTGCTCTGGTATTCTTTGTCACTGTTATGATTGCTCTGGTATTCTTTGTCACTGTTATGATTGCTCTGGTATTCTTTGTCACTGTTATGATTGCTCTGGTATTCTTTGTCACTGTTATGATTGGCAGAGTAAAGTGTTTCCTAAACGTGTTTCCAACCACGCTTGGAAGCTGTTTTAGTTGGTTGACTGTTCTCAGCATTTCTTTGTAACTGCTTTGATTGGTTTAAGTAAAATGTTCTATGCCATTGTTAGTAGCTGTCATGATGATTATGTAGTGCGTTCTCTACCATTATTTTTTTTGGTGTGGCTGTTGTTGGTTCGGTAAAGCGTTTTCTGCCATTCTTTGTAGCTGTTTTCAGTGGTGGCAAGAATGTTAACCTTAGGGCCAAAGTCTGTGAATTAAAGGGGGAAAAAAACAACAAAACAATCTAGCCGCAGTGGGACTTAAAACACAGCATCCTATCCTTTTTTTTATATTTGTGTGTGTTGTATAGTTGAAGACAACCATTGTTATGTATTCTGAGATGTTAGAAATCAGTGAGATGACGTGGAGTAAATGATGCACATGTAATCGCCAGGGAAGGATCAGAACTTTTGCCATGCCATGCAGCAGTTCAGGGTTTGATACTTCAAGCAGACATATTCTTGCCCACCTGTTTATGCCCACACATGGTGATTTGTAGCTCTACACGGAGAAGTGTACAGTGTTAATCACAATTGGAATGCTTTGTTACTATCATAGCCTAGCTATGTCTTTTGTCTTAATTAATGGACATGAACAGACCTTTTGTGTCTTGAGAAAAACTAACAGAACATGTTACTTTTTTTTTTTTGACTTGGGACTGTGTATGCAATACATGCACAACACTTCCAACTACAGACAGCATTATTATTGTCATTATTTTATAGTGCCTTTTCATGATTTCAGGAACTGATCAGTTGCCTTATGAAATCCTCGACTACTGGTAATTTGTTATGTATTGAGTGGGAACGTATCTCGGGGAAAACGGTGTTAAATATCAAGCGATTTGCTATGTATTAGAGACAAAACATTTGTTGAAGAAAGTGGTGGTTTTCCTCTTATAAGTGAATCTTGCCACAAAACAATAAGGCCAGTCACATCAAGGTTTCAGATATTTATTAACAAGACAAAAAACAATACTGTCATTGATTGTCGGGGTTTTGTTTGTTCGTTTGTTTTTCAAGGTGGGTTTTTGTTTCTGTTGTACAGTATCGTACATGCTCTTTAAGACTTTAAAGAGAATTAAAGAAAAAGTGTATGTGCTGGCACATTTTGGTGTTAAGGGTTACAGGTGTGGAGTCTTTAAAACTTATTTAATTAAGTACAATGTGAGGTAAATATTTGGCTGTCAGTGTGATGAGATCATATTGAGATCTGATGTTGGTGTCATGTGGGTGTAAGGTCTATAAAAACAGTGCAACATGCCTCAGTTTTCTGCCAGTTGTCACAGGGAAGTCAAGTGCATCTTTCCTACATGCGCCTCATGCTCGTGTGGTCTGCCATGTGTCAGGATGTGTTGAACTGCTGATTCCCTCCCGTCTGTCCACTGATTCTGTAGGGCCTCTGCCCACGACAGGTAATTCCTCTAGTCTTGAGGAGTTGAAAAGAAAATGATAGAAGGAGGTGTGCAGCTTGCTCAGTTGTCACATGATAAGTGAGTTAGAGAATAATACAAACAGATTTTGAGCCTTGTGGAATTGGGCATTAAGCTGCTAAATGGTGGGATAGATGCATGTTTTAGTAGATAAAGAGCTAAACAGAGGTGGGCTTGGTAGGGTTTTACTTTATAAGAGGGTTTTTATGTGTGGATTAGTAGAAGGGGTAGGGATTTTTTTTGTACAGTATAGTGGATGGATGGCTTACAAAAGCTTTCCAAAGCCTTTGAAGTGCAGCACATTAAAAATGTGTCATCATGTATGCAAATTGTAAAACAGAGGAACATGTTAAGTCTTTGTGTGTGTGTATTCCTGTAAAGCTTGATGATCATGAAAAAAATAAATGGCACATCAGTGATAGTGAGCTCTGCGACATAATCGATTGATAGCTAACATTGCGAACAATTCCACAGACCTCTCAATATAAACACTCCAAGGTTCGTATTTGCTCAACTGAATTTGCAGCTCAACATTTCTACATGGCATAGTAGGTAGCTAAAGCCTGCTGACACTATCATTGAAAGGGTCACAAGGTCAACAGGACAGTAGTTTCTGCAAAGGAATTCGTGATGATGTACGTGTGCATAATATACTCTGGTGAAATGATTCTGTCTTGTTATTGTCTTTCTTTTTTTTTTCCCATTGAATTTTTTTAAGGTGTATGAAGTCTCTGACATTTGCGAAGATTTTACATATATCACTTTTAATCTGTACATTGATTCTAAAGATATAATTTCACTCCACATGAATTGGGTTTTAACAGAAAACTTTGTCAAAATGGAGCGTGGTTCAGCCTCTTGCAATGTCCAATCTTAGCTTGAATTGAAATGGTCTGCATGCACAAGACTCGTAGCAGACAGACATCAGTTTTTTCCTCAACTCTTTTTATTATTATCATTTAAATGTGTGCTTTCGGATCTTTCCGTGCTGTAATGATTTAGGCGAGCATGGATCTTGTTGAAGAGCAACCTTTCCTGATAGGTGTGTGTGTGTGTGGCCTGTGCAGAAACATGGCTGACGCCTCAGCAGCACCAGTGACACACCTGCACAGCTATCACTGGCCACTCTTTCTGCCTTCAGTGCTGAAGAACGTCCTGGCCGCTGCTACCTAACATTCATGCAAAATCAATACATTCACACAACGGCATTGATGATCTGCAGCCCACTTCTGACGTGAAGAATGTCAGTACAACAATTTGATAACCGTGCTTATTGTGTGTTGAGGACCATCTCTGGAACAATGTCGTTATTTTCTTTGTCACTGGCAGTGTTTTTGCCCCTCTGGCTTTGAATCCCATGGCGAACATTTCTTTGTTTCTCTGTATTTCTGCCTTTTGCAGGCTGAACTCCGTATCAAACAGACTTATGTATTCTTACTGAGTGTATATATTCTGTGTGTTATTATCTCGGTCTGCGACATAATGTGTACAATACCCCATACTTCTTTCAGAATTTGAACGTGGTTCACAAGAAATGCCGAATGTTCGTTGCTTTGATATCGGAAATTGATTGTTGATCCCGCATGTTGGAAAGGTGAATAGAAAGAGCGTTTGCTGTGAGTCAAAATACTTTGACAGTATTTTAATGTGATGTGTGTCTGGAGAGGGGAGGGAGCGGTGTTCCGAGTGAAAATGCAGTTTGGCATGAGAGAGAACTGGTGAGGAGAGGAGGGTTAGGACTTCTGCTTAACCAGAAATATGCTTTGGCATTTCACAATAAAAATTTGCTGTTGCAGGTGTTGTTTATTTTATTTTATTTTTTTATCTGAACTGTTTCTCTTTTTCAGGGATACCTTTATCAGCATTGTGATTATCACATCGGTTCTGGGTTTGATTTATGGTGAAATTCAGGATGGTGATTGGGCAGCCATTTTTTTCAGAAGAGAGTACAGTCTGTTCACTTGCTAAATCTCTCTCTCTCTCTCTCTCTCTCTCTCTCTCTCTCTCTCTTATTGAAGATATGTGATTCAGTTTTCAGTGATTTTAATATGTGTGTCATAGTTGTGTCCTGGCTTTGTTTTTTGTTTTGTTTAATCTGATAGATTTTGTTATTTTGAACCAGCATTGCCACCTAACGCAACCCCATGTCCGGCAGAAGTCACAACATCAAGTTGTGACCATGTAAATAGGAGAAGCAGAAGTGTAAACACAAGATACAATATGTGATTTTCCAACTTGCTTTTGGGTTCAATTTATTTTGACGATTGAGGAGATAGGAAAACACTTTTTAATTATTTCAAATGCTTAATGTCATGGTGTGCTTTTTTTTTCCCTTTGTGGGGAGAGACTGGTGCGTATGAATGGTGTAACTAATGAATCAATAAATAAACGAATGCCGCTCTGTTCATTTGTAGCTGCTTTGGTATGGTGGATTGATTAGGTGATTGTATGTGGAATGAGGCCGAGAGGTTTGTGAAGGATGGCTGTTCGTGCTGTGCTTGGTATGCTACCGGTGATGTGTTGGAAGATTGTTACAAGCAAAATAAAAACTGGTCGTTTCTGCCGTGCTTGATATGCTATCGTTGATGGTGAAGATTGTCACAAAGCAAAATGAAAATTGTCCGAGAGTCTTATGTCTTGTTTGTGTGGGGCTTTTTGTTCAGGCATGATTGCAAATGGGAAGCTGGGGTAGCCCATGATTTAAATTAGATACCGGCATCGTCACCATCATCATCATTCTCTCGTGCTCTCTCTCTCTCTCTCTCTCTCTCTCTCTCTCTTCTCTCTCCTGCATTATATTAATCATCACTAAGGTCATTGTGAAATTGTGACCATCAAGAATTTTTTTTTCACGTCATCAGTGTTGTTTAAAGAAAACATGTCACAAGGATTAAGCGCTTATAGGTGTTATGAATTTGAATATTATAATTAGAAGAGAGTGGCATGAGCACCTAGAGTGTATCAACACACATTGTGGCTTAGCCTAGGTGTTGACAGTGAATCAGCATTGCTGCCGAGATGCTGACAGAAGGAATCAACAAATGTTGTTGCTGGGGTGTTGACAGTTTGTTGCTGAGATGCTGACAGAGTGAATCACGCCACATTGTTGCTGGGGTGTTGACAGTTTGTTGCTGAGATGCTGACAGAGTGAATCAAGCTACATTGTTGCTGGGGTGTTGACAGTTTGTTGCTGAGATGCTGACAGAGTGAATCACGCCACATTGTTGCTGGGGGGTTGACAGTTTGTTGCTGAGATGCTGACAGAGTGAATCAAGCCACATTGTTGCTGGGTGTTGACAGTTTGTTGCTGAGATGCTGACAGAGTGAATCAAGCCACATTGTTGCTGGGGTGTTGGCAGTGAATCCAGTTTGTTGCTGAGATGCTGACAGAGTGAATCAAGCCACATTGTTGCTGGGGTGTTGGGAGTGAATCCAGTTTGTTGCTGAGATGCTGACAGTGAATCACGCCACATTGTTGCTGGGGTGTTGACAGTGAATCCAGTATGTTGCTGAGATGCTGACAGAGTGAATCACGCCACATTGTTGCTGGGGTGTTGACAGTGAATCTAGTTTGTTGCTGAGATGCTGACAGAGTGAGTCACGCCACATTGTTGCTGGGGTGCTGACAGTTTGTTGCTGAGATGCTGACAAAGTGAATCACGCCACATTGTTGCTGGGGTGTTGACAGTTTGTTGCTGAGATGCTGACAGAGTGAATCACGCCACATTGTTGCTGGGTGTTGACAGTTTGTTGCTGAGATGCTGACAGAGTGAATCAAGCCACATTGTTGCTGGGGTGTTGACAGTTTGTTGCTGAGATGCTAACAGAGTGAATCAAGCCACATAGTTGCTGGGGTGTTGACAGTTTGTTGCTGAGATGCTGACAGAGTGAATCACGCCACATTGTTGCTGGGGTGCTGACAATTTGTTGCTGAGATGCTGACAGAGTGAATCACGCCACATTGTTGCTGGGGTGTTGACAGTGAATCAAGTTTGTTGCTGAGATGCTGACAGAGTGAGTCACGCCACATTGTTGCTGGGGTGTTGGCAGTGAATCCAGTTTGTTGCTGAGATGCTGACAGAGTGAATCACGCCACATTGTTGCTGGGTGCTGACAGTTTGTTGCTGAGATGCTGACAGAGTGGATCAAGCCACATTGTTGCTGGGGTGTTGACAGTTTGTTGCTGAGATGCTGACAGAGTGGATCAAGCCACATTGTTGCTGGGGTGTTGACAGGGGATCAGCATTGTTGCTGAGGTGTTGTTAGAGTGGATCAAGCCACATTGTTGGTGAGGTGTTGTTAGGATCAAGACATAAACGATGATTGTTGCTGGTGTGCGGAGAGTGGAGCAACATGGATGCAGAGGGTTTGATGACGTGTGTCGGTGAAAGTTCGATAAAGGGATTCAAGACACTTTTTTTTTTCTTTCTTTTTTCTTTTCTTTTTTTTTTTTTTTTGCTGTCCCAACCTCTGCGCCACCTCAGAGGCAGTGCACTCACGCCGCTCATTCCGACACCCCGTCCACAGCCACAGCCCGGTCGGCCCCGCCGCAGCCCCGGCACCAGCAATCCACAGGGAGCAGTCAATGTCAAGTCGCCGAGAGGCAACCCACCGGAGGAGACACTGCACTGCTGCCGAGTCACTTCGGTGGTGTTCAGTGGCGCCTGTTCTGATCTAACATACGCAGGACACCACCTACTAAGCCCCCTACTGACGACAATAATAGGTTAGTTGCGGAGCCGGCGTGAGTTAGCTCTCCCGGAGGGCGCCACCACGTCCGTCCAACGACAGCCCCCATGGACTCGCCGATACCGGTGACCCCGACGGAACCAAACCAAGGCCACAGACGTGGAGAGGGCATCAAAATTGAGGTCACCATGAGAGCAGGGCATGAAGGGCCACAGAGCTTGAGACATTTTTTTTTTTTTTTTTAATGCTGATCGATGAGAATGAGGATGATTAAGATGATGCTACGGATTTCCATTTCGGTCCGAGACTACATGACAGGGCTGTACTCTACGCTTCCTTTCATAATATATCCCGGCGTCAACCAGGCCCGAGAGATACAGGCACCTGCAGTGTTGGTCAGGAAATTTGAGCAACACTCTCGGAAACGCATCCATTAAGTGGATGAAACTCGACTGTGTGGTCCCAGTCTTCCCAACTGAGTCCGCAGCAAACTCAACTCTGGGTAGGAGCCGGTCGGGGCAGAAAAACCCACATGACTCTGATGGGATTCGAATCCACGACCTCCCAGGCGGAGTCCGCGACGCTAACCACTTCGCCACGGCCGCTGGTCCAAGACACATTATTGTTGGGATGTTGACAGGAAAATACGACACAGATGCTGCAGGGGCGTTGACCAAGTGAATCAAGACACACTGTTGCTGAGGTGTTGAAAGCGAATAAAGACGTTGTTGCTGGAGTATAGACCTCACCGGAGAAAGGATTTTCAGCCAATCAGAAAAGTCAGCCAATCAGAAAATAGGTCACATTCGGTGCGCGCCTAGCCGCAGGCAGTATAGAAGGGGGGGGCCACAAGCTACAACCGTAGCACGCGCACGCACACACAGAATAAGAGAGAGAATGTGTGTGTGTGCATACAGTGTGTATTGTAAATCGGGCAGTGTATGCTGTATTGTGTGTGTGTGTGCGCGCGTACGTGCGTTCGTGTGTGCGTGTGTGTGTGTGTACAGAGCCTATTGTTAATCAGCAATGTGTGTGTGTGTGTGTGCGCGTGTTTATGTGTGAGTAAGTGTGTGTGCAGAACCTAAGACGTGCATATCCATTTCCGTGTATGCACATATCTGTAGTCGTGTCACACACGCACAAACACGCGAGCACACACACACAAACACACACACACACACACACACACACACACACACACACAAACACACCACACGCACGCACACAAACACACAAACACACCCCACCCATGCTCAAACAACACACACACACACACAGAGTCTCTTTCCTCAATGATGTACACAATGCATGCTCACGTTGCGTTTAAATACATAGTTAATAGGTACACTTACACATACCAGCATAGAACCCCACACATAGGAGATAGATATTTGACTATTCCACAGTCTGTATTGACCTGTACTGTACTGTCCACAGTCTGTATTGACCGGTACAGTACTGTTCACAGTCTCTATTGACCTGTACTGTACTGTCCACAGTCTGTATTGACTGTACTGTACTGTCCACAGTCTCTATGACCTGTACTGTACTGTCCACAGTCTGTATTGACCTGTACTGTACTGTCCACAGTCTGTATTGACTGTACTGTCCACAGTCTGTATTGACCTGTACTGTCCACAGTCTGTATTGACTGTACTGTACTGTCCACAGTCTGTATTGACCTGTACTGTACTGTCCACAGTCTGTATTGACCTGTACTGTCCACAGTCTGTATTGACTGTACTGTACTGTCCACAGTCTGTATTGACCTGTACTGTACTGTCCACAGTCTGTATTGACCTGTACTGTCCACAGTCTGTATTGACTGTACTGTACAGTACTGTCCACAGTCTGTATTGACCTGTACTGTACTGTCCACAGTCTGTATTGACCTGTACTGTCCACATTCTGTATTGACTGTACTGTACTGTCCACAGTCTGTATTGACCTGTACTGTACTGTCCACAGTCTGTATTGACCTGTACTGTACTGTCCACAGTCTGTATTGACTGTACTGTACTGTCCACAGTCTGTATTGACCTGTACTGTACTGTCCACAGTCTGTATTGACCTGTACTGTCCACAGTCTGTATTGACTGTACTGTACTGTCCACAGTCTGTATTGACCTGTACTGTACTGTCCACAGTCTGTATTGACCTGTACTGTACTGTCCACAGTCTGCATTGACCTGTACTGTCCACAGTCTGTATTGACTGTACTGTACAGTACTGTCCACAGTCTGTATTGACCTTGTACTGTACTGTCCACAGTCTGCATTGACCTGTACTGTCCACAGTCTGTATTGACTGTACAGTACTGTCCACAATCTGTATTGATCTGTACTGTACTGTCCACAGTCTGTATTGACCTGTACTGTACTGTCCACAGTCTGTATTGACCTGTACTGTCCACAGTCTGTATTGACTGTACTGTACTGTCCACAGTCTGTATTGACCTGTACTGTACTGTCCACAGTCTGTATTGACTGTACTGTACTGTCCACAGTCTGTATTGACTGTACTGTCCACAGTCTGTATTGACCTGTACTGTACTGTCCACAGTCTGTATTGACTGTACTGTCCACAGTCTGTATTGACCTGTACTGTCCACAGTCTGTATTGACTGTACTGTAGACTGTACTTGTTAGAAAACAAGACACTTACCCAGCTTTGCATTCACATTTAGCTTCCACGACAAGCTGCCTCTTGTCGATTTCAAGGACCATTTTGTGGGGTGCTGCTTTCTTGTGGTAGGAGCGGTAACACGTGGCACACACCTCCACCTTCTCGCTTCCATTTGTATGGAAAATCTTGATGTTATCAATAAAACAGGATGCAAACTTGTTTTTTTTTCCTCGATCAAGTACAGTTTTTGAGAGCGTGCTGTACTTTGGAAGGTAATGAGGGCCGACGGAATCATGGATGCCTTCGAGCGAGTCTGTCGCGCTGTTCGTATCAGCCGCCATTGTTTCAGCCTCCCGCGAGAGCTTGTGGCCCCCTAGCAACTCTATGATAATGAGGCCCCCGCGAGCCGGTGAGGTCTATTGACAGCGGATGGGTCAGTCTTGTGACAGTTGACTTGCCTCTTCCCCGAACCACAAGCGCTGCCTGTGTGGAACAGACTGGCCATTTTCCGTCAGCAAAATCACAGTGGGAATTCTGGGCTCTTTCATAATAAACTCTGTCCTCTGCCTTTAGGGAAAGTCTGCGCTAGTACTTTTTTTTCTTTTGCTGTTCTTTCTTTGGCTGTTATCACCTCCTGCTTCTTCTTTGTTGACGCTTATTGTCTGCATTCATGTCGGACTCGCCCGTCTACGTTCATGTCGGACTCGCCCGTCTACGTTCTGAAAATCTGTACATGTTTTTCTCTTGGAGAATTTATAGCATGCGAGTACTGTTGTCGTAAATTGGCGACTTTGTAGTGAAAATCTAAACAAAGGTAGTAGGTAACGTTTACAGTTTAGAAAAGGAAAAAAAGCATCATGCAAGAATACGGCTATGATCATTAACCAAAAAAGATAATCTAAAAAGGATATTCTTAAAGGTATCATGATAAACCAACGGGCATCCTGAGCATCCTTAAAGAATTTCAGAGGTTTTCATCAATCACTGTATTCAGAAGTTTATATCCAGAATTGTAATTTAAAAAGATTTAGAGCTTAATATCCTTCGCCTAAACGGTTTAGGGAGGGTTACTTCTAGAAAGCTACCTATGTTTCAAATAGCACGAATAATAGATCAGAGGAATTATCTTATCATAGTTTTGTTTTCAAGAAGATTGGTATGTGTTATCACAGCAAGTTTCAGATCAGAGGAATTATCTTATATGCAAAGAAGAGGAAGTTATTACGTCTATACCCCAAAGTGACTAAACCAAGGCAATATTTCATGTGTGATGTTCGTGTGCGTGCTCGCGGTTTGGTTTATTTGTATGTTTTTATAGTTTTGTATGTTTGTTTTGGTTTGGTTTTGTTTTCCTTTTTTTTCTCCTTTGGTTTGCTTTGTTTTTGTTTTTGTTTTTTAATGTGGGCTGGTTTCATTTAATTGTAAATGGTATCTTCAAAATTGCATCGTATGCGTAGTGAATCGTATACAATGCACGAGAGCCTACCAAGCATTATCAACAGGTTTGTCTAAAATTTAGTGACAATTTGCGATTGGGAAAAGTGAAGTGTTAAACGTTTTTTTCCTGACGTCCGAATAAACCGATTTCATTAACAATAATAACTGATTTATATAACATGAAATACAAAATTCAGTTTCAATCTTTTTTCTTCTTTTTTTTTCTGGGGGGGGGGGGGGGACTTTTTTTTCCATCCACCCCCCCCCCCCCCCCCCCCCACACACACACACACACACACACACACACACACACACACACACACACACACACACAAAGGAGAAAAAAAAACGGGAAGGGGAGAAGCATAACCCTCCTTTATGGAAAATAAAAACGCAATCATTCTGATAAAACGGGACAGTGTTAAGTAAACCTAATAGCTATTCGCCACCCCCCCCCCCCCCCCCCCCCCCTCCACTCCCCCTTCCCCGATATATCATGCTAAAACGTATAGTTTCATAGGAAAGCACCTTCAACAGCATGAAAAAGCCCATGAGTGTTTTGTTTCAGTTGTAAGTGGCAAAGAATAATTACTTTGAGGAAAATGATCCACCGTGCCCCCCCCCCCCCCCCCCCCCCCCCCCCGTATTATTCGGAACAGAGAGGTTACTATTTTAGGTCAAAACAAAGATCTCTCTGTATACATAATCCTATTTGGGAAAAATGTATCTACGCATGTATAAATATTTAAGTGTACACGCGTGCGTGTGTGTGTGTGTGTGCGTGCCATATCCATTTCAGCCATTCAGCGGCGCCTGGCGTCGCTCTCCACCTCATTAATCTCAGTGACCAGAAATAGCAGAGACATTATTTGCGACTTTGTAGAGAAGACATGTAAGAATGACATGAACTCAGCATTTCACATGTTGAAAGTTCACGTTGCTAGTGACATTTTGAAAACATTTGTTACATCGTTAAAAGCCAGAATTAAACCTTGAACATCCCCCCCCCCCCCCCCCCCCCCCCCCCCCCCCCCCCCCCCAGCCCCGTCTTCTGTCCTGTGGCCATATGCAGTGAATGTCCCGGAGTAAACGTACGGTGGCGCATCATCAAATTTAGCCTTTTTTATTTTTTTATTTAATCCCCTCTGTGTTAGATGTAGTGTGTCAAACAACCCTCCTTTCACATTCGAGACTTTTCCCTACTGTTGCACGTTGGGATAAGAACGATTTCCCTGGCTGTTACGAAATGTAGATTTCGGAAAGGCTTTTGAGTCGACGAACTGGAAGCTTAGCATGCTCCTGCATGTGCGCGCGTGTGCATATACATGAGTGCATGTATGATCGTACACGTATGTGTATATGTGCGTGCGTCTGTGTGTGTGCGTGCGCGCACGCACGTGTGCATTTCATTATTTGTGAGGAACAATAATGATGGCTGTGGTTGAAATAAAACTTATAGTGAATATAGAACTAACTGGGATGAAAATACTATTGAAAAAAAAAATGTTAGTAGTAATAGTAATAATGATGATAACAGTGATAGTAGCAATGAAAAAGACGTCAGTAAGTAACAAGAGCGGAAGTAAGTAGAAAGCATGCTACATTAAAATGTTTAAGTGTAAGATAATCGACGGACAGACGTACCTCAACTTGCAGCCCTTCACCCACGCCCACACCCCTCCCCACAACCTCCTCGCTCTCTTTTCCTCCACCACAGCACGTGGAACACATGACACGTGCAACCGCTCATGAGGTCTACTACCACCGACGCCCCCACTCCATAGGTCGCGCATTGGACAACTACTTCAATCTCTCTGTCCATCAACACCTGCACACTCACAGTATCAAGAGCCAAGCTGAGGTTTCCATGAGTGTGTGGTGCACCCCAGTATGTGTTTCTTTCATAGCATATCGCCTATGCGTCACCCGATAAATATAAATGAACAGATGAACTAACAGAGCTATCAAAGAATGAATAATCGCTCCCAACACACACACACACACAAACACACACACACACACACACACACACAGAGGTGCGCACAGTGTGTACACATTGGCATACACGTGCAAAAACGACTACACTTCTGTACAATCTCCTCTCTCTCCTCTCTCTCTCTCCTCTTCTCTCTCTCTCTCTCTCTCTCTCTCTCTCCTCTCTTTGACGCTTACACACTTACATCTGTGTACACGCCTGTCACGACCGACCCCTGGAGGTCTGCCCTGACAGGATCGGTCTAGGTGGGAGTGAAGGGAGTGACTGACCTCACACGCTCCGCAAGAGACCACACAATAAAGATTACGATACAACACCCCATTTATTCACACCAGCAAAATAAACATTCCAACACACGCACCATGCACGATCACAATAAAGCACTCCAACGCACACAACATGCACAATCACGATCAAGCACTCCAACGCACACAACATGCACAATCACGATCAAGCACTCCAACGCACACAACATGCACAATCGCAATCAAGCACTCCCACACCCACAACATGCACGATTATAAATAAATATTTCACCATACGACGTACACAATTATAAGAAATATTTCCAGTATTGACCCTTTCTCACACCACGGAGTGCGTCCACATCCCTGCCCCTGTCAAGTCCGCAGGGAGCACCCTGTCGCACTAGGTGCTCCGAGCCGGGTTGGTTCTCGCAGGGAGTCGCCCAAAGCCGACACCCTCGACTCCCAAGCGGGCAGTGAAGAGCGTGTCCCGGGGGGGGGGGGGGGGGGGGGGGGGGGGGGACGTAGCTGTTACTGGAGGTCCTGGACGGGGTCCAGGCCGGCCAGTCGAGACGGCGGGCTCCCCTAGCAGTCCACGGTCCCGACCAAGGCGTGGCCTCGACCAGCGCGTGGCACCATCTCGTCCGTGGTCTCAGCCAGAACGTGGCCTCGACCAGCACGTGGCACCATCCAGTTCGTGCTCCAGGTGAAGCCCCCGGGAGGGGGGAGGACGTAGCTGGGAGGAGAGTCGGAGAGGAGGAAAAGAAGAAGGAAGGAGGAAGGAAGAAGGGTACTGGAACCCTGCCGTCAGTACCGTCTGACCATTGCTGTCAAGTCTTATCAGCCACTCGCATGATGGGCGAGGGGAAGTAGAGAACAGTATTTTACCAATCCTGACTCACTTGCTTCACCACCGAGTTTTTGGGCAAAAGTGGCCTAAAAGCAGCCTTTCCTGTGGCGGAAGAGAGAGAGAGAGAATCACCGGCAGACAGACAGAGAAGAGAGAGACAGAGAGAGACAGACAGACAGACAGAGAGGCGGGCAGACAGACACACACACACACACTCTTTCTCTCTCTCAATTAAATGACATAAAATCCGCACACTTCTTCTGACTAATTTCCACCTACAAACTTTGTACACGGGGCTGAAATCTGATCACTTAATTTACGGCTCGCGGCAGTTTGCACCTAGCCTGTGCTGTTTAAACGAAACACACTCAGTTGGGTTGCACCACATTTGGAAAAGTCTAGATTGCCATCAGATCGAGGCTGTCGACGTGGCACGACCTGGGCCGTCATTGTGTTGGAGCTATGCACAAGAAGGCTGTGTTTGATTGCGCCCGGTGGCCACTGTGTTTTAATTGTGTTATTTTAAAT
>CM031615.1:67909334-67929334 GCA_018398815.1 Conus ventricosus
AAGTGACTAGAACTACAAAATGATACGGAAAAAAAGTAAAATGAGAGAGAGAGAGAGAGGAGAGAGAGAGGAGAAAGAGAGAGAGAGAGAGACGCAGGAGCGGAAGGAGTGCAGGGAAGGTTGATAGAGAGACCGAGAGGGAGAGAGGGACAAAGAGGCAAGAGTGGGTGGCGGGAAGGAGCATGTTTAGAACAATCTGACAATCAAAGAATTCAAGGAGATGCAAGACAATCGATTTTGAAGCACCAGGGAATTAAAAAGAAAAAGAAGTACAAATGGGGGGGGGGGGGGGGGGGGGGAGTATAATGATAGCCCAGTCACCACGGGTATTGGGGGGGGGGGGGGGGGGGTGTGTCATAAAGATAATAAATCAAGTCATTCCAGCAGAACCGTGAGAGAGAGAGAGGAGAGAGAGAGAGAGAGAGTGAGAGAGAGAGGAGAGAGAGAATCGCATAAGAATACAAGCATAATGACAAGAGGGCAGGAGGTAGAAGAAAACACACACACACACACACACACACACACACACACACACACACGAACTCACATTTAAGACATACTTACTAAACAAAATACCATGTGCATTTCAGAGAGAGAGAGAGAGAGCACATAATACTGCCGGGACAGTTGTAGGTTTACTCACTGAATGATACACAGCACTGACTGAAGAGAAGACTTTCACTCTCCTATTAGTGAACCCTTGCATACAACAATTTTTAGGCAATATGTAAAAAGCATTCATCAAATTTGCAATATCCACTATTGGAAATCAGTGAAATGAAAAACTTGTATAAAACTTACCGCATCTTCATATCATATCAGCGAATTACATCACTTATCTATCTTCAAAACTGATCGCATCCTCAGTTTCCCCGTCACATCAGTGAATGTCATTTAGTCGGCTGTAAAACGGCTGAGTTTTTGCTAACTCTGTCACGTCGTCTTCGTTTTGCGAGTTCATGCACTGAATTGTTTACCAGTGAGCGTACACCACGGATGTTAAAACAAAAAACTTTTTCTATGTCTGTGGCGTACACAGTCGTGGGCTTATAGGTCTATTTGATTATCTTCTAACATCAACATTTGACGCTTGGAAGCAGAATTCGTCCTAATGAGCATTTTCCAGTTACTGTTGAAGAAGTGCTGCTTCTGCAACAATGAAGGTTTGTGATAAATTACGATTTCGTTTAAAAAGAAAAAAAAAAGAAAAAGAAAGAAATGAAATTGCTCTTTGATATACAAAGTCTTCTTCTTCTTCTGCGTACGCAGGCTGATACTCCTGCGGACACTCCCTGTATAGACAGGCAGGTATTAATCCATCGGCTCAACAAAGGCAGTGGAGTTTTGTGTGTATGACCGTTTTTTTTAAATCCGCCATTAAGGCAGCCATACTCCATCTTCGGGGAAGACATGCAAAGTCGAATTGGGGATGAGACACGGGGGTGAAGGTTAAGGTGGGTGTGTGTAGTGGTATCCATATGCCGCGCACCCCACGTCGTATGCCCAGTTTAAGAAATACCTCTTCAAAATAAACACTGAAATTAACAAACAATGGGATGAAACAAACAGAAACGCGGCCACCCGCTCACCTTTCACGGAGACAAGTAATAAATTCCACCCAGCGTCTCAGTAACTCCCCTGCCCCACCCGAACCCCGATTCTCCGCTCACCACAGTACACCCTCTGGGCTACCTCACACCTTCACAGGACGCGTTAGTCCACAACTAGTCGCGCATCAGTGACTGTACGAGAACCATGAGCTCTCCTTGACCGTCCAACCGTCTGTCACGTCCACAAACGTACTAGGATGTCTGTGGTCATTTCACAACATGTCTACGAATAGTTGGCTCCCTCAGTCAGAATGGGAAAAAATCAGTCCATGAATGAGTGATCCTATACAACTGTCGGCTTCTTTGATCATTGACCGTGAACTGGCTTGGCCGGTAACCACCATCTAGAGTTAATCCTTCGCGCCCCCCCCCCCCCCCCCCCCCACCACACACACACACACACCCGAAAAAGAAAAAAAAAGGGAGACCCCCCAAAAAAAACAAATAAACAAACAAAAAAACATGCCAGTGTAATCGACGAACAGTCACGGATTTCTCCAACCATGACTCACACCACAAAAGACCACCGTTTTATTCAATTTGAAATCGCGTCGATCGGGCGCGCGTCAGGGAGTGAAGAAATAACAGCGCATCGTCACCGTGACACTGCCAAACCGATGTGTTCGCGCCGGGATTGGGCCAGGAGATCCGTGAACCCAAACCCATTAAGACGCCAGTTAAGACTACATATTTACAACATAGACTGACTACCTCAATTATCCCGATCCTTCGTTCGCTGCATATTATTCACCGTTCCCTCCATGTACGGGTCTTTCTCCTTTCGTTCTTGTCTCCCGTTTTTCTGTCACAGGTCCAGAAGACTGTAATCCGAATTCAGAATTCAGTAGAAGACAGTAACTTTTCTGCTGAGCAGGTCACACAATGGTTTATTGATGTTGGGGAAAACAGAAACTCATCTGGCAGTTTCTTCTTCTTCTTTTTCCTTGGTAGCGACCACAATCAACTGGTTGATTATTCTGTCACTTATGCAAGGGGTCCGAACTCGCAGAAGGAAAACAACAACAACAAGAAGCTGGGCGTGGCTATTAATGGAGATGGGAGGCCCTTGACACAAAGATGTCGATGGTCTTGGCCTCTACGACGTCCTGGGGTAGCTCGTTCCAGTCCTTGATGGTACGGGGAAGGAACGCCTGCTATCTGTACTGCGTTCTGCACTGCGGAATGGTGAACTGCTGATCGTGGCCGCGGCGGAGGTACAGGGCGCAGGCTGGCTTTGATGGCTTCTGTGCTGACCAGGTCATTGTGGATCTTGTACGGCATGGATAGGCGTGCTGTATGTCGTCTGCCCTGGAGGCTGGGCCACTTCAGTTCTTCAAGTTTTGCTCTTCATATACCCGTAGGTGCGGCTGTCATACTATGTCATGTGACGTAGCCTCACATCAAGGCATGTGACGCTCCATCACATGTAGTTTAGTGATATGAATCATTTCCCCATGCCACAACTAAAAAGGAAGAATATTCATGTGGCTTGACTAGTGTAGCGGGCGTCCCCAAATAATTGTGAGAATGACTCATTAAATAAACAAGAACGGTCATTGGGTGAAAGTGACCACTGAGAGATAGTTTAATAAGGGCTGGTAAGGTGCTGGTCATGTGTTTTGAACACTGAGTATGCACTCACTTGGAGGAGGAAGGAAAGAATCAGATTTAGCCAGCAGATGGCCTAGAGATTCGAACCTGTCAGGACGCTGGTCCTCACTGCTGACCAGTCATTACCAGGTGAGCCATAGATAGTTGGGGAAAGCTACAGGGGAAAACCTAAAGAAAAGAGAAAGAAAGAATATGTTGACTTGGGAAGCAGGTTACTTACACGAACCTTATTCGTGTTTCAGCCCTTCACCTTTCACTCTTCACCCCGTGAGGTGGTTAAAGATGGCCATGAACACACCGGTAGTTCAGCCCCAGCAAATAAAGACTCCAGGGAGAGGAGTCGGAACTCACCATATCTCCAGTGACGGGAGAATTCAAGGGGGCGACACGATTTCTGAGAGAGACAGGGAATCATGACAGTATGGGGCGAGTCATATATCTGATGCAGGCATGGCATCAATGATTGCAAGAATTATTTATTCTCTTGGTCTGGATCTTGGGCTAATGTGATGTGAAGGCCATGACTTTATAGATTCTTGAATGAATTAGTTTATCTCTCAGTATGAAGGAAAAGAGAGATACATGTATAAAATCTGTTTATAAATTGTTTGATGTGATTTAGTAAACTGTTTTCCCGAAGGAGAGGGGGAGAAGAAAAAACATTCGGTAGTGCGCCTTTTGGTTGATTGGAAAGATTGCGTGTGCGTATGGAGTAAATGCTGTCATGAATGCGTGTGTGCAAAAGTGACAGTGTGACAGTGTGACATACTAAAACTACCGGCGGGCACATCATGATGCTACCCGTGAGGTAAGGCAACTATGCCCTGGGTCAGTAAGTGTATTTGAAACCAGCCAAATACACAACAAAACTTATGACCAGTTACAATGATATTGGTCATGGCCCTGATGTGCAGTTCCGCTGTGCAGTTCCGCTGTGGCCTTGATAGCGTGCGCACGTGCGCGCGTGTGTATGTGTGATATGTGTGTGTGTGTGTGTGTGTGTGTGTGTGTAATATATAAGATACGCAGAGAGAGAGAGAGAGGAGAGAGAGAGAGAGAGAGAGAGAGAGAGCATACAGGCTTTAGTCAGATCATTAATACTTGCGCGCGGGCGCGCGCGCGCGCGCGCGTGTGTGTGTGTGTGTGTGTGTGTGTTGTGTGTGTGTGTGTGTGTGTGTGCGCGCGCGCGCGCGCTCAGGTGTATATGCAAGCCTGCGTGACTGTGTGACATATGTGGTATTAAACAGTACTTTAATTTCACAAAGCAGACGATTAATGAACTGTAAATGTAATGAGAGAGGGAGAGAGAGAGAGAGAGAGAGAGAGGCAGACAGACAGACAGAGAGAGAGAGAGAGAGAGAGAGATTAAAGTATCCTTTTAGACGTTGATTTACACGCACGCATATCGAAGGTCAAACTCGAGGTGAAGGCCATTCTCTCGCCGGAGGCTTGACAAGGATCGTGGAGCAATCATTTTTGTCTTCGACCCAGCGTGGACAAACGAGCAAGATGTCTGGCGACGGTTACCACTGCATTGACAGCAAACGTCAGCAGACATTGAAGGATATTGCAAATAAGCTGCGTGTCCACTGCATTGAGGCAACGAACGCCAGCAAATCTGGGTAAGTGGTGTGCGTGTTTTGTACCTCGTGTCGCAGTGCCGGTGTTGGTTAACATCGGCGCATGGTTGACGATTCGCAAAACTTTGTCGATTTATTCGGGACAGAATGCAGTCCGCTCTGAATGCGTTTTAACACTTGTAAATGAAACTTACTATTTATGTTTATAATGTTTTCATAACCATTAAGGGATTTCGTGACAATGAGCGCCAAGTAAATCCCGATGGTGTTTCAGAGTTTTCCTCTTTACAATTGCTGATTAGGTAATTTAACTATAGATTAGCCCATATGTCGATGTTAGTCACGATCAAGTTACATGTGTCCACTGCCTAAGGTCACGGCTCGGATTCTCATGGTCATATTCTGAGACCATAGTACAGGCGTGTGAACTCAATGCTGCCCTTTCTGTCAGTCATTCAGTGCCGGTGCAAATTGTGGGGCATGCCGTTGCAAAATCTTTGCGGATGACAAAAAAAATAAAAATAAAAATAAATGAATAAATAATAATAATAATAATAAAAAGAAAAACAAACGAGCCATCATAAGGACATGTTGTAGACTGATAGAGATGGGCATACAGTGTGAAATGTCTTAAACACAGAGAAGTGTAAAGTGTGATATGTCTGCAAAAACAACCATCACTGTCTGTATTGTATGAGATTTTCTGACAAAAAGACCAGTGTAACTGTAAGCAGAAATGTTGGTGAAAGGGCCTTGGAGTCATGTTTTATGAGGAGTTGAAATTTGACAGACTCATTGATTAATTGCAAAGACAAACAAAATGCTAAAAGCGGTACCTAGGTAAGAAGAGTCGGACCCAGTAAGGATCAGTTTTACTCCACTCCAAAAATGGACAACTGTCTGAATTTAATAGATGATAGATAAGGGAGGGGGCCGGGCATGGAGAGGGAAGTAGCAAGGTCAGGTGCCAAATGCTGTGATGACATGCCAAGGCCAGAATTGATGGCAGGGAGATCTAGGTAGGCACTGGACAGTGACTAATAAAGATTTTTGTTTTTCATGTAACTGACGGAAAGAAGACTTATAATAAATGCTACTGTTCTTTTCTTTAACTGAATCACTATGGTTCCTGTGATACATAATAAATAAGTTTGCAACTCTGTAGAATAAGGATTTAGAAACACATCACTATCTGTCGACCAAAATGGCATATTATATGCACTTTGGTGTAAAGTTCCTCATGATTATGTCAGGCCTACTGGTTCTAGCGTGTGTTGTAATGGTAATCTCACACACAGTACTGCAGCAAGCTTTGGGCCGGTGGCGGATGAATAAAACCTTCAGCATTTGGGTCTCTGAAAACAAAAGTGTTGGGACTTGGGAACACTGGATTTTTCTTTTGATAATTCCCGAGCAAATGTATGCGACTCAGTTTTATGCAGCTTAGTTGTGTACAAGTTCTTTTATCAGTTCCCTTGGGACTTAAAAAAGCCACAACACGGCTGTTCAGAGTAAGTTTTGAGAGGCAGGGGAGTTTACAACTCGTCCACAGCTGCGGAGGCCAAGCCGTGAATGCAGGTCAGGGAAAGAGGTGTTTTCTGCAGGCTGCTCCCCCAGCTTGCTAACGGCACTGTACTCGGCAAACTGAATGTCATCTGTGCATAGCTGGTCTGGCAGCAATGTGTTCGGCATTGTTGAGTGGCCATTACAAATGGGGTTGTCGGTTTGATAATTAGTGGTTGTCATGAAAAATGTAATATATAGATCTGCGCTCTTGAGATGACCGACTTGGCGAATTCCCAGCAAATCTTTTAATACCAAACTCGACTAGGTTTATTTTCTGGTAGATAACGTAGATGTGGCATGAAAGCTTGTACGCAAGTAGTTGCACAATATTAGAACAATGACAACACACACAAAATTGTGCAAAAATAATTTCATCACTTTCTGGGTATTAAATTTCCCTTGTTAACTAGTACACAAGTTTGATACATGCCTCTGCTCGGACTACAGACAAAAATGTTGTATCAGAAATGCGTAAGCCTTGTTTGTTTGCCCTTTTACTAAGTGTCTCGATCGGGATGGAAAAATAAAGCTGTGACAAGGCTTAATATTTTCTCCAGCAACTGAGTTCAGTTAAACAGAATTCTTGCCCACGACTCCCTGAGAATGCAGGTCATATGCTGATTTAGTAACTTAAATTCTTTCTCTAGAATATTTTGTCTTTTGAGTGGACTTGACCTTCTAAGATTAAAACCTTGGGCCTTGTTCTCACTCGTATGATTTCAACATGAGCATGTTTGCCTGTGTCCATTGCTGGCCATTTGTGCTGCCAATCACAATCCAGTTCCAGTAAAATCATGTTAAAATGGCTTCGCTTCACGGTTCACCTCTGCGTTAAGACGCGGGCGTGTCATGCGAGTCAAGAATTCACAGATCCATCTGTATTAAGAATAGCCTTGCTTTGTGATTATCATTTTAGTTTTAGAATACTTTGGTGTTTGGTCACTTTCCTTGGTAATGTCTGCTTTATTAAAAAATGAGAGTGGTATAGTTGAGCTTTCTTCATTTCTTTGACAGGCGAAAATGGTGTCTTTTTTCAGTGGCAGAAGCAAAAAAAAAAAAAAAAATTCAGACAGTGATACTGAAGACAGCGGGGGAAAAAAGGAAACATTGTGGAATGCCTAAAAGTTATACATGATCTCACTGGCAGATGTTTGTTGTCTTTTTCATTGACCTTAATTAAGTGATTCAGTTTTTATACAGTTTTATTACCAGCAGACCAACTGATTCAGTAAGATAAGATAATGTTGCTTATAGCCCAGCCGACCGCAAAGGGCCACATCAGGGCTGTAACTGATTCAGTACCAATTAAACTTTATGCATTATTAATCTGCTGAATAAATGCATTCTGATTTCTTATATTCCCTGTGCTGACTCAGTCTCTGAAGAAAACATTGTTTAAAATGTAAAAGAAAGGAAGTCTTAAATGAGGCAGGGAATAATAAACAGTAAATTTATAAACCAGATCGCTTAATTATTTAAGTTTTCATCATAGAACTAGAAGTGAGAATAATCCTACCTGTTTGTTGTTCAGTGTTCAGTAATTCCACGCCTCGTTTGAGATTTCCTTTCAAACCAGTCAAACTGAGCTTACCTGTGTTTGTTACTGTTTATCTCTGTGTTGGATTATATTCAAGATAGAAAAAAGGCTGTGTCTAAAGTAAAACTTGATTTATATTCATTACTTCAATTAGTGGTGATATACGTATACATGTGTCAGACACAGGTTACATTCATGAGCATCCTTGGAGCAACCTTTTTAGGGGATATTTCCTTATTTGTTCAGTGTGGTATGTAATTGGCATTTCTGTTAGGTGATTTGGTTGTGTAAGCTGCATTCATTTAAGTTATGGGCGTGTAATTATTTCATCATGGGAGCAAGAGTCGCCCTAGTACTTGCCCGTTATTTACTGTTATCGTTAACTATTCCTTGCTTCATTTGAAATTTCTTCTGTCTGTCTGTGTCTGCCTGTCTGTCTCTCTCTCTTTGTTGCCTTTCTCTGCCCTCTATCTCTCCCTCTCTCTCTCCCCCTCTTTCTCCCTGTCTGTCTCAGTCTGTCTGTCTGTCTGTCTCTCTTTTCACCCCTTATCCTTTCCAGCATGTGGCCGTTTCTTTCTTTGTCGTTGTATTCATCATTTGTTTTCGTTTGTGATTATAACTTGATTCGTTTCTTTAATTTTTTCCCAGTATGGTGTCTCAGTTTGTCGTAGAATACATCTTATTGTTTTGTTATCCAACATTATTCACCTGTCGTTACCCGTGGAGTGAGTGTGTCATGTAAAGAGAGTGTGAACACACCATAAGCTTAAAGTTTGTTGTTCCATGTTCATGTTGTCTGATCTTTCTCATTTTCAAATAAAGATATCTTGAGTGAAGATGTCAAAGTATCAGGGAGCTGACGTGGCATCCATCACACTGGTTTTATCAATGACCACGCCCCGTGCCATCGGTGCATAATTCTCCAATTTCCAAAGTGGCCCCAGGCATTTTGAGCCCAGAGGCCAGTGTCCCATCCCTGTTTTGACCTGCAAGATGGCAGTGTTTTGTCAGAACTGAGAATGCTGTTGCTTTCTTTTTAGTGCACACTAATTTGTGAATAATGCGGTCTGGTTTGCTTGTAACATTGTTATGCTATGCCTTTGGCCCTGCATAGGATTTAGGAAGACATGAGATGCCCCCAGGCCAATGACTCGTGCATCTAAATTTTATAACAAACCCTGATCACATGGTGCATTTAAGGCTTCGTCATTCACGCACATATATGCGCACGGTTACACACACAAACACACACGCATGCACACACACACAGACACACACACACACACACACACACACACACACACACACACACCACACACACACACACACACACATGCCCGCATACACACATGCATGCTCGCACGCACGCATTAAAAAGTACATTATCTGTATATAGTATACCGTGTTGCTGTGTATTTTGGGTGAGAAAAAAATCTGAGGAACACAGTAGGTTTTATGAATGATTTATGGGTTCAGGAACAAAGTTGCAGGTGTTGTGAATGTTTGAGTTATGACTAGCAGCTTAGTAGACCATTCATAGTTGGGCTGCCCACTAGTTAATTGGTTGTGTGATATATTCTGCAGCTGGTTGAATTGTATGAAAACAAAAATAACACATCCGTACAGGTAGATGTGTTAACTCGGTTAAATGTGAAGAAGTTAAAAAAAAAGAAAGAAAAACGTTAGTTGCACCGTCGCATTAGCTGTTTGAAGAATTATTGATGTGTCATGTGTTCGATGACTATATATTCCTGTTGTTGATGGAACAGACCACAACAGTGCATAGTGGTTGAAAGGGTGCTTGTTCTTACTTGGGGTACACGGGATAGAAACTGACTGGTGGCAGCGGAGTAAGGGCACCAGTGTCATTCTGCTGGCCCAGAGGGGAGAGGAGTTTGCCACTGCTGATGGGGAACACACCCTCCTTGGTTTACTTATGTATGCCTAGGGGCAGCAATTGTTATGTCATTCCAGCTAAATAAAACATTTTTCACTGTAACTGGCGTGCTTTTTACATTTTTTTTATTGGCCTGTGCCCAATATGTTTTGAGACAGCCATGTCGGCAGTGGGTGAATCATCAGATACACAGCAGCCATGCACGTGGTTGTTGCTGAGCTGAGCGAGTGGTGGTAGTGGGGTAATTGGAAGGGCACCATGATCTTGCTAGGGCTGTTGTGAAGTTTGAAGCGCATGGTTGGTTTTGATTCTGCTTCACAGTTAGCCAAACAAATACGAGTGTGGGTTGTGCGTGGTGGAAAGCAGAGGGAATGAAATGTTTGTTTCTCTATCATAGAATGCATTTGTTGTTGTTGCGGTTGACTGGAACAGTTGTTGGTTTGTGTGTGTGTGTGTGTGTGTGTGTGTGTAGAAGCATTGCATTCCTGTACATAAAATGGCATGCAGAACGTTGCGACTCTTGACACATTGTTCAGGAGGTGGGTCTACAGGTTTTGCAAGCTGCAGTTGATGGATAGCTGGCAACTTTTTAACTTAATTTAAGTGGTGAAAAACATACATCCGAAGGTGTTTAAAGTCAATGTAGACTATGTGGGGTCTCCACAAGCACCTGCCCTTGATTCTGTGGACAGTCCCCACTTCCCTCTGCCCTCCAATATGTTGGAGAGACAGCACGCACTGGACACTATCGAGGCCAACAACACATGACAGCCCTGGCAAAGAGAGACCATGACTCGGTGTTGTGGCGACACACAGCACAGACACACAGCAACAGTGAACCCCTCCCCCCAGTACAGCATGGTGATAACAAGTTACCAAGAAACTGCTTTGGGAAGACAAATCACTGAAGCTGTCAAAATCAACAACACACCACCTGAGTTGAGACTCAACACAAGAGAGGAGTGGGCCATACACGACTGGTGAGAACATCACTCACCAACCTGTGAGAACACCACTCACCAGCTGATGGAAGCAGTTTTCAAACACCATACACAGCCAGACTTATGAGGGGTGGCTTACCCGACAAGTCTTGATCACAGGTCAGGGAAAGAAAGAATGGTGGAAGAGTGGCGTGGCTGAAGATAAAACTAAAACTTTGAAAAATGAGATGCAGTAATATCTTCATGGCTAGAGTCTATGGACTATCTAAATGATTCTGCCGAGATCCGTATAGATCCCGTGTAGATTTTTGCACATGATCTGCAGTCAACATCCCACTTTGGTTTTCATGTCGGGATGAACACTAGCGACCTGCAGACCTGGTTCTCCAGGTGAAGGTTCTTGCCTGTGACATGGCAGGCATGACTGACCTTTGTCGACTGAACCGTCTTCTTGATTCACTGTGGACATTGGCACTGTGGTCCTCTTCATCGTATGTCTGTCCATCTACCATGATGTTGACTGATACTGCGTGTCTGAAGTGGCAGAACACCAGTGAGAATTGAATTCCCTGTTGTTTTCAGTATGGCTTTTTTGTGGGTTTTTTTTGTGGTGCTGGTTAGGTTACATATACCATGATTTTGTTTATTGACCGATTTTTAAAAAATATTTTAGAATAGGGGTCTTTTTTTCTTTTCTTTTTAAATTTGAGGCTGATGAATTAACTGTATAGCCCCAGATGTAGTGACTGCCTGTTTAATCTTTGAAGAAAGACATGTTTTCGCTGTTTACCTGGGAGATTGAAGCTGTTTTAGCTGCTTTGCTTGGAACTGTGATAAGTCGGGATCAGCGCATGAAAAGGACAACTACAGAAACATGATTTTTTTTTTTTAGCTGCTTTACATGAACTGTCGTAAGTCTGGATCGGCTCGTTAGGACACAACTACAGAAACATGATTTTTATCAAAGGTATTAAACGTTTCATTTCAGCGATGCATGGTTCCTGGATTGAAAGGGGCCAAACGGATCTTTTTTTTTTTTTTTACTTCATCAGTGCTAATTCTGACAAGTTTGATTCGTGCATTTGTGATAAGATGCAAATGAATCTTGACTGTCATAGTCGGACATTTCCTGCAACTGTGTAGATTCATATTATTTGGGGGGGGGGGGGGGGGGGGGGGTATAATTTTACAATTATTTGCTGAGATTGCCCACTATGATTCCATCAGACCCTTGAATGACTGTGATATTGCTTCATTGGCCTGTGGTGTTGGAGGAAGAAAACTGAGAGGAAAAACCAAAACAAAACCACCAGTCGACTACACCATTTAAATTTTGCTCACTCAAAGCAGCACATGGTATAAGAGGAGAATACCCTCTCAAGTAGCTTCAAAAGACTGTCTTTAGAATTTAATTGTTTATGCACAGAGTAATAGAAATATGCTGGATTTGAACCGAGACTGAAGCCTGACATCTTATCAGGTGCAGGTGGCCATATGCATTCATGTGGGCTTGATGAAAGGTTGGGTGCCGTTCAGCAAGATTGTTATAGCAAAAGGCCGGTGCCCTCAGCATAGCTTAGTTTGATGTACCTGAAGGAGTTAAATAGTGAAGCTCCTGTTATCAGCTAATGTCAATATTTTGTAGATGGCTGGGTTTTTTTTTTTTTTTTTGCTTTAACAATTTCAGGACAGGTCTGTTTTCTGTGTGTGCGATGACAGCCCTGCACGCATCCTGTGTGTTGATGGATGGGAAATTTTTTGATGAGTCATTTAGCAGTTTTATTTGCAGTTTGCTGGGTGAAGCAGCTTGCTTGGTACTAGTGGATTAATACTGAAGTGGTATAGGTGTGGGCTGAGTGACATTTGTGCTGTAGTTTACGCTTGGGTGCTCTTGTGTGTGTGTGTGTGTGTGTGTGTGTGTGTGTGTGCGCGTGTCTGGAGGGCAAGGTTGGTAGCAGCTTGAAATGATGAGATACTCACATTGACATATAAATTTGCCATTTAATTGGTCATTCCACATTTCAGTTGAAGGTCATCTATGCACATAATTGTCATATCTATATATATGTACGTTTGACCTTTCTTAATTAAATCATGCAGATGTTTCCAGTGATCCGTAACAGGTTGGGAGTTACTGCTGAAAACTATTGAATGTTGGAATTTGAAACAAGAAAAAGAAATAATAATGAGATTTTTTTTTAGAATAAAGTCATGTTAAAGAATGTAGCATTGCTCTTTTCATGTGGCTTGCCAGGTCTTTTTACAGACCACGACAAAATAGTGATATTTAAAATAAAATAATAATAAAAAGAAAAGAATGATCTCCTGAATCGATCAGATGCAGAATTAAGGAGAATTTTTTTTCAGTTTGATGGAACGGCAAGAGAAGTGTTGAGACTTTGTGGCCTTTGTCTTACATTAAGCGTTATATTAAACCATTAGAGGAAGGACTGACCATGATCTCAAACACTTTGTTGTAGTGCTAGAGCAGCCTTGATGGATGTCCTGTGGGGATGGTGGTCAGTGTGGTGATGGTCAGTGTGGTGATGGTCAGTGTGATGATGGTCAGTGTGGTGATGGTCAGGGTGGTGATGGTCAGTGTGGTGATGATGGTCAGTGTGGTGATGGTCAGTGTGATGATGATGGTCAGTGTGGTGATGGTCAGTGTGGTGATGGTCATTGTGGTGATGATGTTCAGTGTGGTGATGGTCAGTGTGGTGATGGTCAGTGTGGTGATGATGGTCAGTGTGGTGATGGTCAGTGTGATGATGATGGTCAGTGTGGTGATGGTCATTGTGGTGATGATGTTCAGTGTGGTGATGGTCAGTGTGGTGATTGTCAGTGTGGTGATGATGGTCAGTGTGGTGATGGTCACTGATAGTTGGTGTGCAGTGGTGATGCCGGCATTACCAAGAAACAGACCCGGAAGTTGTTAGGCTTATGTGAGGGAATTGGATGGGATGGGGCTTGGGACTGAAGAGGACCGCATCCACTATCTCAACAGAGCAGCTCCAGTTACCATCTTCAGGCTGCGAACAGGACACTTCCAGCTCCTCTCCCATCTCTCACGTCTCGTCAAACTCTCTCATACTGACCAGTGCCCTTGTGGTACAGACTCCCAAAGTCCCACCCACATCTTACAGTCCTGCCCCCTCCTTTGAAGCCTTGAGACGCCAAGTGTGGCCCAGTCCGGTTGAGGTCCAGGAGAGGCTGTGGGGATGGGGTCTCTGTGGCAGACCGTGGAGTTTGCCTTGCTAACCGGATTGAGGGTCTAACATGGCCGGGAATGCGAAAGAAAGAAAAGGATGGGGTTGGGGGATAAATTGGTTTGAAGGTCTTCCATAGCCATGGGCATAGACCAGAGAAAAAAAGGATGGGGTTGGGGGATAATTGGTTTGAAGGTCTTCCATAGCCATGGGCATAGACCAGAGAAAGAAAAGGATGGGGTTGGGGGATAATTGGTTTGAAGGTCTTCCATAGCCATGGGCATAGACCAGAGAAAGAAAAGGATGGGGTTGGGGGATAATTGGTTTGAAGGTCTTCCATAGCCATGGGCATAGACCAGAGAAAGAAAAGGATGGGGTTGGGGGATAATTGGTTTGAAGGTCTTCCATAGCCATGGGCATAGACCAGAGAAAGTAAAGAAGGATGAAGAGATTCCGTCAAAGGATGTATATTCTCTGCAGATCTACCAGGGATACTTCAGTTTTGTGACTGGTAAAAGGTCCGCTGCTGTGGAACTGGTACTGAAATTTAGGGATCGCAGTTGATTAGGAAATGGCATTGAACAGTTGATTACATGATGGAAGTAGCCATAGGTGAATTATGACGTTTTAGTCGCATTAGTTATCATTGCTTGCCTTGTTTTTATCGTCAGAAGAAGCTTAGTGTCCAACTAGAACTTGCGTTGCAGTTTGTGTGCTGGCATATTTTCAGCTCTCCAGTTGTGCACAGAATTTATTACACGTATACAATCAGACGATTAGTAAGTGTTTGTTCCAAGAGAGAAGAAAAAAAGGTAAAATGAAAAAAAAAGAAAGAAAATGAGCACCCCCTCTCTTGCTCTCCCTCTTCCCACATTCAGCTTTACCCAGTACCTGGCCCTCTCGCCCATTTCCACACCTCTGACGTACAAATGACTGAGAGACCAGCTGCCGTTGTATACAATTAGTTTTTCACTTACTAATTGGGATTGGCTTTAAAGTATTCCTCCGTAAGTCAAAATTTTCTTTGCAAGTGCTTTAACGGTAGACAGGTGCTTGAGAGGAGCGGCATTGCTATTTGTTTGCAGTGAGCTGGACTTGATGCCACAGGTAGATAACACACTGGAGACAGCAGTGAGAACAGTTAGCTTTGAATTTTAATGGTACTAGTGATTCACAAGTATTCACAAGTATTTTGAAGTGCATGGAAATCAAAGATCTAACGACGGGAGTTGGCATGTTGCCAGTGAAGGACACTCAACTTTGCGTGAACATATTGGAGGGCCCGTGGGGAACAACGTGTTAACAGATGGTGGCAGATGCACTTGTATGCTTGTGTTTTGATTTGAACTTGAGCTGGGAGGATATTTTTTATTGTTCCCGTTAAGCCTGAATGTAAACGTGGCCTGTATGGCAGGGTGCTCGCAAGACCAATCTTTTTTTTTATGATGTTCAAGCTTGTGTGATTTAAGATCAAATCAAATGTACATTTATGCAAGAGGTGCATAAGACATTGCAGTTAATGTGTGATTGTGTGTGTGTGTGTGTGTGTGTGTGTGTGTGTGTATGCATGTCTGCGTGTGTCAGAGAGAGATTTGATTTGTCTCTGTGTTTTCAACCGTGTGCTGACAGTACAGTGTTATTTTGCTGTTGATTTCAGGCATCCTACATCATGCGCCTCAGCAGCAGAAGTGATGTCGGTGTTGTTCTTCCACGTCATGAAGTACAGTACAGTGTTATTTTGCTGTTGATTTCAGGCATCCTACATCATGCGCCTCAGCAGCAGAAGTGATGTCGGTGTTGTTCTTCCACGTCATGAAGTACAGTACAGTGTTATTTTGCTGTTGATTTCAGGCATCCTACATCATGCGCCTCAGCAGCAGAAGTCATGTCGGTGTTGTTCTTCCACGTCATGAAGTACAGTACAGTGTTATTTTGCTGTTGATTTCAGGCATCCTACATCATGCGCCTCAGCAGCAGAAGTCATGTCGGTGTTGTTCTTCCACGTCATGAAGTACAGCATCAAGGAACCACGCTCTGCCGACAATGACCGCTTCGTCTTGTCCAAGGGTCATGCTGCCCCCATTCTGTACGCTGCCTGGGCCGAGGCAGGTCTCTTTCCCACCTCTGACCTTCTGAACTTAAGAAAACTGACCTCCGACCTGGAAGGTCATCCCACACCCGGTGAGTTGTTCGTCAGGAAAGTATGATTAGGTTGGTTTTGAACTTTGAAGTTATAGAAATGTGTGGGTGAGTTGTTCGTCAGGAAAGTATGATTGGGTTGGTTTTGAAGTTATAGAAATGTGTGGGCCAGTTGTTCATCATGAAAGTATGATTAGGTTGCTTTTGAAGTTATAGAAATGTGTGGGCGAGTTGTTCGTCAGGAAAGTATGATTAGGTTGGTTTTGAAGTTATAGAAATGTGTGGGCCAGTTGTTCATCAGGAAAGTATGATTAGGTTGGTTTTGAAGTTAGAGAAATGTGTGGGCCAGTTGTTCATCAGGAAAGTATGATTAGGTTGGTTTTGAAGTTATAGAAATGTGTGGGCCAGTTGTTCATCAGGAAAGCATGATTGGGTTGGTTTTGAACTTTGAAGTTATAGAAATGTGTGGGTGAGTTGTTCGTCAGGAAAGTATGATTGGGTTGGTTTTGAACTTTGAAGTTATAGAAATGTGTGGATGAGTTGTTCGTCAGGAAAATATGATTAGGTTGGTTTTGAAGTTGTAGTTCTAAATGTGTGGGCCAGTTCTTCATCATGAAAGTATGATTAGTTTGGTTTTGAACTTTGAAGTTATAGAAACGTGTAGGTGAGATTTTTTTCTATGATTGTTTTATTGCCATTGAACACATGTTACATCAGTATAATCAGAACACATTCATTTTCTTTCATACAAGGTGAATGTAACAGTGACCTCAACATCATTGCAAGAAGTTCAATTTGAATATGATTTATGTCACTTGCATGAGATTAAAGGGTTGCATTGAACACAAGTCAGTAATGTGCGGAATTGGCAGGTGGTGGGTGTTTTGCATAGAAAAAGAAAGAAAAATGTTAAAAGATTTATTTTTTTTTTGGGGGGGGGGGGGGGGGGACAGGTTTCCCAGTAGCATAACGGACTGCAAAGCGTAATCGATGCCATGAGCAAAGTTGTTAATTCTGTAAAGTATGTATTTACCATGACATGCACCAGGGTTGGTTGCCTGATTGAGGAACTTCGACCTTTCTGCTGTTGGGTAATTTTGATGGGCACAGTCATCTTTGGGCAGGGTGAATACTTCATCTAAAGATCTCAGAGAAGATGTCTTCTTAGTGCTGAATATGCGTCATCTGAATGATGGGCATACAGTATAACCCCTAGTCTTTCAGTGATACTTTTTCATGAATAGATTTGTCAGAGTGGATCCTTTGCTAGTCATTGATTGTGAGTTGTCTGATCATGCTGATTTGCATGGAAGTGACCATTTTGTGGTTGTTTTAAAATCCAAAACTACTGAAAGCTCCAAGGATCTAAAAACCTTCATTTCTGAAAAGCAACCTGGGACCTTTGTGCCACAGCAAGTGTCCAGAAAGAACTGAAATAAAAAAAAGTTCTGCAGTCTAGGGCCTGCAGGCAACCTGACAGACATTCTTATGACATCTGCTGAAGTCACCGTTCTGATATCTTTGAAGAAGCCTGAAATACCCAGAACTGTGTTTTGATTGTCTGCCAACAAATTAACAAATGGTTTCAACATCATGTGCACCACAGACCACCAGTTCCCAGCGTTCAAGTCCATTAAAGTCTGCGGGCCAAATGAAGACATATTTTTAGAACAAGGGAACGTCAGTCATGAAGAGATTTCTGCTCCAAGGTGACTGCAAGAATGCCCAAAAAGAGAGTCAGAAATTTTATCATGAGTATGATAGGAAAAGTCACCAATCCTCCTGAGCATTACCTTAAATTTGCAAATGTTTTCATTATGGATAAACAAGCTCTTGCCAATTTGATAGCCTCTGCTGTCACAAAAGAGGAAAAAACTCTTCCTCCATTAATTAATCTGCTGCCTTTTTTAAAAAACAACAACAAATAGCTGAACAAAAATATCCAGTAACTCTTTCCTAGATTACGCTGAAGACTGTAATGTGCCCATTTCACTTGGTGAAATATACATCAACCCTTCATACCTGCAGTGATGGTGAAATATACATCAACCCTTCATACCTGCAGTGATGGTGAAATATACATCAACCCTTCATACCTGCAGTGATGGTGAAATATACATCAACCCTTCATACCTGCAGTGATGGTGAAATATACATCAACCCTTCATACCTGCAGTGATGGTGAAATATACATCAACCCTTCATACCTGCAGTGATGGTGAAATATACATCAACCCTTCATACCTGCAGTGATGGTGAAATATACATCAACCCTTCATACCTGCAGTGATTCTGCTTCTGGCCTGTATGGTATCCGTTGTCAACTTGTGGAACATCTCGCGGAAAGCTGTCCACCTTCTGTGTACAATATAAAAATGTACAGTTCTCATCTGTACCACAGGACACTTTCCACCCCACTGGTGCAAAACCCTCACTGGATAGAAATCTAGAAACCACTTGACCAATCTTTCCAACGTACTTTATCTTTGAGCAGTTGGTTTTGTGAATTAATTGAAAAGATGTCAACTTTCATCTGATGTGGAAGCTGAAATCCGATGGCCTTTTATCTAAAGAGCAGTGCGGTTTCTGCAAGTACCACTCTGCAGTTGACTATTTAGTCCATCAGCGGTTTCTGCAAGTACCACTCTGCAGTTGACTATTTAGTCCATCAGCGGTTTCTGCAAGTACCACTCTGCAGTTGACTATTTAGTCCATCAGCGGTTTCTGCAAGTACCACTCTGCAGTTGACTATTTCGTCCATCTTGAAACCACCATCAGCAACACTTTCATTAACAAACAGCATGCATGTTGTAACTATGTTGTTGTTTTTTACCCGGAGAAAACCTACACCATTACATGGAAATCTGGTAATCTGAATTTTCCAGGCCATCTGCCTGTTCTCAGTAAACATGATAACTTGTTAGCTTACCAGCAGTTTCAAGGTCATGTTGGCACCAGGCTGTCTGACATTCAGAAGCAGGAGTTTGGTGTGACCCAGGGGAGCATTCTTTCACCTGATGATTTCACTTTTGAAATTAACGACATTGTGATCTCTTGAAACCAGAGTTAAAATCCTCTCTGTAGTTGACACTTTGCCTTCTATGCAGTTTTGAGCCACACAGGCTGGAGTACAAAGGCGACTGCAACTTTGCATGGGTAAGATGGGACAGTGGGCCAAGGAAATGGTTTCACTTTTTCTGCCACCAAAATTCAGTTTATCCACTTTCACAACTTTCAGTAGTATTTTTGCTGACCCTGAAATTCGTCTGGATAAATCCACTATCCCAGCAGTGTGTGTGTTGTTTTTTGTACGTTATAGATTGTTGTGTACAGAATGGACGTCTGATGAGGTTACGACCCTGATAGGGTCCACTGCAGTCCACTGGGCTGTTAAGGAATGGAATTGATTAGTTGCCTTACTTATATCACTCTTAAATTTACCACCCCCCCCCCCCCCCCTCTCTTTTCAGCGCCTGAACTTTGTGGATGTGGCGACGGGGTCATTGGGTCAAGGACTGAGCTGTGCGGCAGGCATGGCCTACACCGGGAAATACTTTGACAAAGCTGGGTGAGTAGAAGACCCTGGTGAAGGTTTTGTCCTTGTCTCTTGGTCGTGTTCCTGGGACAATATTCTCACAGCGCTGGGTGAGTAGAAGACCCTGGTGAAGGTTTTGTCCTCGTCTCTTCGTTGTGTTCCTGGGACATTATTGAATATTCTCACAGCGCTGGGTGAGTAGAAGACCCTGGTGAAGGTTTTGTCCTCGTCTCTTGGTTGTGTTCCTGGGACATTATTCTCATGGCCTGTCCGGGGAAGTAGAGGCGAGTTGCACTGAATGCCATGAAAGGTTGCTCTTTTGTTGGTTGTCTAGGTTGCAAGTTAGCCAAGGCGGTCATGGACCTGCGGTGTGACCTG
>CM031615.1:67934334-67986834 GCA_018398815.1 Conus ventricosus
CCTGAAGTCTAGATGCGAGGCAAGTTTGTATGCAAGAGCTGTATGATAAGCGAGTCGTGCGAAAGGCAAGACATACTGCAAGTGAAGAGAGCTGTATTTAGCAAAATACAATGAATTTCTACCATCTAGGTAGAGTTTTAGGACAAAGAGAATTACATCAAGGGCACAGAAGACTTTCATCTCAAGATCAGGTCGGTTTCGTAAATTTTTAAATGCTCTTATGCCGCCACTTTCTGCCTGTAACCCAGTGCGTGTGTGAATCCGTGAGTGTGCCAGCACGACTCGGAATTAAACCTTGAACAACTGTAACCATAAGATCCTTATCAGCTAGTGCATCTTTAAGTTGTGAGTCTGATCTCAAATGGTTTTGTAAAAATGGTTTCAGCTGTTCACAGTGAAGAAGCACAAATGATTTGAGTTTTATCAGAACCACAATTGCATGTTACTTTGTAGATAAATTTGATTCTGAAAAAGGTTCCTATCGAAATATATACGTAGATTCTGAAAAAGGTTCCTATCGAAATCTATATGTTATACATGTGAGAAGTCGGTTTTTATAGGTAGTCGTTTGTGTAACACAGTATAGGTCTCTTATTCATTTCAGAGAATGATTCACCCCTTATATTTTCAGTAAGCAAGTCTTCAGAACTTTATAGGATTTTCTTCTCAAATACCCGTTTATTTGTAATCCTTTAAGATCTGGGGCTCGCTTCTGATCTTAGTGATGTTTGCATACTATTTGGTCAGATTTATTTTTTTACAATTAACTTAAAGCACTAACATGAGCATCACTATTTTACACAAGAAAGCAGATTTTGAAAATATTACCTTTGATTGATTTCATCTTCAAATACGCAAGTTTCAAGGTTGCAGAGTTCACTACTCTGACGGTCACTGCTGTCCCGTATGTGAAACTGCTGTACATTTGACACATTTCTTATCAACCGCAAGTTCAACTTTTGTCTATGAACACTTACACAAAGCTCATGTTTGTAATCGGGTCTTCAATATACATTATTTTTATTTGTAAAGACCTCACAGCCTCCAATAACTTGATAAAATGTATCGTATTTTATTTCACCCTTAACCTCACACTCCGTTAGAGTTCTAGGGAGAATTTGGTTAACTGCTCTTATGATTAGAAGGATGCTTCTAGGTAATGCTTAAAACATGTGTTTTGCAGGTGGTAATGCTTAAAACATGTGTTTTGCCAGGTGGTAATGCTTAAAACATGTTTTTGCCAGGTGGTAAGGCTTAAAACATGTTTTGCCAGGTGGTAATGCTTAAAAATGTGTTTTGCCAGGTGTTAAGGCTTAAAACATGTTTTTGCCAGGTGGTAAGGCTTAAAAACATGTTTTGCCAGGTGGTAATGCTTAAAACATGTGTTTTGCCAGGTGGTAAGGCTTTAAAACATGTTTTTGCCAGGTGGTAATGCTCAAAATATGTTTTTGCCAGGTGGTAATGCTTAAAGCATGTTTTTGCCAGGTGGTAATGCTTAAAACATGTTTTTGCCAGGTGGTAATGCTTAAAACATGTGTTTTGCCAGGTGTTAAGGCTTAAAACATGTGTTTTGCAGGTGTTAAGGCTTAAAACATGTTTTTGCCAGGTGGTAAGGCTTATAACATGTTTTTGCCAGGTGGTAATGCTTAAACATGTGTTTTGCCAGGTGTTAAGGCTTAAAACATGTGTTTTGCCAGGTGTTAAGGCTTAAAACATGTTTTTGCCAGGTGGTAAGGCTTAAAACATGTGTTTTGCAGGTGTTAAGGCTTAAAACATGTTTTTGCCAGGTGGTAAGGCTTAAAACATGTTTTGCCAGGTGGTAATGCTTAAAGCATGTGTTTTGCCAGGTGGAACGCCTGCATTGTGGACGGACACGATATTGAGGCTCTGTCTCGGGCATTCTACGATGCATCCCAGGTGAAAGGAAAGCCCTACTGTATTCTTGCCAAGACTTTTAAAGGAAAAGGCATTGAGGGTGAGTACGGCTTGAGTACGCAGGTTGCTGACCGCCAGTTCTTCTGTCCTGGCACAGGATAGTGCACACTGACCGTACGGAACTGGGGTCTTTTGTTTTGGCGAACTATCTGCAATAGGATGTTTTACTAGGGTCTTTTTTAACAGATGATGTGCAGTAGGAAGACTTTATATGGATTAGAGCAAAGAAGTAGATGTGTTACATGCGTATTACTGTTTATATGGATTATTGCAGTAAAGTAGATGTGTTACATGCATATTTATTGTGAAATTTCTCATTTGCGTTCCTGTGCAGCAATGTCAGATCATTTCATATTTTACAGTTACTTTTTAGGAAAAGGAACAACATGCTTCCAACTTCTGTACCAGTGAGCAAACCATCGCAGTATTTGAATGGGTGGCATGGGGGAAAGGGGGAAAGGAGTTGTATTTTTTTGCCGTGGAAATGAATGAAAAGAATATGCTACATAAGCATTAAAAAAAGGGGGGTGGGGGGATTGATATTACAGGTACAAGCCCTGTCTGGAGTAGAAACACTGCGAGCGAGTGTTCTGCAATGCAAGATTAAAAGTGTTTATGGAGTAGATGTCCGCATCTGCTCACTGCAGCCAACATCGGGTCTATGTACACAGCATCTTACAGCGTGTTCAAACATAAATCATGGCTCCATGGAAATGAGGAAGCCTATACTAGAACAAATTGTGTCAGGATGGGTTAAATGTATGGATCATAAACCAGAGAGAGGGCGATGGCTAGCAGCACTGACACTTCTTAAGTATAGTACTTTGAAGTGCCACAGCCAAAACTGTATTGGTACGTTGAATCGATTGCAGCCATTTTATAAAACAGCTGCCCAGTACTGCGCAAAACATGTTGTTGCAAGTTGACATTCTGTGTGAGTGGTTACATTCTGGATCATGTTAGGAAGATGGACATACGTTCAGTGGAGATGGTGTGCTGAGCTGGCATGTCAGGCCTCGGTGCAGGTCAGGTGATAAGGAAATGATACTGTGTGAAAAACTGAAAGAGGATTTCTCCTCCACAGTCTCTTGTATCATAATGTGGTGTTTGACCTTGTGGTATGCTCTTGCATTTGTGCACATATGCACACACACACACGCATGCACACACGCGCGCGCACACACACACTCACTCTCTCACACACACACACTCTCTCACACACACACACGCACACGCCACACACACACACACACACACACACACACGTGTACTGTTATTTCGCAGTATTCAGCTGTTTTTTTTTGTTACAATTCTGTAATCTTATGATACTTGAAACGACCACAAAAAAAAAAAAAAAAAAGAAGAAGAAAAAAAGAGAGAAACTTGAATATTAGCTCTTTAACAGATTTGAGGCTCCACTGACAAGCGTTTCATTGTGGGGTGTCAGGGATCTCGGATAAAGACAACTGGCACGGCAAAGCACTTCAGGACAGTGGTGCCGGCGCTCTGGCGGCCTCAAGGAACAGATAGTCAACAAAGGACCCCACAAAATAACCCCCCTGTCTCCTGAATCTTCCGCCCCGGCCATCAACACAGACAACATCAAGCTGTCAGGATCACTCAGTTACAACATGGGGATAAGGTGAGTGGTGATCATGTCTTGTGGCCAGTGTTCTGTGCACCACATTTGTATAGATTCGCTGCGTGTGTGTTGCATTTCTCAGCTGTGGTGCTTTACTTTCCTTTACCTTCGTTTTTGGAGTTTGTTTAGTGTTTTTGTGTCAGGTGCATGTACATGTAAAAGTGTCTGTTAAACTTTGATGTATAGATAGTGTCAACTCCAATTTTGCATTCATACGACCCAGTGGTGGGCCTAGGAAAACCGCAATATCTTTTCAGCTGCCTAAGCTGCTCAGTGTATCCAGTCTCACAACTTCCCACCACGTTTTGCTGGCCCAGAAATTTTCCTGGATAAATCCTGTCTGTGATGAAAGGTAAATTTTTGGGACTTATTTTCAACCAAAACTCGACTTGAAAATCTCCATCCATCTCTGAAAACTTCTTGTCATAAAGCAATGAACTTTACGCGAGTCATGACACACAGCAGTTCCGGAGTCGATAAGAATGCTCTTCTCCATCTTTACAAGACTGATTGGCTAAAATTGGTCTGGAGCTGTATCATCTGTGGTTCTGCAAGACCTTCCTCAAAATGCTGGATCCCATCCACCATCAAGGCAGTCTGGGGATGTTACCCATCACCCCTGTGCACAGTCTGTAATCAGAGGCCACTCCAACCGCTAGCAAGGATGGTGCAGGACTGCTCCCAGCTGGTTTGTTCGGCAGATGAGGACAGTGCTTCTCTGGGGTCAGATGGAGAAGAACTTCAAGTCTCCAGGACAGAGTGGACCTCGAGTTCTCTTTATGCTTCTTGTAGAATTCTGAATCAAAAACACAGTCATGAGCATGGGTTGGGGCTTCCAAGTCAGAAGAGGTTCAAGCAGTAGTGCATAGAAAGTAGAAAAAAGATACACGAAGATCCAGGTGGAACCCAGAGAAGTACTGTCCTCATCTGCCGAAACAGACCAGCTCCTATCCTGCTCCATCCTTGATAGCGGTTGGAGGGTTGGGAGGGCCGAATCACTTCCTTGGTGTAAGGCTGAGGGCTTTTTGTGTCATGAGGACTTCCCGCTGTCCAGTCCTCCCTGGAGTTTCCCCCCACTGTCAGTGGCCAGGTGTGTGTGTTGGTTTGGTGTGAAGGTGCTCCCTGGAGTTTCCCCCCACTGTCAGTGGCTAGGTATGTGTGTTGGTTTGTGTGAAGGTGCTCCCTGGAGTTTCCTCCACTGTCAGTGGCCAGGTGTGTGTGTTGGTTTGGTGTGAGGTTCTCCTGGAGTTTCCCCCCCACTGTCAGTGGCCAGGTGTGTGTGTTGGTTTGGCGTGAAGGGTGCTCCCTGGAGTTTCCCCCCACTGTCAGTGGCTAGGTAACGTGTGTTGGTTTGGTGTGAGGTTCTCCCCGGAGTTCCCCCCCACTGTCAGTGGCTAGGTTGTGTGTTGGTTTGGTGTGAAGGTTCCTGGAGTTTCCCCCCACTGTCAGTGGCCAGGTTGGTGTGTGTTGGTTTGGTGTGAAGGTTCTCCCTGGAGTCCCCCCCCCACTGTCAGTGGCCAGGTGTGTGTGTTGGTTTGGTGTGAAGGTGCTCCTGGAGTTTCCCCCACTGTCAGTGGCCAGGTGTGTGTGTTGGTTTGGGTGTGTAGGTGGCCACCAGAGCGGCGTACGGCACAGCCCTGGTCAAGCTGGGGAAAAAGCAACGACCGCGTCATTGCTCTGGACGGAGACGTCAAGAACTCCACCTTCTCCATCAAGTTCAAGGTGAGTCGTTGACCTTCACGTCTGTGGACCGGCGCCAGATTTTGAATTAGCTTGTGCAGGCTAGGACCTTAATGCATGCATGTTCCTGTTACAGTCAGATTGAGTATATCAGTCGTCCCATGAGATGACAGAGCAGATGTGTTGCATGCACACGTCGTTTACTCTTCCGCGTATATACATCTTCATTAGTATATATATATATATATATGCATGGGCATCACACACACACACACACACACACACACACACACACACACACACACACACAAACACACACACACACAAACACACATACACACACACACACACTCGCTCAAAATTATGTGCATGTTTGGTGTTGAAGAAAGTACAGGTGGTATCTGTTTATTGTATGATGAAAGCCTTAAAAATCTTATAGATTTATACAAAGTTTGTATTTATCTGAATTTTTTTTTTTCTTATTCAGCTCATTGATCTCGAGCAGAAAAGTAAATCAAAACAGAAGAGAGCTGCTAAATCGTTGATGAGAAGACATAATATTTTGAATGTTCAGCTTTTGCTTTTCTGATAATTTTCACTTTCAGTGATGTTTGGTGATAGAGTGACTGTGATGAGAAATGCCTTTTGATCCTCCGCACAGAACGCCTACCCTGATCGCTACGTGGAGTGCTTCATCGCGGAGCAGAATCTGGTGGGTGTGGCCGTGGGCTGTGAGACCAGACGTCGCACCGTTCCCTTTGTCTCCACCTTTGCCGCCTTCCTGACCCGTGCTTTTGACCAGATCCGCATGGCCGCCATCTCCCAGTCCAACGTCAACTTCTGTGGCTCTCATGCCGGAATTTCCATTGGTATGTGATCCTTGTTGCCGGTAAGACGTGAGAGCTGCAGTTGTGAAACATAGGAATTTCCATTGGTATGTGATCATTGTTGCCGGTAAGACATGAGAGCTGCAGTTATAAAACATAGGAATTTCCATTGGTATGTGATCGTTGTTGCCAGTAAGACATGAGAGCTGCAGTTATGAAACAGGAATTTCCATTGGTATGTGATCCTTGTTGCCGGTAAGATGTGAGAGCTGCAGTTATAAAACATAGGAATTTCCATTGGTATGTGATCCTTGTTGCCGGTAAGACGTTAGAGCTGCAGTTGTAAAACATCTGCAGCAGATTTCCCCTTTTATTAGTTCATATATTGCCTCCAGATCAAACAGTAAGCCTCTTTGAAATGCAGTGATGGCTCGTATGTCACATTTCGATCAGTGTGTAGTTGCTGCAGTTATCAGCAGGCTTGGTAATTCTCCTTTATTCCAAGGATTCAAAAAAATCCAGCCGACTTTCAGGGGGAGAAGAAATGAATGTCCAAAGAGGGAATGGTCGATGGGAAAGGAGGAGATGGGAAAGGAGGAGATGGGAAAGGAGGAGATGGGAAAGGAGGAGATGGGAAAGGAGGAGATGGGAAAGGAGGAGATGGGAAAGGAGGAGATGGGAAAGGAGGAGATGGGAAAGGAGGAGATGGGAAAGGAGGAGATGGGAAAGGAGGAGATGGGAAAGGAGGAGATGGGAAAGGAGGAGATGGGAAAGGAGGAGATGGGAAAGGAGGAGATGGGAAAGGAGGAGATGGGAAAGGAGGAGATGGGAAAGGAGGAGATGGGAAAGGAGGAGATGGGAAAGGAGGAGATGGGAAAGGAGGAGATGGGAAAGGAGGAGATGGGATAATGAGACATAACTTCGAGTCGGTTCCCTGGTCCAGATTTCCATCATACTACACAAGGCAATCTTGTCTGCTCAGGTTTATCACTGCACTTCAGCACAGTGTAATGAAGGTGCCTTCTTCTCCATGGGCTCGCGGATTATCTATAAAAAGTAAAAACGAGAATCCACTGAAAATATATGAATATATTTCAGCAGGGGGAAAAAAAAAGGGAGAAGAACAAAAAAGTGGCAGTGGAGTCCAGGGAGTCATGTTTTTGGTGTGCTTGAAGGCGACACTTAGAAGGTGAAATCTTCAATAAACTTCTCCACTACAGCTTATAGTTGCTGTTTCGTCTACTTAATGGAAGGCAAACTAATGTCAGGCTTGAACACCCAATATACATTGGCAGGATTCTGCAAGACTCTGAGAACATGACAAAAGCTGTGCAAATAAATACTCCTAGTTGTAGCTGGACCTAAAAGTTGACGGTACACCATGCCATGCTCAAATTTTAGTCAGACTGCTCAATTCTAAAAACAAGTTTCGTATTTTTGCCTGGATGTAGAAGGGCATGTTCACAATACCACCTGAGGACTTGGGAGATTTTTGGTTTTCCACAGTGGGAGCCATTGTTTAAAACGATAGCAGTGACAGTCGCGTCTGTCTGTGAACATAGTATTCTCAGCCATTTTCTGGCAGTGTGTGGTGTGTTTCTTTCATCACTGAAAAATGATGTGAACTATCATGATGTCTTGGGAAGGTTCAGCAGAAGTCAACAAGGGAAGAAGAGAAACCTTCAGTCCATTAAGTTTAGCTAGTCTCAACTTGGTTCAGCAGAAGTCAACAAGGGAAGAAGAGAAACCTTCAGTCCATTAAGTTTAGCTAGTCTCAACTTGGTTCAGCAGAAGTCAACAAGGGAAGAAGAGAAACCTTCAGTCCATTAAGTTTAGCTAGTCTCAACTTGGTTCAGCAGAAGTCAACAAGGGAAGAAGAGAAACCTTCAGTCCATTAAGTTTAGCTAGTCTCAACTTAAAATTCATGATTTCGAGAGTGTAGAGGCTTGGAATGGTCTTTTTTTTTTTTTTTTTTGCCTTTTGAAAAGGAGCAGAGCTGTGCCCCTAGTTGACTAACAGTACTCTTGACACATGCGTTCTGTGCCTCTGCAGCCAAAACAAAACGGGGTCTCCTGTCTGTCTGTCTGTCTGTTCAATAGTTGACAGAAGGTGTCTGTTTGTTCAATAGTTGACAGAAGGCATGAAGACAAGTATTGTGTACTCTGTCTTATGATGCTGTGTGAAGAGAAAGTGTTGCATGGACTAAACTGATGATGGTACACGACTTGGAATAAGTGAGGGATACATCGGGTGGCAGTGTCAGATGCTGTTGGGACTGAATTTATCTGGACTGAAGTGTTCAACCAAGGATTGCAATACTAGTGAGGGGAGAACAGTCCAGTTGTTTTGGTTTCTTTGCATGGTAGTTTGCCCATGATGAAAGACCATGAAAGGGTCTCAGAAATGCTCGGATTCAGTTTAGACCAGGGACTTCACCCTCCAGGATCCCACCAGGGCTTTGGCAGTAGTCCCTGGACCCAGGCCTCTTTTTAGAGATTTTTGCAAGTTATTCAGCCTTGTGGCAAGAATTTTGTGTGTGGGTTGGCTTTACATGTATGTGTGTGTGTGTGTGTACAACCTGACAGGTTTCTTCTACGTTTGCAAGCACATGAATGGTTAGTGTTTCTGGTACAATCATGAAAACGTACACAGTACTTAAGTTTCGGTATTATTATCACAATTTATATATATTGTGGATGGCAGAATGGCACAAAACAGGTATCGGTATGCACTCAACTCCATTTTGAACATCTACACAACTTTCACTTGAAGGCACTGTCTAATTCCGATGTATCAACAACAAAAACCGAACAAACCAAAAGCTGAGGACTAAGTTGCAGGTTAGGCGGAGCTCTTTCCCACTAGTTGACATGATCTTTTGAAAATCTTATATTTCTTGCAATGAGTTAGTTTTGCAGTATGAAATCATTGCAGGTATTTAAGTTGGTGATGCATGTGCAAAATAATTTTTTCTTGAAACATATGTATTAAGAAGAAAAAAAATTGAGAGATGGACCATACTGCCTTTTGTATAGGTGAGAGATGGACGATACTGCTTTGTGTATAGGCGAGAGATGGACGATACTGCTTTGTTTATAGGCGAGGATGGCCCTTCCCAGATGGCCCTGGAAGACATCGCCATGTTCCGCAGTATCCCAGAGTGCACCGTCTTCTACCCTAGTGATGCCGTGTCCACGGAGCGAGCTTGTGAGCTGGCTGCCAACACAAAGGGCATGTGCTTCATCCGCACAAGTCGCCCCGAGGTCCCTGTGATTTATGGGAACGAGGAAGTGTTCACCATCGGAAAGGCAAAGGTGCGTACGAACCGATCAAGGATTGTCGTGGATGTCTCCCTGTCTTGTGGTAGGCAAGATGATGCTTCATATGGGAACAGTTTCCATGGTATTCGATTGATAGCATTTTTCATTCAGTTTGAAAATTATTTCCCCCTCGTAATCGTTCTGTTGCCGAGGGTATGGGTAGCATACCTAACCTGAATTTATTTTCATTTCTCTAGTTTCCTAAAAGTGCTTTGTGTAGTCAGAAGTTAAAAAAAATCTTTTTGAAACAAAAATGGAAAAAACGACCCACCAAGATCTGTGATAAGAATCTGTCTGGTTTCTTAGCCAAGATTATAAGAACTACATGGTTTGCATGCTGTTTTCTCTTGCCTGCCTGTCCAAAGTGCTATACTCCCTCCTGACATGAACAAAGCCTTGCTCAGTCAGCAACCTCCGAAAGTTCTGCAAGAGAAGGGAATTAAATCCATGGCTCCTGTCGTCTCCATTGAGGCAGACACGCATGTCTTGTCACAGTGCAGCTTTTATCTGTGCAGAATACATTTGCGCAGCGTTCTGTAGTGGTGAAGAAGCAGTGAGCTGTTACCCAGATTGTTCATTATTTAGTGTTTGCTGTTGCCTGCCTCATTTAAGATTTCCTTTCATACGGATCAAACTGAAGTTGCCTGCGTTTGTTGGTGTTTGTTTGGAATATATTTAAGATCAAAAAGGATGTGCCAGTCTTGAATAAATGTCGGTTTGTGTGTGTCCATTTCTCCAGTTGCTGTTGCTGTGTGTATATATCAGGTACAGGGTAGGTGTATATGTCGGGTACAGGGTAGGTGTATATGTCAGGTACAGGGTAGGTGTATATGTCGGATACAGGGTAGGTGTGTATGTCGGGTACAGGGTAGGTGTATATGTCGGGTACAGGGTAGGTGGGCAATCTTGGGGCATCCCTTTTTTAGGGGAGTTCTTGTTTGTCCCGTTTGCTCCGTGTTGGTATCTCTGGAAGGCAGTTTGGTGTCGTAAACAGCATTTGTCTGAGTTATGGGCATGTAATTGATTTCATCAATGAGGAAAGAGTTACTCTGATTGTTCATTATGTACTGTTTACTATTGTTCATTATGTACTGTTTACTATTGTTCATTATGTACTGTTTACTGTTGTTCATTATGTACTGTTTACTATTGCTCATTATGTACTGTTTACTGTTGTTCATTATGTACTGTTTACTATTGTTCATTATGTACTGTTTACTATTGTTCATTATGTACTGTTTACTGTTGTTCATTATGTACTGTTTACTATTGTTCATTATGTACTGTTTACTGTTGTTCATTATGTACTGTTTACTGTTGTTCATTATGTACTGTTTACTGTTGTTCATTATGTACTGTTTACTATTGTTCATTATGTACTGTTTACTGTTGTTCATTATGTACTGTTTACTGTTGTTCATTATGTACTGTTTACTATTGTTCATTATGTACTGTTTACTATTGTTCATTATGTACTGTTTATTATTGTTCATTATGTACTGTTTACTATTGTTCATTATGTACTGTTTACTATTGTTCATTATGTACTGTTTACTATTGTTCATTATGTACTGTTTACTATTGTTCATTATGTACCGTTTACTATTGTTCATTATGTACCGTTTACTATTGTTCATTATGTACCGTTTACTATTGTTCATTATGTACTGTTTACTGTTGTTCATTATGTACTGTTTACTGTTGTTCATTATGTACTGTTTACTATTGTTCATTATGTACTGTTTACTATTCCTTGCCTCATCCTTTGTTCCCTACCTCATTTAAGATTTTGAGAGACAAAGTTCTTGAGCGGTAATTGCACCTGCAAGGCTAACCATAGGTGGACTTTGACCTCGGAGCAACAACTCTTCCCAACTTCTGTGCCTTAAATCGCCTCCGGCTGCGTCTACTTCTTCGACAACATGCCCTAAAACATTGAAAAAGCAAGCACGAAAGCATGAATTTGTACCAAAGTATGCTGAAGAACTGGGTTTTAAAGTAATTTGCGTTAGAAAAAAAAATTACAATAGTTAATGCAAATTCAGGTGATTACTACCTGGAAGAAGATTTGCTGAGTGATGGCAGTGCAAATAAATGCGCACCCCTTCCCCCCCCCGACTCCTCTTAGCTGTTACAAAGATTTTGAATTGACACATTCTTTGTAGAAAATATACTTATTTTTTTTGTTGGAACGTACACCAATGACAGTTTTAGGATAAAGAGGTCCGATGCCATGAGCATTCTTTTGACAGGGACTGGGCAGCGAGTAGGTCCAACATGGCAGCTTTTATGCCGAGTGCGATTTATTCACTGGAAAAAGGGCATCTGCAAGCTGTTTTTCTCCCCCAAGTATGAAAGATGTAACAAATTGTTACATTCTTGCCAGCAGTGCTGCAAGGTTTCTGTTGACCAAAGGAACAAAAAGATGTACCCGAGATTTCTGGAAATGATACAATTTATGATTGGGAGCTCTGAAAATTATACATTTAACTATTCATCAAATGCAAAAGATTTAAGTCTCAGTATTTTATATCGTTTGGTAACAATCGATTAAGAAATCGACCATCTCAATGAGAAAGACAACTGTTACATCATTCATACATTCCACATGATGCACAATTATCATAACAGTTGTTAAACGTGTCACCCAGATTGCTGCCTTGCTACAGTCTGCAAGGAGACTGCTGCATTTGTTACATGTGATGTCGCAACACCTTCCTTGTACCTGTGTGAAGATCAAGATGCTTTAAAAAAAAAAGAGCAGAATGAACGTTATTCAAAGATCTCTTCTGGTGGCTTAGACAGAATCAAGAGAAGCATCATTTGTAGAATGGGACTTTCCAGCATAACGCCCGGTCTGCCACACTCGTGTAAAAAATTTGATATAAAAAAAAATATAAACTAGTCACTTGGATAATGCAGAATTCTTTCAATATTAGTCAAACTGCATTTGCTTAAATGTTTGCCATTTGCCAGATGTTGACATTATGAAAACAAACTTTGAATGTTATCTTTCAGCAAACTGGCTGCCCAGTGTTGACATTACCAGATTTGACCGCTTAATGTTAGTATTTGGCAGTTGTCAGAATGGAGCATGACATATATTTTAACAAACTTAGGAGAAAAATTAATATTTCGCATGAATAAAGGCACAAACAAATTACAAGACAAATATATATATATATTTTGAATGTGGAAGTCTTTATATTCTATATAATTAAGAATATAGTCTTGGGAACATATTTATTGTGAACCATACATATTATATAGCATGTTAAGTACATTGTTCGTTCGTGTTTGGTGAGGAGGTGGGGACCAGATCATTCGATTTCTGGTTTGTTTGCAAGGGGACTCAACTCTGTTAATGTTGGGTCCATTTTGAGGCTGTTGCATGCTGTGTCGTTGTTGTTGGGGATATTTGGTACTGGTTTTGTTTAATGGTCTAATCATTGTGAGCATGATCAGATACGAACCTCCTTTTCAATACTTACTCTTTTTTTTTACCATCAGGTACATGAGAGAAGTTTACTAAAAAAAAATAGCAACAATTGTAAGACTAAATTCTTTACTGTCCAAACAGTAGGACTCGCACCCAGGTACAGGAAAGGTATGGAAACAGATGGACAGCTCACAAAAAAGAGCAACACATGTGTCTGAAGTGATTACTCTGGGAGTCTTAGTCAGAGTAGTTGGTGGCAATAACTCGCAACCTTTTCTCTCGGAGATCTCTGGGCTGCTGGTTGGGCGAGGCATTGTTCAAGCCTAGTAGGATTCAGGCTCACGTTTGGATAGGGATGGGTATCTTAAAAATCACTTTTAATAGGAAAATTCCTTTTTCCACGTGGAGCACCGAGACTGCTGCTGTTTTGACACATTTCCATGAACTGTAGTGAAAAGATGGTAACAGGCTCATACAATCAATAGTTTTTATCAATCAAGTTTTCAAGACCTGACATTGATTTTCAAGGATTGTAAAAATTGTTTCAGAAACACAAAGCTCAAGGTTGCAAACAGCGAAAAAGTCAAACTAGCTAGATAAGTAAATTTACTAATGAGGGGGTGTCACATGATCTCCATTCTGATTTGCATCTCTGTCTTTCTGCATAATTTTATGCTCTTGCTTGTTTGTGAAGTAACAAAAGGTGTCTTGCATGATTTCCATTCTGATTTGCATCTGTGTCATTAATTTCTGCATAATTTTATGCTCTTGCCTCTCTGTGAAGTAAAAATACACCTGACAGAGGTGCCAGTAGAACTCGGAGGCTTTTCAAGCTCTTTCAGTTAAAAGTTGGATTCTCAAGGATTTCCATTTATTTCACTACAGGATCAAAAGTTGCCTCTCTTTGACTGCCTCCCATGACAGGTCCCCAGGAGGCAAGCAAGCTAAAGTGTATCATCTGTCATGTCGATAGGCCCAAGTTCTGTCACAGACGGGATGGTAATGATGATGCAAATTTCACCAGGTGGTGAAGCAGTCAGCCAGTGACAAGGTGACGGTGGTTGGTGCCTGTGTCACCTTGGTGGAGGCTATGAAGGCTGCTAATGACCTGGCCCAGGATGGAATCAACATCCGTGTCATCGATCTGTTCACTGTCAAACCTATCGACGCCAACACCATCATCAAGAATGCCAGGGAGACCGGCGGCAGGATCCTCACTGTGGAGGATCACTATCCAGAAGGTGAGAAATTGGGAACTTTGTTTTTCACCGTTGATGGTAAAGTACCTCCGTTTAACACAGAATTTATTTCATTTATGAAAGGCCGATGCACTTCCTTTTGATGTTGAATTCATTCCCATTTATAAATGGTAGTAACTTGATCAGAGGCCCATGGTTTTAAACACACATCATTCGTTGGATGCAGCCAGTGTGCTGTTGGAATGATGGTCTAAACGTAATCATATTCATCACGAGTCGAAAGGTTAATTTTGAGGGACAACTGCCAGACATCAGCACTTCATTACACACGTATATTACTTGGTAATAGCAGCACAACACGCTCACAAACACTGCAGATTTTCATCCACATACATGCTCACTTGAACGTCCTGTCAAAACATGGAGTCGATGACAAACCAGCCTTAAGTTATAGAATGATGTGATTTTGCATCAAGTTCATTTCTATTTGCATTGGAAGACGAGGCATTGACTGCTTTCAGAAAGAAAAAAAAAAAAGGAAAGTGATTCGTTTTTGTGTTTATACTTTTATTGTGTCAACCCCCCCCCCCCCCCCCCCCCCCCCCCCAAATAAAAAATTTGAAAGCTGATTTAAAAACGCCTCGATTGATTTGTGCAAACGCTTCTGTAAATGAACTGATTTGTGCAAACACTTTGTGTAAGCATTATTTTTACAATCTGTCGACATATATAGTTTCTGCTTCTGAACCAGACAACAAAGTCGCATGTCAACACACTGTCAATGATAGCACTGTGGAATTGGGCCAGGAAGTCCTTGTTGATACCAGACTTCTGAAAGTGGAACACCGTTTGTTTCAGGGGAATTGGAGAAGCAGTAATGGAGCGGTCAGTGAGTGCAGGGACATCATGGTGAAGAAACTGGCCGTTTCCGAGATCCCACGCAGTGGTAAACCGATGGAACTTCTGGAGCGCTACGGAATTAGCGCCAGCTGCATTGTGAAAGCAGTCAAACAGCTCCTGTCCGATGCGCAGCTGGCATCAGCCTAGGCTAGTGGTGGCTTCTCATGTACCAGGGATTGATGGCTCTCAGTCTGTCTCTAGCACCATCCATGCGATCCAACACATCTTAGCAGCATTAATCTGACCAATCACCACCAATTATACAGTCTATGTCAGAGTGACCTGTAGATGATAGTGGGAATGAAAATGTCAGAAAACATCTCTTTCTGAAGATATACAAACCATGACTGTTAGTTTTGGTGTGTTTTTTTCAAAGCCAGGTATGGACTTTGAATTTAGTTGCTTGGAGGTAAGCTGAAAGTCCGGGCTCAAAGACTGCACACTTGGAAGTCTTTAGAAGCAGGGAGGTCTTGTTTTAAAACTTTTGGGGGGGGGGGGGGGGGGGGGGTGTCCTGCAAATGGTATTTTTGCCATTTTTTCCTCGTCTGTTGTTGAATAATTAATACGTACACATTTTGGGATCACATTTGTGTCTTCCTTAGAAGTTGTGAGGTCATGTTTTATTGTCTAGCAAATGTTATTTTTGCCTCCTCAGTAGTTGTTTAATTATTTGCACACATTTGTGATCATATTTGAATCTTCATTTTGTCCATCAACGTTATTATTCCATTAAGTGATAATGGAAAATGTAACTCCTATGCCTTGAGAATGTTTTCCCGTCAGTAATTTATTCAACAAGTTGATGAAGAAAGAACGTAACTTTTCCATGGGAGATGTCCATCATAACTTTTTATTCTTTGTAAGTGCTGAAATATAACATTAGTGTTTATTCCTTTGTTGATTTTATCTATCAAGCATCTGTACTATTGTACAGTACAATTAGGGTATAAAACATAACTTTTTTTATTTGGAAATATCATATCATTATTGCTGTACCAACCATGAAGGTAGATGTTGATTGCATTTATATTTTATATATGGTAGTGATTGTATCAGCATGCTTTTTAGTACAAAACGTATGTTAAACAGAACTTCAACTTTATCATAATTCAGTAAGTGTAGACTTTTGCCTCTTTTCCATCATTGCAAGTGTCATAATTCAAGATGTGTAGCCTTTTGACCCATTTATTTTGCCTATTTTCCAGTCGATGTATGTAAATATCATAATTCAAAATGTGTGAACTTTTGCCCCTTTTGTTTTGCCTTTTTTTCAATTGATGTTTGCAAGCTGTGCAGTGTGTCTTACTTTGGAATGAAATAAACATTACACAGACAAGTTTGTAGCTCATAAATCATGATGTAGTTATTGGTGGTCATGTTACATGCTGTTGATGTTTCTTTAAGAAAAGTGGTCTAGTCGACATTGTGTTGGGCCTTTTTCCCCCCATAAAGATCACTATGAGATGTGTTCACAGTTAGCAGCATTTATAGAAAATAAAATCCAGGCTGTAAAATAGCACCATCAAATGTTAAATCCAGGCTGTAAAATAGCACCATCAAATGTTAAATCCAGGCTGTAAAATAGCACCATCAAATGTTAAATCCAGGCTGTAAAATAGCACCATCAAATGTTAAAAGTGGACAGTGACAGAAATTTTCTTGGACTGAAAAAAAAAGGGCATGTTCTTGAACTTAAGTCTTGTGACCACTGGAATTATGAGTTCAAAACATGTTTAGCAAGCACGCACACAAGAATAGGAACTAGTGTGGCTGTCTTTGCATCATTGGCTCCTTGTGGGATGAATGCCAAGAATATGGATCGTTTGTAACAGCTTTTGTTCTTGCCCAATGTTGTGGATACTTTCCCAGAACCCTTGTAATATGTTGGCATCTGACATGCAAATGTTACAATTCATACAATCGCGGTTAATGCTGACATAGAAACATGGCAAGTAGTAAATAACATACAAAAACATTTTTCTTGTGAGTTATTTGAAAGAATGTGATATGTAAAAGCCTATGTACGTGTGTATATATATATATATAATAAACTCGGGGCTATGATAGTGTTGAGTACAGTTATAGCCATTTGTACCTGACCAGCAAACTGGCTGACTTGTGAACCTGCAAGGGTGGTAATCTGTGTTAAGAGCTCATTTTCAGCGAAAGTGAACGGGTCGTTTTGAAGAGACAGCTGTGGCTGGTGGGCACAGTTTTGCCCCATCGGTCAGCTTCACTGTAAAGCGAGAGAAAATGCTGAAACACTGATATCGGTATCAGGGCTGAGCTTTAACGTTCGCCAACTCGCCAATGGCCCCTAAAATTGGAGTCGGGCGAACTCAATTTACAGTACCATTCGCCCGGCTGGCGACCTAAAAATCACCGCCAGCGATTCTTTACCTGTACACAAACGACATGCCCTGTAAAAACAAACACGCGCCTGCCGACTGCCATCTTTCATCACTGCCGTGCTGGGGCTTTCCCGGCCGAGGTTCAGAGTCGCGCGAGACTTGCCATTTCCGCTCTTCCGCTTACTTGTTCAGTCGGTGGTCATGTGGCGCTTTTTAACCGGTGTCTCTGAGCCTCCAGCAAAAAAAAACTAAGTCGGAAGAAGAAAAAAAGAAGCAGAATAAGGAATATGAAGAAGAGAAGAGAGATCGAAAGTGGGTGCCAGGATGGAAGAGGACAGAAACAGGGGAGGAGAGGGCATGGCTTGTGTACGATGCCGACAAGAAGGAGATGCACAGTGCACCCTGCCGAAAATGGATGACGACTTACAAACAGCAGCAGCAGCCCTTTGTAATCTGCACAAAATTGTTTAAACTTGATTCAATCAAGAAACATGAACAGTCAGTTGGACACAGAGATTGTTGCCTGAAGGAGAGTGCACAGAAAGATAAGAAAAGCACAGCTGGCGCCCGTCTCCTTGACACTCTGACACAAAAGGAGCGTGCAAAAATGACCCACTTATTTCGGACGGCACATGCATTGGCAAAGATGGGCAGGCCCTTCTCTGACTTCGTGTGGCAGTGCGAGTAAGTAAAAATAGTAGAGAGATAACACCTCTCTCTCTCTCTCTATTTTATGCAAATTTTGACAGCGGCTGATTTTGTGTGTTCGAAGAGGTAAACGAGCGGTTTTGTTGTCGCGGGAGGGGGGGGGGGGGGGGGGGGGGGAATTTGGATGTCAATGAGAGTTGGGAATGGGAGAATTTGCTGGCCTTAGAGAGAGGGACTGCATGTGCAGGCTATGTTTAGCCTATAGTGCCAGATATGATATGATATGATATATGTGAGGGGCAACGTACTAGTGTGTACGACAAGCCCACTAGGGATGGGGTTGTACGACTGTTTTCACAAGCGCCGTCAACTTTATTGTATGTAAATAACTTACCAAAACGTAGAATGGACACTCGGCTTTTAGTTATCGGTGCATCGTTCTTTGTCAATTTGTCACTAGTGTCTGAATGGGGTCGTGGTGCTGACAGAAGGGGGGAGGGGGAAGGTGTGGTGGAGCAGTTGAATACAAATGTACTTTCACCAAGCAGAATTTTGACGTGTTACTTAGCAAAAAAATATCTGTTCAGTGTTTGTTTTCATTATTTTCCAGCCTGTCGATTTTTCATTAGACTAGTGGTTTTTATTTTTATTTTACAGGCTGGACAGACAAAAAAGGCATTGACATCGGCAAGACATATACCAACAGGTTCCAAGTAAAAAATTTTGTCAGCTTCATTGCGCGGGCAGAATGGGACAGACTGAGAGAAGACGTGAGAATGCCAAGTTCCTCAGCATCCTTTCAGATGGCTCTACAGATAGTGCCGTAATCGAACAGGAAATCGTCTACGTGAGATATGCTCTCAAAGGCAATTCCCACACCCACTTCCTTGGTCTGGCTGCTGTGGAGAAAGCCGATGCTGCCCACATTTTCCAGGGCATCAACTCCACACTGGACAAGGTGTTGGCAACAGAGCAACCTTCTTCTTCTGCGGAGACACTCTGGCGGGAAAAACTTGTTGCACTGGGCACGGATGGGGCCTCTGTCATGTTAGGAAAGGACAACGGCGTGGTTGCCAAATTCAAGACAGCAAATGGACAGTACATCGTTGGGAGTCCACTGCATGGCTCATCGACTCGAGCTTGCGTTCAAGGACAGCATGCCAAAACACCTGTCACAAGAGCTTGAAGAGCTGCTGCTGGGCCTCTACTACTTTTATCACAAAACCCCCCTAAACCCGTGCCAACTTGAAAAGAAGTTTTGGAATCCTTGCCCCGAGACCTGTAATGCCGACCAGAGTGGGAGGAACAAGATGGATTGGGCATATCAGGCTTGCTATTGATCGCTTCTTGAAAGGCTACGCTGCAATTATCCAACACCTCAAGCAGATTCAGTCACCAGATGCCACAGGTGTTAGTGGGGTTTTAGCAGGCAAAGAGCAGGAAGTTTCACAAGCTGGCGACCCCCTTTGACATCGTGCAGTGTGCCTGTTTCCTGAAGGACGTCTTCTTTCACCTCTGCAACTTGTCCAAACACTTCAGAAGAAAGATGTGTCTCTGGCCCAGGTCATCTATAAATTACCAGACTGGGAAGAACAACTGCAGTCCTTGGAATGGGCGGAGGCGAACCGCAGGTGGGGAAAGGGGCACTCCACTTTCCTGGCAATCATCGACCTGGTGCTCACTCTTCCATCCTGTACGGCTGAGTGTGAGAGAGGATTCGGTGTGATGAAGCGCATCAAGACAGACTGGAGGGCATCACTGAACAATGACTCCCTCAACAGTCTGATGTGTATCACACTGGATTCTCCTGACATTGCTGAATTCAACCCCCAGAAGGCAGTGGAGCTGTGGATGGCATCAGGTAACAGAAGAAAGAGGCTTCACCACGGAGAGCAGGCCCAGAAGACAACCAAGAGTGCTGCTGAGGGCAAAGAGAGAGGTGGAGAGGATGAGATTAGGTCTGGGGGGAAATGAGGGAGGGAGACAAGAAGAGGAAGAGGAAGACAGAAGTTGAAGAAAGTGATGATGAAGAGGAGTTGTTGGAGAGTCTCAGTGCTGGGTTAGATGGTGATGACTTTGCTGGCCTGAGGAAGGCAGACCCAAGCTGCTTCACCTTTTTCAACATTGAGGATGATGATGATGATGATGATCTGGCCCTTGGCAGACTGTAGACTGAAGGTGCTTCAGGTACAAAACAGGGACAAATCTTGTCATGACGCTTTTTACTTCTACTAGTCAAATGCTTTTGGATATGAAAAATCTCTTTTTCTTTGTCAGTTATGATATACCTGGGTTTGGGAATATCAATGACAACTGAAAATAAATTTGTTTTCCAAAATTAATGAGCAGAAACAGTGTTATTGTTGTTGAAAATAACTTCCCCGAAGATGGAGTATGGCTGCCTTAATGGCGGGATAAAAAAGGGTCATACACACAAAACTCCACTGCCTGGCTATACAGGGAGTGTCCGCAGGAGTATCAGCCTGCGTACGCAGAAGAAGAAGAAGTTGAAAATAAGCGTGTGTATAAGCTGCAAATTTAAAATAGGACTGCATTTTCAATGAAAGGGTCTGGCAACCTGAAAAATTTTCTGGCAACCTCAACCCCCCAGGTTAGGAGCCCGGCTGGCTCCTTAGCCTGGCTTGCTAAATCTCAGCCCTGCGGTATCGTTATCCTGCCTGGGCTTCAAGTCGGGTCCATCTGCTTGACTCATCAACTGAGAAAGGTAACTGCTTGCAAAACAAAAAGACGGATGTTTCCCCCCAATGATTCTATTGCTGCTTCTATATGTTCACATGGAGTATGATGGATTGCTTGCACAAATGTATGCCTTCAGGTTTTTACCCTTAGCTTGCTGACGGAAAAATTTAACTTGATCCAGAAAATCACTTGCACAATTTCCTTCTGCTCCTACTTTCAACCTATTTCAGCTAGACCCGTAATTATCATAGCAAATTCAGATCCAAGTTATCTTCAACTTGTCAATGTCTGTGTTGGCTTTGGAAGGTGTCTTTTCCAGGTGAGAACGTCATCCGAGCATGAAGAGGCGTTGAGCAGGAATCTGATATAACGTAGGTGCACCTGGAGACCTCAAATCTACTACTTCATGCCCCCATGGCAAAGGATATATCAAACAAAACGGAGTTTCGAAAAAAACAAACTTTTGTTTTGAACAGCTACATCGCTAATATGAGAGAGAAATTCTGGAAACAAGTGTACATGCCATATTGGTACATTGCAGGCTGTTCACCATCACCATTCACATGCTCTCAACATGGCACACAAATGCACTTTTCACCCATTCTTTATTCTCGTCCTGACAAACAGCACACCATGATGGGCCTAGAAGGTCGTGTGAGGTCGACTGGCACAGAAACGAGGGGCATGCAGTTTCTGGTTGACCCTGTGTGGCAGAGGGAACTTGATCTTGTTGTTCTGGAAACCACCACCAGTTCTTCTGTTTAGCACACAATTTTTTTCTTGTCACATTTCATATTAATGCAAGTTCTTGAAATAAACTGAGCCGACCATTCTTATGCAAAACTTAAAGCTAACTTAAAATTGTATTATATTGCCTCACTACCTCTTTCAAACTTTCTTCTTTTTTTTTTCTAGTTACCAAAAGAAAACTTTAAAAAGTTTCTTAGGAAATGATCTGAACACAATAAATTCTAAAACTTTCACTGCCATACATCCCGATGAAAATCATGGATCTGACGAGGCGAGTGGGAGAAACAATCTTAACACGAATATTACAAAAATATGGCCTGTTGGTGCCAAAAAATTATTCTAACACTAACAGCAAATTCCAGTTCTAAAGTTCACAAAAAATAGCTTGCAGGATTTAGCAACCAAAACCAACGCAAACTCTACTTCATTGGGACAAGCTTTCAAAACGCAAGTATTATAAGATCGTCGTACTGTATGACCCCCACAATTCTCATCTTTGTTCTCGATTGCATGATCTTTCAATCTATCAATATTTGTTTTTTCCAGTGACTTGTCCATTCCAGGTTTGCAGACGAAAAATCACTGCTCAACAAGCTCTGAAAACTGTTCACACACCCACATGCAAAGGGAAGTAATCTAAAAGCTCTTTCGATTAAAATATCTGTGGTTAGTTGACCTTAATCATTCTTCATTTTTAAGTCGCCATTTTCTTTCCGTCTTTTTTTTTTTTCTTCCTTTAGAATACTGAAGTTCACGTCCGATGAGATTTGCCAATGCAACTGTTCTTATCCCACCATGAAGGAAGCCACATTCCATCTTCATGGATGTCTACACGAATCGCCAGTGTGCATACATTTTTTATTTTCATGTTATCCATCACACCTGCACATGAAAACCTTCTCTGAAACATGAAATGGGATTCAACGTGCTGGCAAATTCTTAATGCATGCATTTACGCACAGGATCTGTTTCTAAGGGAATAGGAGGGATGGAATCTACAAAGAAGTTAACTCTGAAGAGAAAATGTCTTCCAACCAGGCTGCCTTGAGCAGGTATCAAACACTGGCCCTTGGGTACAAGAGTTTACACTTTAGGTCAACCAAGCCCTCTAATAAACATTTGATTGGTTACCGTGTAATATTTAAATAAAAAATTAGGAAAGAGGTCTGTGAAACACACACTAGATACGATGTAAAATAAATTTGTGAGAAACAAGTAGATTGCTAAAACTGACTTCATGGCCTATTCAAATCTTCCCACCTCATTCGGCTTAAAGATCTGTAATCTGTCTAGGTCAATCACCAGCAGAGGATCTTTAGCATGGTATAAAATGTTCTGTTCCTTGACGGATAAGTTGTCCGCTTAACTTTTTGCGCCTGGTGTCTGTCGGACATCAGTCTTGGTTCAAATTATTCAGCATGAAGGATACTTTGAAGCCATTACCTTCTTGTATGACATGCTGCTTGGAGTACGCTGATTTTGAATTATGTTATGAGGTTCTTTCTACCCTCTTCCTTCCTTTCTTCTCACAACATGAGCCTATTAACCCTAAAACTTTAAATACAAAAGCCATAGAGCTTCACAAAAGTTGCGGAAAATATTCGTCCGTGACACAGTCTAGCTTTCTTTGAATTTCGTAACAAATGTAATAATACAACCTGTTTGAATAAGAAGTACTGATGAAGTAGTGATGAAGGACCTATATCACAGGCTAATTCAAAGACAATATGTAATGTAGAACTACTGATGAAGGACCTACATCACAGGCTAATTCACATACAATGTGTAATGTAGAAGTACTGATGAAGTAGTGATGAAGGACCTATATCACAGGCTAATTCCATACAATATGTAATGTAGAAGTACTGATGAAGTAGTGATGAAGGACCTACATCACAGGCTAATTCACATACAATGTGTAATGTAGAAGTACTGATGAAGTAGTGATGAAGGACCTACATCACAGGCTAATTCAAAGACAACATGTAATGTAGAAACAGTATATTTCTGTGACTGTGCTCCCTTTCAATGTGCCTATCCACAGTTACGATGGATTGACCATTTCAGTAAGTGGCCCCAATCTTCCGACGGAGCTGCCAAAACAGTACGCGCTGCGAAGGTTACATAGTCATCGGCCATGTCAGGGCTGAAATGATGAAGACAACAGACAAAATAATCATAGACTTAATATTAATACAGTAACCGCAGATCGTTTAAGTCTGATTACACAAAGCTAATGATTGGTTCAATTAAGAACCAACATGACCAGCCAAATCCCCCAACTGACAGCACCCGCAGCAACTGTGAACACCCTGTGTCCTGACAGGTGTAACCCAATGATGACATAGCTGCTAATCTTTGGGGGGAAAATGAGAGGTCCAGTTTGGGAAGAGGTTCAGTGTGCTCTCCTGAGAACACAGTGCCCAGCAGCAGCAATCCCTTGAAGCAGAACCGCATCTTGTTACAGGTATCCGCACACTGTCCACCTGTAACTGATCTGCCCCTGGAGGTTTCTTTCTTTACTGATGACTTTCTTCTTCTTCTTTACTTCTTTTCCGCACAAGAAGAAAAATGTGGGGAGAAAAACCAGTAAAGTTTTATCAGGGTTCATACTAATCAATGTGACATTTAAAACACATTTAGGCAACGCTATGTCCGTAAGACATTGTTTTATAACTATGAAATCCCAGTAATGGTACACAAGCCACACGGACAAAAGCACAACTTACATGGAATTGCACGATATTTGGACGCCGACATTTAGAAGCTGCGACTTCTTCCACACGGATTATGTGAATGGATGATGCTCTGGCTCGGTGACGAGCGGCCATGTCCGTGTCTGAAATACAAGAATATCAGTAGGATTAGGCAGACGCCAAGTACAATACAAAATGGAAACAACATCCACCAAACAGGTAAGTAGCATGCCACATAACATGATTACTGTTCTTGCTCGCTGACTTCTATCAACTAAACCGGTTTAACAAAAAATGAAGATGCCTAATGGGCAAACCATGTGGCCTTTGCTTGTCAAGTTTTTATTTACTTTTTGATGATATTTATCATTTTCAGATCTTAAAAAGTTTAGTTACTGGGTAGAGGTGGAGAGATGGGACACAGGGGTGCAACGAAGGGGATAATACAACAAAAATACTGTATACTTTCAAGGTGTACAACTTGCTGATTTGAACAGCCGTATTTCTTTCCAGATAAAATTTTTTCCTTCTTTAAACTGTCATTTTTACAAGCTGATGCGAGAGCTTGAAGCTCAAGTTAATTTGTCATGGGTGAAAGTAGTTCGGGAGTGTTCCGGAATTCCGGAATGAACCGATTGACAAAAGGGCTTTTCAGGAATGGCAAACTTGACTTCAGGAAAATGCCAATGCAAAAAAACAAAACAAAACAAAAAAAACCTGAGAGAGAGAGTCTGTCAGACTGTCAGCTCGGCTTATCTGCATAATTCAATTATCTGTATCATTTTTCCACTAGTCTTCGTTTGTATCGAACGGCGATTCTCCACTGGTGCTTGGCAAAACAGAAAGGGTTTAAAAGTTACTTCCCTTCCTTTTCATTCTTGCTCATGCGCATTCCTAGTCTAAACCGGGAAAAACAAGTTTGCGAGCGAAGATTTGTATCGACAGCAAATTTGGGCCTAACACATGCGATAGCAACAATGAAGGATGTGCCTGTTAATGCAGATGCTTCTGCAATAAACATGTCCGTAAAACACAAGTGGCAATGGCTCTGGCCAGAAGAAGAAGAAGATGGCGATTGTTTTGAAGTGTGGTGCAGAAAGGTGACACAAAGCGGGAGCATTCCGGTGTGTTGTCTGTAACAAGATTCTGAATTACAGCTCCAGTGGAAAACGACCACTATTTTTTTCACGCCAAAGACAAGGCACACATGGCAGCACTGCTCTGCGCGAAACGGAATGCTGCCAGCTCCAACACTCCGAACACTGCCACTAGCTCCAACACTACCACCAACTCCAAGACCTTCAAAACTGTCCCCCTCTCTAGTGGCTGTGAAACTGTCCCCTCTCTAATACTACTAAGATTGTCCCCCACTCCAGTGCTACCAACACTGCCCCCCTTCCCCCTGCCACTAAAACAGCTCCTCTGTCCAGTTCCAGTAGGAATGCCTCTCAGTCTATCCTCACCCCCACCACTGAAATTGCTTCTCAAAGTGCCATTTCTGAAAACAGGAGTGCTGAAGTCAAGAATGACAATCCAAATACAAGCAAGTTTGCTGCCCATGCAGGTGAAAAGAGGAAGACTAGTGAACAGGTGACAATAAGGTCTTCCTTCAAAAAGAACTCTGTGATTACGCATAGTGTACAGACTGTTTTGTACATAGTGAACATTTCATTTGGACCTGTCAAAAGTATGTGAATGAGCTCTAATAGTTTCAATATTTTTTTTTTCTTTTTGGTGAATAAAGTAGTAAAACTGACACACCACAACTTTAAGGCCATCCAAAATCTTGTGCATAAGGAAATATTTGACATTCTGAACAGCTTAATGATCACAGCAAATAGCAAAGTGAGAAAACAAGACAATTATACACTCCTGGAGTAGTGCTTCAGCTTGGAGCATTTTGTGTTCTGTTGTATTTTTTTCAAGTAAGTGATTTTTATTTGTTGTTCATGGCTGGTTTGTTAGTGTGTGTCAAGTTCATCACAAAATGTACTTGCATTGTCTATAAAAGGAATATATAAGATTGCTTTCATTCTTCAGGAATAGATATCACTTTTCAGGAATGGGAATATTCGGAGGAGAAAAGAATGTTAGGTTTCAGGAAGGAGATTTTTTTGGGCTTTCACCCATGATTTGTGAACATTCCGTTTGAAACGCATCCTTTTCAATAGAATACAAGAATCAGCATTTTGATGTAACTTCTCCTTTGCACGCAAAACTGATATTGCACAAATTTTTTTCAAGGAAATCTACTATCCTTTCAGGCAAAAAATGTGAAGCAAAAGTTTTCAATTCCATGAAATTACAAGCTTTGTCATCAGAAAACGCCATCACTGAAGGAGCCATCATGGGTAGAGGTTGTAAAGCAGATAAGACGGATGGTTCTGGAGTTTCGAGACAGAAAGGAGGAGATTCAACACCCTGAGTGGGAGGTGCCAGACTTCTTCCTGAGCTGCCTCCATGGAGGAATGAACTCACCTCATGGCTCCAGGGAGCAAAGCCAAAGGTCCCCCTGGAGTTCTGCCAGCTTGTGAGGCCACAGAGGCTGGTTTACTCCCAGGAGGAGCTTGGGGGTACCAGAGTAAGGCAGGGTTTGTGAACTGGGCCACATCACTGGTGGGTTGCGGGAGGCTCAGGATGGCAAAGAAGGAAGGAGGCAGTCTTTGGGGGTGTGCAATCCAGGGATACAAGGCCCACCCAAGATCAGGCCAAATTTCAGGTTCCCGAATAGAGCTGAATGGCGAGTGCTGCATCTGATACAAGGGTAAGCGGTCTTCCACTGCAGGCACACAGCTGTTCAAGGATGGAGCGAGGGAAGGGTGTGACTGGGACAACGGAAACCCAGTCATGGCATAGTTTTGAGAGCACTGCTGGTTTAGAGAACCATCAGCGCTGTTGTGTGGTATTCTCCCCCACAGGACGGTACCATTAGCGCCACCAAAGTGTTCGACCGTGTTGCCTGCTCAACAGTGTTCAAGACCCCGGATGGAGGAGTCGTGAACCAGTGGCAGTCCACGAGAACATATTTTGTCATGTGCAGGATATTGCCATAACTGTTTATTTCCTTGCCAATGGGAGGACACATCCTGTGGGTTAGGCCCACAGCGGATGGCCAATGAATAAAGCTGACCCTCAAATCAGCCCTGTAGCCCATGTAAGGCCGGCTGGCTTTGGGTTGGTCTGTGCCAAGTCATTCTCCCTGTGAACAGGAAAAGCATCCAACTTCAAGAAAGAGCATGGAGATGGGGAGGGGGTGGGGGGAGGCCAAATCCAGCAGTGACAAACATCCTGTTCTACATTTTTGCGGCGCTGGATGGTTGGAGGAAAAAAATAATGCTTTGTGGTAGGACTGATGTGGCCATCATCCTGTGCAGAGTGATGTCTGCCTCCATCTCTAACACTCAGCAACTCCATATGTTCTCTGCCTCCATCTCCAACACTCAGCAACTCCATATGTTCTCTGCTTCCATCTCCCACACTCAGCAACTCCATATGTTCTCTGCTTCCATCTCCAACACTCAGCAACTCCATATGTTCTCTGCTTCCATCTCCCACACTCAGCAACTCCATATGTTCTCTGCTTCCATCTCCCACACTCAGCAACTCCATATGTTCTCTGCTTCCATCTCTAACACTCAGCAACTCCATATGTTCTCTGCTTCCATCTCCCACACTCAGCAACTCCACATGTTCTCTGCTTCCATCTCCCACACTCAGCAACTCCATATGTTCTCTGCTTCCATCTCCCACACTCAGCAACTCCACATGTTCTCTGCTTCCATCTCCCACACTCAGCAACTCCATATGTTCTCTGCTTCCATCTCTAACACTCAGCAACTCCATATGTTCTCTGCTTCCATCTCCAATACTAAGCAACTCCATATGTTCTCTGCTTCCATCTCCAACACTCAGCAACTCCATATGTTCTCTGCTTCCATCTCTAACACTCAGCAACTCCATATGTTCTCTGCTTCCATCTCTAACACTAAGCAACTCCATATGTTCTCTGCTTCCATCTCTAACACTCAGCAACTCCATATGTTCTCTGCTTCCATCTCTAACACTCAGCAACTCCATATGTTCTCTGCTTCCATCTCTAACACTAAGCAACTCCATATGTTCTCTGCTTCCATCTCTAACACTCAGCAACTCCATATGTTCTCTGCTTCCATCTCCCACACTCAGCAACTCCATATGTTCTCTGCTTCCATCTCTAACACTAAGCAATTCCATATGTTCTCTGCCTCCATCTCCAACACTCAGCAACTCCATATGTTCTCTGCTTCCATCTCCAACACTCAGCAACTCCATATGTTTTTTGCTTCTATCTCCAACACTCAACAACTCCATATGTTCCTTTGTCTGTGTTGACTGGGAACAAAGACACGAGACCATCTCCGGTCTCCCTCTGACCGGGTCCTTCCCTTTGTCCTTGCATGAAGTGGATTTCATGGGAAGAACAGGACCATGAATTACAGACCTGTTCACCCCCCCCCCCCCCCAAAACAGCTACTGGTGTACTATTCAACAAATCAACTAAAATGAGCTTATTTTCTACAAATGTGTTCACATCTTCCAATTTTTGTAAAAATGGGAGAGGGGGGGGGGGGGTTGGGTATGGGCATTACAGTAGAGCGATATATGATCTTACAGTACCCACCATAAAAGAGGGTTCTCCTCTCCACAGGGGGCCTGTTTATTTATTTATTTATTTATTTTTTTGAGGATATCATTCATGACGAAAAAAAAGTACTGCAATTCCAGAATCATGCTACTGCTGATTCAGGGTATGGCTTTTTGGGTGTCCTCCATTGTGCAGGATGCATACCCTGAACAGTTGCCCTCGTCAAATATGCACCTCAAGTGTTCAAATTACTACCCACAATTTTTGCTTTTTTTGTTCCAAACCAAGAATGGTCAAAATGCAGCCAGGTGCTTTCCAGCATATTTGGTGGTCAACTGGTCACTTGGTCTCCCCACGTCTTTTTCGGGAACTGTACTCCCTCCCTCTTGCCCTCTTGAAAAGGGCACAGTCTACAAAGATGGCCTGCTGAAGATTCACCTTCTGTGGAGTCTGCTGGCCTGTTGTCCTTACAAAAGTTGTCTCATCTTTTTATGTTTAGGAGGGATTGTCTTTTGGACATTTTTCATTCATTGGATGATTGTTGGTCAACTCTAAACAAACCCTTTTCCTGGGACAGTCACCTTTGGGCAATACTTTTATCTAAAGTGTCAGAAGAAACGTTCTGTGCAACTAGGGATTCTTCCACCCCTCATCCTTTTCAGGTCCACAATTCTCTCCCCCCCCCCCCCCCCCCCCCCCCCCCCCCCCCCCCCCCCCCCCCCCTATCCATGTGGTCAGCAGCCCTCCCAACCCAAGCCTTCAATCTCCTCCAAGCCCCCCCCCCCCCCCCCCTACCCTTCTGACCTCTCCTCAAGCCCACTTCTACTAAAGTTGGGGTCATGGTTGAAGGCAATGACTGTCTTCAATCAGGGGTGGGAGGTCTCTTGACTTTATTTTCTCCATTGGAGGTGCTCACTTTGGACGAGCGGGGTTTTTCTGTGATAAAGGAAGGTCTCAGGAATTCACGTTCCACCCCATCTCCTCTGACATCTTTTCCAGTTTGAACAAACTAAGTGCTCTCAGCAAAGGCTCCATTACCATCGAAGAAGTAGATTCTCTCCTTCGTATGGTGTGATTGTGGATATCCCTCTCCCATTGTCCTCCAGGACTTTTCACCATTCTCTTCCTTGTGCCCAAGAAAAACAATTAATCTCAGTGGACTCTGTATATTTGTCCAACAAAGTTTACCATTAAGATAGTCCAAAGGCTATGTACTTCCATCCTTCCTGGAGACTGGGCTCAAAAGCCTTGACCTCTCCGACGCCTATTTTTACATTCCCATTCACACATCATTCCAGAAGTACCTCCACTTTGCCTCTGGGAGAAGGGTCTTTCCTTTCAAAGCCCTCAGTTTAGGTGTGTCTCTCAGCCCTTGGGTGTTCCCAAAGGTGACACACATGATCATGCCTTGCATCCAGAGAATTTTTAGCCAGCAAGAGCCACTGAATCAAAACTGTGTGATTACTTATTTCCCACAACTGATGTGAATGCTTGGATACTCAGGGGCTGCAACTCTGACACTGAAGCGTATGATCGCGTTCGTCCACAAAACCGAGTCACAGCATCTCTTGAAGAGTTCGCAACGTTCGACTTAAAACATGGGTGTAGAAAAACAATCATGCTTGCCACCAACAAACTTGTACGTCCCCAGGACTTTCTATGTGAAAATCTGTGCATCAAGTTGCAAAATCTGTGCATCAAGTTGCAAAATCTGTGCATCAAGCTGCAAAATCTGTGCATCAAGTTGCAAAATCTGTGCATCAAGTTGCAAAATCTGTGCATCAAGCTGCAAAATCTGTGCATCAAGTTGCAAAATGCGGGTGTTAAGTACTCCAGTTCTGTGTTATAAAATACAATCCATACAGTGCTCAAGAACAAACTTCATCTGTATTGTCTACTGATCTACTACATACTCATTTTTTCATACTTTACAATGATCACAGCTGAGGGGTGTTTTTCTATTCTGTTTTTCCACATTTTCAAAAAAGGGTAACTTACTTTCAGCTTCATGAGAGACGTGCATCTGTACTTACAGCAAGCAGTGACGGCTTTGGCAGCAGTAAGATCTCTGTATTCACGGTACATATTGTGAGTCCCTGATCGTGAGTTGTATCTCAGCCACACACCAAAATTCTTTATTTTCAGTGGTCTCTTTTCATACACCTGCACAACACAACAGTCAGAGAACACAATGACTCGCTACCTACCTATTATGAGCACATGTTACATGGATACACAAAAATGCCAAAGTAATAGACAGAGTTTCTGCCAAGCACTTCACTTCCATAAAAAAAAATGTTGAATGCTGATGTAGGTCTCCTTATGTATTTTTAAAAAAGAGTATCTGTACAGCCATTCTCTCTCCTTTTAAAAGGTAATACCATCTCCTTTCTAACTGAATATAGTACACAACAATCAACAAAACAAGTGAAATTTCAAAACTGAACAGCGTAATGTTACACCACACATTCAAGAAACAACACTCCTCCAGTGTTCGTTTGTTTGGTTTGGTTTTAATCTTGAGAATACCTGAACAAAAGAACACCCTTTTAATTTTTCAACCTTGCATTCTCCTTGGAAAGAGGGGGGGGGGGGGGGGGGGGGGGGGGGAAGGGGGAGGGGGAAGAATGAACAGTAGTTGGTGGTAAGAATAGCTGACAGTGAATTCAATACAGTTGAAACAGCAGCAACACCAGCATCTGATGCTATCCCAATAGTTAGTACTTCATTATCTCCCTTACAGGAAAACTATCTTTTTAATTTTGTTTCAATCCTAACCTTCTATTCATCCTTACTTGCCCTTGTTGCTAGGTTTCATCAACCTTGCATTCTCCTTGGGAAGAAGAGGGGAAAGTTAGGATTGAAACAACTGAACAGTAGTTGGTGCTCAGGAATACCCGACACTGAATGCAGTGCAGTTGATGTGGCAGCAGCACCAGCATCTGAGACTAGCTCAATAGTTTGCATTTCATTATGATCTGCCCTGATGACAGCATCTGAGACTAGCTCAATAGTTTGCATTTCATTATGATCTGCCTTGATGACAGCATCTGAGACTAGCTCAATAGTTTGCATTTCATTATGATCTGCCTTGATGACAGCATCTGAGACTAGCTCAATAGTTTGCATTTCATTATGATCTGCCTTGATGACAGCATCTGAGACTAGCTCAATAGTTTGCATTTCATTATGATCTGCCTTGATGACAGCATCTGAGACTAGCTCAACAGTTTGCATTTCATTATGATCTGCCTTGATGACAGCATCTGAAACTAGCTCAATAGTTTGCATTTCATTATGATCTGCCTTGATGACAGCATCTGAGACTAGCTCAATAGTTTGCATTTCATTATGATCTGCCTTGATGACAGTCGTTATCTTGTCACCACGAGGGTGCAGGCATGACAGACACCAGACTAAATCCTGGCAAGACAACATACCATTAAATGACGGGGAAGGAAAAGTCTGTCTGGGGTACATATTTTTGTCTAAACTTGGAGACCACTAAATCTACTGACTCCATACCCCAACAATGCCAGGGGAGATTGGAGGAGGGAAGGGGAAGGAAGGCGTGAGATGAGTCTGGACTATTCATAGTTTGAGTCTTATTAACCCCAATATCACAAGGTAAAATCTTTTTTCTTTAAAGAATCCGACTTGTGTGATGTATTAAGCAGTTTAACTAGCTCCTGTGCAATCAACAAGCATGAGTCGATGATCTGTCTCCCCAATACCTAAAAATAATTTTTTAAAAAATGCAATCGATTACAATTAAAGTGACATGACCAAAAAGATAATTACTTCCTGAGTACTTTGGTAAGTAAAACATGCATGTGGTGTTATCACATGTCAAATTATGAGCATTTTTTATTATATCTTATTTTTCACAAGAGTGATTTTCACTTTTTAAAAAAACTTACGTTATTCTTTAAAGAAAAGTTTGTGTATCTAAAAAAAAAATTGGCATGTTCTACATATTATATGAATTAAATAAAAAAGAGAATCATGAAAGCAAACCTATTGTTTTCCCAGTTTCTCAAAAATGGCCTTTTCGGCAATTTGCAGGATGTATGCAAACTTTCATTCAAAAAAAAAAAAAAATTCTTTGAAAATTCATGAAATCTGTTCATATTGACCCATTTCTAAGAAACTGGTGCTAATTTGCTCCGGTTACCGAGTTCTGTCCAGAAATGAAACTGTCCTTGATCAGTTTGGAAAATATAAAATCACTTTAGAGTACCTTATAGAAATTTTCCAACATTCCATTTGCTGTGCAAATGTGTTTGGTCACAAACATCACATGCACTGCATCCCACAGACAAGAATGTGACTCCAACCCTGTCAAGGACAGATAATGCACAATGATCCAACAAGTTAATATGTTACTATCAGAACCAATTTTCAGGGACACATAAAAGAAACCAAGGATTTGTGCAGCCCAGTTTCCCTTTCTCCATATAAATAGAAAGATTTCTGCAATCCTGAAAGATGGGTAGGAACACAAGATTCAATGCTGTTGAAAATGATATATCATTTGTTACGTTCACTCTCATCATCATGAAACATTTTTTCTGTGTTCCAAGACGATGTGCTCTGCAACATCAGTCATCATAAAAAAAATACACATGTGTCAAAAAAGAACAAAATCAAGACAACAAACTGAAACTAAAATGAAAACTCACTCTACTGCATGACAAGATCTCCCCGGTAGCTTTCTTTAGTTTTCGCAGCTGACTCAGGAAATACCAGAAGCGTGACTTGGCGGTGGCCTGGTCAGGAGCAAAGATCCTCATCTGGTACAGGGCGGGGGTTCGAACCTTGGAGCTGGGCAAGCCCCTGCCCACCACTTTGTACTCTCTCAGCTGCACAAATGGGAAACATGATGCCTTAATGCACAGTCTTTAAAAAGAAGTGATAACATAAGATGACTTTGTGTTTTAGTTGGCTCGCTTATGATGCATGTATGTCTGTGTTATAAACCATCCCAGTGAAGCATCCTTTTTCTCCTGCTTGCTTTGATGTGTGAAGACGGATAAGGATAAGGATAAGGATAATGTTGCTTATAGCCCAGCCGACCGCAGAGGGCCACATCAGGGCTGTCACCACGTTAAAATCAACTCACCAGTCATTAAAAAAAAAAAAAAAAAAAAAACTTTCACACATCTCGTTAAATGACATCGTCTACAAACGAACCAGAAACTTTGTTAAAAATCCTTCTTCCGTAAAATCTCAAATCAGATGAAAAATGTTAATTTCTCTCAAAAACCCAAGGATCACGTCAGGCGGGACATCCCTGAACAGGATCTTCATGGACTCCGCTGTAAAATGTTTGTGTCTCACATCGTGCAAGTCCCAACACTCTAAAAGAACATGTTTCATTGTGAGTGGTGCATGACATGGAATGCACCACGGAGCTTCTTCACTCTTTAAAAGGTAAGAATGGGTAAAATACGAATGGCCGGTGTGCAGCCGGCACAGAACCGTTTCCTCTTTACGACCACCCGACGTAGATGGGAGGAAGTCTTTAAGGTTTGGACGGATCTGAAAGAGTTTGTTATTCGTCTGTGTGTTCCAATCCTCCTGCCAGAGGTCTCTCACATAATCGTTAATTTTCGGTTTCACATCTGAGCAGGGGATGTAAGTGTTGGACAGTTTCTCTCTTGTGGCGTTCTTGGCTAAACGATCAACCATTTCGTTCCCGCCGATGCCAACATGGCCAGGAACCCAAGCAAGAGTAATGTTGTAACCGTCCGCCTTCAACTTGCTAAAAAGTTCAAAAAAAAGTAAAAGTTCTGGATGCTGAAGGTTGCGGCCAGCTATGGCCTCCAAAGCTGACAGCGAATCCGACAGAACCAGAAAGTCCCTCCTCGAAGAATGGGAGATTATCTTCAAAGCCAGTACTAGAGCATTAAGTTCAGCAGAATAGACAGAAGCATCTGAATGTATATGTTCCAACAATATCTGAGAAGGAGCCCCAGGGCAGTAGGCTGCACAGGCCACTCCATCCTCAGACTTGGAACCGTCAGTGAAAACTTTTTGATAGGATGGGAATTTGGAACAGAGCTCGGCATACAAAGCCTTGTACGCCAGAGAGCTGGTTGACTCCTTACGGAAAGCTGCGAGATCAAAACGAATCTCTGGTGTGAAAAAGGTCCATGGAGGTTGATCCGGAAACTTGGAAAAATCGGAAACTACTCCCAGGTCTATACCTGCATTCCGCACGTGAGGCTGCATACGAAGCCCAAACGGCGGAATACATTTCGGGTTTGTTTCAAACTTACTTTGGAACGGAGGGTCAAAAACACAGTCATAGGCAGGATTCTGCGGTTCTGAGAACAGTCGGATATAATAATTCAAAGACAGTTTCAGCCTGCGATTGGACAGTGAAGGTTCACCTGCCTCTGCGTACAGGCTGTACACAGGGGTGGTGCGGAACGCTCCAAGACAGAGACGAAGCCCTTGATGGTGGATAGGGTCCAAGAGTTTGAGGTAAGATGATCTTGCGGAGCCGTACACAGCACAACCGTAGTCCAGTTTAGAACGGACCAGGGCTCTGTAGAGGTGCAACAAAGTTTTCTTATCAGCGCCCAGTCGGTGTGTGCTACGACCCGCAGAATATTCAGTGCCTTTTGGCAAGCAGTTTTGAGGTTTTTAATATGGCTGAGAAAGTTAAGTTTTTGGTCAAAAATGACTCCCAGAAATGTGTGAAGACAATACTTGCTCACTGTTCAGGAGTACTGAAAGACGGTGTCTGATGAAGGACAAAGCATCTTCAGATGGACGATGGTATGAAAAATGGGAGGGATGTGTGGACTTACGAAGGAAAGTTCTCTTGTAATTAAAATTTTTTTTTTTTAATCATATATATATACATATATATACACATAACAAGCAGCCAATTATTTAACTTATTTTTCAACCTCAACATTTTTCTTTTCATCTACCACTGTTGACCAGTTTTCCAGTTTTCACCAAAGCAGGCAGCAACATCCTGCTTCCCGGAGACAAAAGCAGTACAGGCCTGCTAACCACTTACAAGACCAAAGAGTTATATTTTAAAGTGACAGACAGGAATATGTGAAAGTACTGTGGAATCCATATGTGGCATCACACACCAAACTGAAAAAAAATTTGTTTCTTTCTTTTTGATTCCAGAAACCTTACTTTCTTTTTTTTTTCTTTTTTTTTTTTTTTTACAAACTGAAAAAAAAAAAGCTCCAGAAGCTTAATGGTCTTTTTTTTATTTTAAAAACATCTTTTAAAACATTCACTTCTTGGTGTCTGTTCCATTTTTCCCCTTAATTTCTGTGTCAGTCCTTACACCGTGTCAATGATTATGACTATTGGCAGCACTGGTTCCTTTGCATTTCTGCAATAAAGTCAAACTGTCATTCATTTCACTTTTGAAGCATGGCCATTTTCATATTTCAGGACTACCAATGCCTTTGTGGCTTCTTGGCAAACAGAGCCTAAAAACAAAACTTGTCTGGTTTTTGCCAAGTTCATTTATTTTAAAGCTGATCATCCAGACAACTTCTATGCAAAAAAAAAACTAAACTAAAAGTTAAAGAGGCTGACAGTACAACTTGCATGATGTATACTGACAATGGACTGAAGATACACAGACAATTTTCTGTGCATTTCTGGTAAATTAAATTTTTTCCTCTCATGGCAATTTGAATCAGAAACAGGCTTTAACAAGATGTCGGGGGGCAATAGAGTAATGGGACATTGCCAGCCAGATCTTGCGTTCAAATCGTAAACTAGTGTGGTGTGCATGCAAAAATCAAGGCTTCCCCCACTCCCCTCATCAACCCCCCTCCCCCCCTCCCATTTTTCTTTCTTTCTCTTCCCCCCCCCCCCCCCCCCCCCCCCCCCCTCAAATGCCAAAAGAATTTTGGGGATCTTGTGGAATAAAATGAACTTATGCAGGATGAATCATTTTGCATAAGTGAGCTGGCAGTTGGCACACACGGTGGAAGTAATGTGATTTTCAGCACAAAGCTACATAAATTATTTGCACAAAATTGTCTGAAAAGTATGGACACTTTCCTCAGCCTGTCTCAAGGAATAAGTCACTGTCTGCTCATGTCAGTTACGCAGTGCAGTGATGCACGGATTCTGTGCACATAGGCGAGCTCTGCAGAAGTGCACCTCGCATGAGTGGTGTTGACTGACAGGTGAGAAGTGTTCACTGACAGGTAAACAAGCAGACAAACTCAGAGAGTATGACTGATTGGCTTGAAGAGGGCGGACTGGCTAACGTGTTAGTTAAAGGAGCTGATAGTGACACTAGCAGGGTTCATACAGGAAATGCAACTCAAAATTCCAGACTTTTCCCACGCCAAGACCTGCATTTTCTATACCACTTTCATGACTTTGTTCATAATGGAATGTCTTAAAGTGATGTTATAATAAAGTAAACACAAACGCACAAGAGACGAAACATCACGTTTGAGGGCATGGAATATTTTTTCTTTTGCATTATGAACACTAAATGATGCTGAAAATTACAGCAGCCACGCATAATATCACGCAGTTGTGTTTGATTCTTCAATTTCCAGGCTATTCCAGGCCATAGTGTGATTTTCCAGACTTTTCCAGGGCCTGGAAAATGGACTTCCAATTTCCAGACTTTTCCAGACTTTTTTAAGACTATATAATATTGTATGAACCCTGACTAGTGACAGACCAGTGCTAGGACCTCCAGTTAATAGGAGACAGTTTAGCCCTTGCACTGCGACAGAACAGCCGTAGACGGTTACAACGGCTTTGACGGTTCTGACAGTACCACTACTACTGTACTAGACTCGGGGACTTTGACACAGTGAGAGTGACAGACTCAATTTAGCAGTTGGCGCCATTGAAGGGCTTGGGAAAGAATCCTGACGCAACCCCCAAGCCAGTGTCTGGACTGACCCGGTAAGGTAGATAAGATAAGATAATGTTGCTTATAGCCCAGCCGACCGGACCGGTAAGGTAGAGTATGTGTGTGTGAATGTGCAAGTGTTTAAGTAAACGAACTTCTTCAAAGTGTAGGGAAGACACTTTAGCAACATCATCCTGTACTGTAGTTATAGGCAGCACACCAAATGAGGGTGTAAGAAAACATTTCAGATTTTTTTTTTTTGTTGTTGTTAAGAGCGAGCTCAGGGTCATATAATCAAACCTATCGAGTACACACCAAGATCAAGATCATTGTAGTGACGTACGGTTTCTGCACACGTAGGCGAGCTCAGCGGAAGTGCACCTCGCGTGACAAGTGTTCACTGATGGTCAGGTAAACAAGCAGAAGAACTCCGGCAGTACGGCGCTAGGTCTTGAAGAGAACAAACCTGCTAACTTCTTGTTAGTTTTTAAAAGGAGTATGACTCTTGGCTCTGTAGGGAGCGGAACAGCTTAGTTAACTTGTAGTTAGTTAAGGAGCTTCGTCGTGCTGACAGTAACACTAGTGTCAAACCAGTGCTAGGGCCTCCAGGTTATAGGAGACAGTTTTGCCCTAGCACTGCAACAGTACTGCTGCAGATGGTTACAATGGTTTGGATGGCTTTGACAGTACCACTGCTGGGCCTGGAGACTGACAGTGACTGTGAGCGTGACAGACTGGACCTACTAGTTGGTGTCAGTGAAGGGCTTGGGCGCGCTGGTGACCTACTCGTTTTTGAGTGAACCAGTGTTTTAGGAAGAAGAAGAAGAATCCTGACGAAACTCCCAAGCCAGTCTGGACTGACCAGGTAAGGTAGAGTGCGTACTGTGAGTGTGCAAGTGCTAGGTATTATAATAAACGAATTTCTCTAGAGTGTAACTGTAACAGGGAACATCCTTCTGCGTGACCCCCACTCATACACTCGAGGCCACAGTCTTAAATTGAAAAAACCCTCAGTCAGAAAGGCAGTCCGCCAAAATTTTTTCAGTGTCCGTGTAGTGAATGCCTGGAACTCTCTGCCTGAACGAGTGGTGTCTGTGCCCACACTCAACGTCTTCAAGACCAGGATTGACAAAGCATGGGCTGATTATAAGTTTTCCTTGGACTCCGACTGGTTTCAAGCGCCCAAACCCACACGCACCAACCTGTTATTAGTTGAGTGTGCAAACAATGAAGATGAAGGGACAAGCATTGACTGCAGTGACGGCTGATAGGCGATTAGCCTGACTACAGCTGTACTACTAAAGTAAAGTAAAGTAAGTAAGTAAGTAGGGAGAACACTTCATCATTAATAAAAAACAAAAAACAACAACCTTCAGATTGGAAAACAGCTACAGTCATTCCAGTATTCAAAAAAGGTACAAGAACAGATCCAGGAAATTATAGACCAGTGAGTTTAACATGCATTATATGCAAAATTTTAGAATCATTTATTAGAGAGGCTATTATTAAACATATGACAGAAAATAAATTATATGCCGAGTGTCAACATGGATTTCGTGCAAAAAGGTCTTGTGTGACTCAACTTTTAGAAGTGATGGAAGACTTCACAAAGGAGATAGATAAAGGAGAGAATATAGATGTTTTGTATTTATACTTTAGAAAAGCATTCGATTCAGTACCACATAAAAGACTTTTAAAGAAATTAGAGTCTTATGGAATAATAGGAAATATACTTGGTTGGGTTAGAGACTTTTTATCAAAAAGAACTCAGAAGGTAAGGATTGGTAGTTCCTTCTCTCATAGTGCTGATCTGTTATTAGTGGGATACCACAAGGCAGTATTTTGGGACCAATATTATTTACGGTGTTTATAAATGATCTCCCTGTAGAATTAAAGAGTACATGTAAAATCTTTGCAGATGACACAAAACTGTATAACTCTCCAAAATTGCATAAGGAATTACAAAAGGATATTGAAACATTAGTACAGTGGTCTGATACTTGGAAGTTGGAACCTATATTTTAATGCAGAAAAATGTAAAGTACTTCATATTGGTAAAACAAACCCACAAAAGGAGTATATAATGAAAATTGGGGGCAAGGAAATAAAAGTATCTAAATGTGAAGAAGAGAAAGACCTAGGTGTGACTTTTGACAAAAAATTACTAACTTGACAATCATATTGTAAATAGTATTAATAAGGCTAACAGAATGATTGGAATAATAAAAAGAACCTTTACATTTATGGAAAAGGACACTTTTTTGCAATTATATAAGACACTAGTTAGACCTGTTCTTGAATATGACAACACTGTATGGTATCCAATGCTAAAGAGACAATCAGAAGCTCTAGAACAGGTACAAAGAAGAGCAACCAAGATGATTCATAATATAAAAGATTACTCATATCAGGAAAGATTAAAATATCTGCAACTTCCAACACTTAAGGCAAGAAGAATAAGAGGAGACTTGATTCAAGCATACAAGATATTTAATGAAATTGATGATGTTGATAAAGCATGCTTTTTTTGTACTCTGCAGAAGAATGTTACAAGGAACAGTGAAGATAAGATATTTAAACAATATTCTAGAACGAATTTAAGAAAATTTACTTTTACTAATAGAGTAACCAACTTTTGGAATAAACTAACACGTAACATCAAACGTGCACCTAGTATTAATGTTTTTAAGAACCTCATAGATAAACATGAATTATTAACAAAAATTAGATATGAATTTGATGGATAGGGCCTAGCCTAATAGGTCTGAGCTAGGGTAATCTTGTAGTTTAGCGTACTAAACTCAGGGGCCGTTCAAATGAAAACATAGAGGGCGTTTTACACTAACCTCGATGCGCTGAGTCGAATGCAACCCTCAGCTAAGCTCTAAGACCACTCCTTTTGCCACGAAACTGCGAGAAATGCACGGTAAGTAGTATTCCCGAACTGCACGCCATTTTGACTGCTGATCACGTGGGTGAACGCGTCCCTCTATGTTTTCATTTGAACGGCCCTGAGTTTAGTACGCTAAACTACAAGATTACCCTGAGCTAGCCTATGACTGGACCAACGGTTACGAAAAAAAAAAGGATATATACATACAGAAGGGGCGTAAAAAGCCTAAATAGGCTAAGTTGTATCTGATACAACGCCCTGATCCTGATCCTGAACTACTACTACTAAACTGTTAAAACCTAGCGCCATGGGCAGAAAACTGTGAGGTTACTTGCGGGGCTGCCTGCATTCTTCAACTGATGACAAAATTAACCAAATTTAACGATTTAAAAAACAAAACAAAAAAAGCATTATAGATTATTGTTTGACGCGTCACCAAAGGTATTCCAGTCACACATGTGAACAGAACACCATCTCGTTTAGCTCACAAATTGCTGGTCCTGAGAATAGACCATTAAAATTATACAAATTTCAATAATTTGCAATGCACAACATATGTGTAAATTAATACAAATAAACAACTAAATATCAAACAACGTACCTCTCCTCTTACTTTCATGTTGAACTGAATAACGCGGCCAGCAAATTCAGTCTCATGTAACTTCGCACACGGAAGAAGAATCGATTTCTATCTTTTTACCATGATATTGTATTTCTACCATGATACTTCGACAACAACAACAATTACTGCCATAATAAGAAAATAAAAAATAAAAAAATAAAAAGATAACAATAATAATAGCAGACAGAAAGATTGAATCAAATTGTAGATGACTAGAGGAGATGTGGTTGAGGATGTGGATTAAATGTAATTTGTATAGGGCCTTTGATAGACCGCGAGGTCTAGGCTAATGAAGCCAGTCCCTACTACAACTACTACTACTATGTCGTCTTTGGTGACAGCAGTTTTTTTTTTTTTTTTTTTTCACCCTAGCTTTGTCAGCTCTCAGCGACGTGAAACTGCAACTTCCCACAACTAGGCCTTAACGATAGAAAGCCATCGTGTTGGTCGTAATGAGGGCCCTCTGGTTTCTCTTCAAAATATGACAAAATCTTTCATGATGTGGAAGAAGCAGAACTGCCATCCACACCACCAGACAACCACCCACCAGGACGCACACATGTGCGCGCTCTGACACCAGAGGCCACGTAACAGATTTTTAGACAAATGACCATGATGAAAAGAAGAAGAAATCAGACTGAGCTGTTGACATGTCAGTCCGTACATTTCTAACATGAAGCTCTCATGCATCACAGATGCAGGTTGAACTCGATTCTAGTACACTACACAACAATATAGATTATGACTTAGACTTATTTGTATGTCGTAAACGTCATCAAAGAAATTATAGAAAGAAAATTGTAGGGAGAGGGGGAGAGGGGGGGGGAAATATTTTTGCGAACTGTTTACGTGCGCATGTGTGTGTGTGTGTGTGTGTGTGCGCGCGCGCGCACGCGCGCGTGTGTGTGTGTGTGTGTGTGTGTGTGTGTGGAGGGGGGGGGATGAGAGGGGGGGGGGGGGGGTAGGAGGGGGAGGGTACGTGCGGTGTCAGTGTGTGTGTGTGTGTGTGTGTTCTTTTTTTCTACCAGGCCTACTGGATTCCTCCATATGTTATACTCGGTCAAAACTGAGTTTTGAAAAATACTGGGTATAAACTTTTGGAACCCATTTTTTTCGAAGGGTGTCTTACTATTGAAAATGCTCCAAAATAACCCCGAAACTGATTTCTGCTTCGTGTTTCGTCGGAAAATGTGTATTTTCACTTGCACCTGTCATCTGTGTGTGCAACCAGTCAAAACAAGCTAACAAACAATATTGGGCGTGCACCTAGTGTAAATACTTTTAAGAACCTCATAGATAAACAAGAGTTACTGGAGTTATTGACAAAAACGAAATACGACTTAGATGGATGAAAATGACTGAGAGCTATTCAAAGACCTGACCAACAACAAAAAGGAATGAAACCTGAAGGGACACAAAAGCCAAAAATGGCTACGTTGTATATATAACAACGCCCAAATCCTGATCCTGGTCCTGAAAACTTACACACCGCATGGGACATCACTCTAGCAGAGAGTGAAAGAGCAATGGCGGGTCCAAGGCAAAGTAAGTCTGTTTACACTGTTTTTCCAGCTTCTAACGTCCATGAATTATTTTACATAGTCAATTGCGTGTTGTTCGGAAAGATTTCCTTTATCTTCTCCTCATGTTATGCAGTAGGAACTCTGATGGCAGTTGGGCGACAGTAAATGCTGAGAAGTATAATGCAGAGACACTTAACATTGTGCTGGTCAGTAGATCTAAATAATTCTAAAGCACACATGGAGACGTACTTGTAGAAAATTACATGTTTTTTTATTTTATTTTTTTTTAATCAAAACATTCATTTCTGAACAAAGTCAAAGGAGAATTCCAAGACATAGCCGCTAAATTTCGTCATTGTTCACTCTTGTTCTATAATCGGCCTTGATCTCCCACTGTGTCCATGGATCTGTCTGTCTGTCTATCGCTGCAAAGTTAGGTAGCATGTATTATTTATTGTATATGATTCCTATGTGATTTTAAATTAACTTTTTCTCCTTTCCTTTCTCATTTCTTTGTCTGTCATTGTTTTCCTGTCTCTGTCTCTGCCTCTTGATCTCTTTCTGTCGGTGTCTCACTTCCACTCTGTCCATCTGTCTGTCTCTCATTGCAAAGTTTGGTAGCATGTATCTATGTGATTCCATCTGAACTATGAGATTGATCCGAATAGTATGACACCAGACTGTCAATTTTAGTGCTATTATGTAAGAAAGAAATTCAGAATGCATTCCAATGACCTGTATCTAAGTAGAAATGAGATTATAATTTACCTGCAAATGGATTTGCAGGTTTTATTTTCATTATCACCTTCCTTCCAATCTGATAGCTTTTTTCTAATTACTATAACTTTGTCTAGACTGGTCACCTTCTGTGGCACACAGCTGGTAGACTTAGAGCGTCAGATTTACACTTTTGATTTACAGGCTTGGAGGATGTAGGTTTGAATCCCATTGTCACGTAGTTATTTTTTTGTGGGGTGGGGGATGAGACTACGGCTGGCTCTTACCCATAGTCAAGTGTGTCATGGAAACTGATGTCATACAGTTGAGTGTCATCCACTTTGTGCCTTTGAGCGTGTTACTTTAATTTACTTACCAATGCTAAAGGTACTGCCTCTCTAGCACCTGGTTAATGCTGGGATGTATCATGAGAGGAAGGGCATTGATAGGGCAATGTGTTTCTCTTTTTCAGTTCTGATGAAGACCACACCACAGGAGCTGGTTGCAGTTTGAGAGCGGTGTTGCAGAAACCCAGGAGGCTGTACCTGGCAGCAGCAAAGATGGAGAACAAAATCCTGATACTGTGCCAGCTGAAGCTCTAGAAACATCACCTTCTCGGCCATCAGTAGATTCCTGCTCAAGTTCCAGTCTGTTTTCAGACGAGGAGGGGTGTGACAGTGAACAGGACAACAGAGTCTTCAGACAGTGAACAGATGTTGTTTGGCTCGGGATCAGCCTGGACACCAGGAGACACAGATTCAGACTCAGATTGTGACTTGTCATATAATTCTTGTCACAGTGCTATGAAAAGACTCCCACAGCATCCAGACATGGATGTGTTGTTCGATACAAATGTGATAACCGATACAGATGATGAAATATTTCCAATGGAAATTGTGGAAGAGTCTGATGCATATAAAGAAAGTATTGCTTTTCCAGTGCTTCACAAAGTACATAGTCATGTTACAGTAGGTAATTCTGTTGATAGAAATAGGACACATAGTAATAATATTGTGGGAAATTCTGTTCATAGAAGTAGTACACATAGTAATGATATAGTGGGAAATTCTGTTGAGGGAAGTAGTACACCAAAATGTAAAAAACATTGTTGCAATTTTTGTAAAAAAATGCACACTAAAATTTCCACACATCTGTCCAGAGTTCACCAACATGAACCAGAGGTTACAACCATTCTTCAGATGAGAAAGGGAAGTGCTCAAAGAAGAAAGGTGACTTCAGACATAACTTTGAGTTTTTTAGAGAGATAGGGCACTTTGATCCCAAAATACCAGCAAAAGACCCGCTCTAGATCTGAAAATTAATATGTGGCATGCTAGCATTGCAAAGTCTGTCCACAAAAACCTGGTACTACTTGTAAACTGAGAAAAGGGCAGTACACACAACAAGGGAAGATGATGATGCTACTGGGAAAAAAAAATGACGTCTTTCTTTCAGAAAGTCATTTCAAAAATGAGGGATGATGATGTAGGTTTCCTCATTAGAAACGATTCCCAGATTTTGAAGTATGGAGAAAGGTTGTTTTCCCGCACATAGAAGACCATTCATCAGGTCAGATCAGCTCTCGCTTTCAAGAATTGGACAGGCTTTGTCAGTTACTGAGAAAACGTTCTAAGATGCAGGTCTCTTCACTGGTTCAAGCCCTTGACCCTGTCAATTTTGACTTGTTGATCACCTGCACCAGAGAGCTGGGTCAGTTCAGTCAGTCCACAAGCATGTGCATTAAGGGATCCCTTGTGTTAAAGTTGGGGTACAGCTTGAAAAAAAGCATCGCACATTCTCAAGGCAGAAGCAGTCAAAATGGATGACACTGAACTAAAGAAAAAGTGTGAAAGTTTTGAGACATTGTTTTGAAAGCGACTGTTTTGACTGTGTTTCAGCTGGCGCATCACAATCTGTTCAGAGGGCCAGAATGAACTAGCCAAAACTTTGCCCATCTCTGGAAGATGTCCGGAAAGTGAATAGTCTTCTTGAGAAAGACAGCCAAAGTGAATCTTATGCAACCTTGGCAAAAGCTATGCCAGCATCCATCACAGTTTCAGAAAATGCGGAGGTGAAGTACAAAGGAAGAAGTGTACAGACTACTATCAGAGTAAAACCACATCAGCTGTTCCACTAGAACAAACACTTCTTGCTGACCTGATAGTCACTGAAAAGGAACTAGTGAAGTGTTTCACAGAGTGGAAATCAGAGGCAAGTTCAAAAGAGCAGTTCCCATTCTTTGAACTCCTCAGATGGTTCAAAATGTGGCAAAGTTGCTTTCCCTTTGCGGTTTGTTAGGGATTGAGAGTAAGTACATATTTGTGACCCCAACTGGAACAATCCTTACCAGGGACCAACAGTTCTGAGAGAATATCCAAAGGATGCTGCTGTCCGTAAACAGCTGACAACCTTGAGTCAGGCCATGGAAATCTCAAAGCTGAAACAGGATCAGATCACATCCTTTCTTGGTCATGAAATTCGGGTTCACAGGTCGATTGCCAACCACTTGACATCTTACAAAATGCAAAAGTAGCTAGCATTCTTTTGAAAGTAAATCAGGGACTGATTGTACATGATGATTGTAAGGACCTGGGTAAAGAAGAACTGGAGCCCAGATGAAGAAGCGATTAACAATGATGAAGTCAGAAGCAGCAGTGCAGACACATTGTGAGTCAAAGGAAAAATGTCTTGTTATCGCCTGTTTGTCTTGTAGAATTCTATTCTTCACTCCTGCCTAGTAGCTTGTTCATTCTCATGCATGGCTGGACGTGTAAGGATCATAGATGACCGAACATCATCATGAATGAAGCTTTGACGATTAAAGACATTACAAAATTCTCCTTTTCAACCGAAATTGCACAGACATTAATAAACAAACTCGGGAACCCTCATGACAATGATTAAAAACAACCTGGTGCGCTTGATTTCATAAACTGCGTAATGTTAAATGCTTTTATATAACTGATCCGGCTCTGCAATCTAGATTTCATTTTCAGTTAATATCTATTCCTAAGATCTCAAAGAGTGCAACAACTGGAGAGGAGTTACTCTACTGTCAGTACCAGGGAACAAGCAGGCTTCCTCCTGAAACGATCCTGTGTGGAACAGATCTTCACACTAAGACAGATCATCGTGAAGTGTGGAGAGCACCAAGTACCCCTGGCCATCAGGTTCATTGACTTCTCCAAAGCATTTGAGAGTGTCCACAGACCACCATTGTGGAAAATCATGAAAACCCACGGCATCCCAGAGAAAATTGTGTCAGCCATAGAGCAGATTTACATAAATTCCGAGTGCAGAGTCAGGACGGAAGATGGCAACAGTGACTGGTTTGAAGTTGTCACCAGGATAAGGCAAGGTTGTATCCTCTCCCCTCTCCTCTTTGCCCTTACCATTGACTGGGTTTTGAAACACGCAACCCAAGGAAAGGGAATCAAGGGGACAGAAGGAAACAGCCTCTCAGATCTGGATTTTGCCGATGACATTGCCGCTCTTGCAAGCACCACTCTAGATCTGCAGGTGCTGGTAGACAATATCAGCAAGTTTGCAGGCAACATTGGCCTCATTATCAGTGCCAAAAAGACTAAAAATATGCGGGTGGTCCTCGTTGTGCCCCCGTCCCATTGTGTCCCCGTCCCATTGTGCCCATTTTGGAAAAACACGGCATACCGAAACAGTCTTTTTTTTATGAGAGAGGGAGGGAGGGAGGGAAAGAGAGAGAGAGAGAGAGAGAGAGACAGCCTTTTCAGGGTTTTTTTTCCCAAGCAGGTTTTAAAATATATTAATGAAATATAGAATGAAAAAAAAATTCATCACAGGACTAAGTCAAATGAAATGCCATTTAGATTTTTAATTTCAAACCGAAACAAAGAGAGGGTCACATTTTAAAAGTTTTTTTAACAAGCAGACAATGAACTTTAGTCAACAAAGAAACAACTTGATCAAGTTAATAGAAACATGAACTAAAAAAAAAGAGCGAGTTACCTTTGTTTTATACAGGCATGTAATGGCTTAATATTTGTTTAACAAAAACAAAAGAACTAATAGAAAAACGAAGAATTCAAATTAATTCAAAAGAATCCATCACAGGACTAAGTCAAATGAAATGCCATGTAGATTTTTAATTTCAAACCGAAACAAAGAGAGGGTTACATTTAAAAAATCTTTTAACAAGCAGACAATGAACTTTAGTCAACAAAGAAACAACTTGATCAAGTTAATAGAAACATGAACTAAAAAAAAGAGCGAGTTACCTTTGTTTTATACAAGCATGTAATGGCTTAATATTTGTTTAACAAAAACAAAAGAACTAATAGAAAAACGAAGAATTCAAAATTGTAGGCATCTGATTTTCTATGGACTTTGAAAGTGCGAATCAATGAATTATACAAAATCATTTAAAGAAATAATTCTTAAAAATGTTTAAAACTTGGTCACAAATAGAACTACATTGTCAATACAGTATGCTTTGAGCATCGTCACTGAATGGACAGTCACTTGGTGTGATATCCCGATGCGAATGCTTTCAGACTGCGGTTTACTGTATTGAATAAAATCAAATGTAACGTCAACGGAGTTTGATTAACTGAAACATAAACTGAAATTAAAGCAAAGAGAATGTTACGGTTAGTACAGGATGCTTTGTGCAAGGTCACGGACGGGTCACTTGCTGTGATATCCTGATGCGTATGCTTTCAGGAGCATGCTTTCACTTTGCGGTCTACTGTATTCAAATAAATCAAGTAAAACACCATTGAGTTTAACCGAAATATTAAGTGAACTAAAGCAACGAGAATATAACAGTCAGTATAGGATGTTTTGTGCACAGTCACTTGCTGTGATATCCCGATGTGCATGCCTTCAGATTGAGATGATCGAACCAAAAGTCTTTGGTCGAACTAAGCAAGGGGCCTCCAAATGACATGAGTGATAACTCTCCAATATGAATCCAGGTTTCTCGCGCCGGTTGTATACTGCTGCTTGAGGCGGCAAATGCGTGCTGCCAGAATGCACCACTTTCTGCGGCGTTGTCTTGGGGTATCTCCTTGCTCGGCAGCTGTCAGTTTGGTCTCGGATTCCGCCTGACAGTCTTTCAGTTTGCGAATGAAGTGCCAAAGGTTTGGATGGCGAACACCGACCAGCTGGTTCAAAGAATGATGGTAGGCTACAAAAAAACAAAAAAAAAACACAATATGATATACCAACATCAAATATACTCTTATTTTTGTACCACTAAATGAAGACCCACACCAGAGCTCTGGAGAAAGTTCTAAACAGGCAGGGGAAGAATGATCTCACACTCCCAAATAAAAGGATTCATATATACTACTAAAAACAAAAGAAACGCATGGGTTGCAAAACAAAAACAAAACAAGATGGACAAGCCATTCAAATGTGTTCCCAGTCCGCAGTTGACATACATGTAAGTTAATGGTTTATGTTGTTGTTGCTCAAGTCGATATTCACATTTATAATTTTTAGGGTTTTTGACCCCTGTGACCTTGACCTTTGAGCGAAGGATTAACAAATGGGGGGGAGGGTGTCCCATATGCGCCTGCATGTTTGTGCCAAATTTGGTCCAAATCCGTCAACTAGATCCTGAAATATGACTGCGGACGGACGGACCTACGGACCGACGCATGACGGGAGTCTCAGTCTCTGTCCTAAAGTGTTCCCAGTTTTTTAAAACTGGGAACACAAAAAGGGGTTTTCAATGTAAAAACAAACAAACAAACCATCATTAAGTATGTATCACACGTGATTCTATTCCTAATTCGGAGACTAAACACAAGTAAAGATGTTGACAAAACTGGTGTAATGTTACTTTGAAAAAATAATTATTTTTGGAATTTTATTTGTGGAAGTAGATTCCTTTGGATTCTCTCTTGAGGGCACATAAGACCGTATGGCGAAAGCTTGGCTGTGTCTGGAGTGGCACTGTCTTCATCTGTCCGTGGGCAGGGGTGGTTGGGTCTGTGGGGTGTCATGTGCTCGGCAGCTGGGGGGTGGTGTTTTTCGCCGGTGGGCTCTGCAGTCATGAAATACGGGCTGGTACACCCATGGGGGATGCTACTTTGAGGCTGTTATGGGCTGCATCCTGTAGTCTAATTTACCTCTGTTCAGGAGCAGTTATGTCCCTTGATATCTTAATGGAGTGTCCTGTGCGTGCCTGTACCCATCGTCAACACAGCGCAGGCCTCCAAGGGTGGTACAGGACTGCTCTAAAGGCAGGCGAAGACAGTGCTTCTCTGGGTCCTCCCCAGCACCTTCGGGTGTTTCTTTTTCTTCACATGGCTAAAACGACGTTTACAAATTACAATCAGTCTTGGACGTTCATGTAGAAGGGGTGGATAGGGATTTTGTGGATATGGGCGCATACTTACATTCAACAGAATTATTTGTTCGTTGGTCCATGTCTGTTGAAAACATTCCAATCAGCAGGTGGGAACTGAGCATTGGCGAGAATGTAGCGATTTTGCAGGTACGTCACAAGAAACTCTTGAAGTTCAGGATAAGTTTGAATCAGTCTCTGAGTGTTCTCAGAATGCAGCAGCTGCTGGAAAGAGATTCTTACCAGGCCCAGTGGCAAAAAGCCCAGTGCCATAGCCTTCCGTACGAGCTTCCGTAATCGTCTGTTCTGCCGGTACTGACCTGCAAGGCCAAGATCCTGAACTTTACTCCACAAACTTTGGGTCCAGTGAAAGTAACACCCTGAGAGTGCAGCAGCGGGAAACTCCATCTGCACAGCTCCCCATAGAGCTATTTCAAAGTCACAGACAATGATGCGGGGACGCCAGTGATGGTGTGTTAGATGTCGAACAGTTCTTTTCAAGACTTGAAAAATGCGTCTGTAAGTTCCAGCTCCTCTGTTGGCCATTAACACGTGAACGAAAGGAATTACAAAACCGTGCAGATTCCCAAGGATGGTGAACACCTGAGAGAACGGTCTTGGACATGCACGAAATGTTCCATCCATGAAGAAACAGGTACATCTTCCAATTGATTCAAGGCTTTCATCTGTGACAAAAATTACAAATCCTGCATGGTTGTCAATCTCAAGAAGAAACCTGTCCTGGTTCCACGTTTGGCCCTAAATGCCTTCAATTTCAACATCAGCCACTGTTCGGGGTATTGCGGGGACATGTTGTCTTCTGGCTCTTTCAATGGTTGATCTTACTGACTCAAGTGGAGGTAGCACCTGCACATCTCCTCCACCCTGAAGCAACCGTCTTTGAAGCTCTGCGGCGGCATGATAGATGCGCCTTGCTGGGCGTGTGGGATCTTCCGACGCCTCTTGGTCAGGATGGCTCTTCATTCGACCAAAAGCAATTAAATCTGTATCAGGAGGGTGAGCACCCACATTCCCCATAACCTGAATGTCTGGATTAATGGCATCTCTCTGAAATGGTCTTGTAACAAGTTTTGCATTGCATTGTCCCGACGCCAACAGCGCCAAACGAATTGGTTCAGGGCATTGGTCTTGTGATAGGTATACCTGAATTCTTCGTAAACGAGCACTTTGCCTCCCCTTTCACCTCTCACGAGGGACGCCATTGTGAATGTGATGTTAATGCAGGGGTCGCAAACGTACAACATGGAAAAAATTGCGTAAGCAGCCCAGCAGTAGTGACGTCAATCGCACGCAAAAAACGAGCCGATCACAGAGCCACAGCGTCAGTATATAAACACAAGCATGAGAACACACAGTTGCCTTTTACTCTATGGCACGCATGGCGTGTGTGCGTGATCAGTGTCTATGGGTGTCATGAACACATGAACATCGTCACGTAGGCACCAGCATCCCTTCACCCGGATGGGATGGGGAAGGGATGGGGAAGGGAGGGGGGACGGGCGGGGGAAATCTAAGATGTTTATACCCACTGCAAGTGCTCTACAAACCTTCTCTGCTGGGTGCAAAAAACGAAAAGACTAAACGCATTTAGATGTGTGAGGTCACTGTTTTTTGCGTACTGTAAACGCACGGCATTTTCAGATTTGCGTAGCCTGCTCCTTTTTTGCGTAAAAAACGCAGTTTTTTTCGCGTAAGTGCGACCCCTGTAATGACGTCATGCTTCCGTCCTGGGCCAGTGACAAACCGTCTAAAGCTGTACGCTGAGTGTACGTGCGTATAACAATTTAGCTGGCGCCCTTACATTCTCAAAAAATGCGTCGTAAAAATTGCTTGTTAGATAATGATTTACACAAAGAAGTTCGCAATTGAACACTGTTTCAGATGACGGTAAAAAACAAAGAAACTGGCAGCCGTGTTGAACATACTTCCAAAAATGCCGAAATCTGACACTTTCGCTCTAAATCGTAAATGTTTTGAACAGTCCAGGGGCACAATGGGACGGGGACACAATGACACGTACCCAAAATATGCTTACCTGTAAACACCAAGGGCCAACAGACGTTCTCATCAACCAAAAACACGTGGAAGAAGTAGAGAACTTCACATACCTAGGCAGCTCCATCAACAATGCCAGTGACATCGACCATGAACTGAAGTGTCGCACTGGGAAGGCAACATCAGCATTCAATAGCAAGGAATTCTCCCTTGGAATCAAACTGAAATTTTGTAACGCCGGTGTGATTTCAACGCTGTTATATGGCTGTGAAACCTGGTAACTGAAGACCACCCAGGAGAAGAAACTCGACGCTTTTGATACTAAACGGCTACGTAAGATCTTGGGCATCAAATGGTCAGATTTTATACCAAATGAAGACGTCAGGGAGAGGTCCAAACAGCTCCCTTTGTCAACGATCGTCTGCAGACGGCGCCTCCACAGGCTGGGTCATGTCTTAAGATTACCATCTTCAAGACCTGCAAACAAGGGCATTAAATGGACCCCAGCAGGCCAGAGAAAAAGAGGACGATCCTGGATGAGCTGGCGACAGACAGTGGAGAGAGACTTCAGACTCGTTGACAGGATGGAGTGACACTAGCAAACTGGCTGAGGACCGTGCACAGTGGAGCGCCTTGACGGCCTCATGCGTCGCAAGACGCGGGAGCATCTACGTAAGTAAGTAAGTTCTAAGACCTGAGATGCTACAGCTACAGATGAAAGAGAGAGAGAGAGAGAGAGAGAGAGAGAGAGAGAGAGAGAGAGAGAAGACAAGACAAAATTCTTTATTTACGGGGATAATAGATAAGCACTGATGTGC
>CM031615.1:67996834-68001834 GCA_018398815.1 Conus ventricosus
GCCGGCATATGTGTGATCTTTATGGTGGTGCGGCCAACATCATCAAGTGATGGGTCTGGCCTGCGTGAAGCAGCAATACTAATTGATTGGCACGTGTTGGTTGTTAGTTCTGGCTGGGCTATTTATTTCCCTGTTGTGTGTAACCCCTGCAGTAGGGGGAGGAGGGTGGGGGTGCGGGTGGGTGGCGGTGTGATGATGAAAGCTGTTGCATTGCCTTCTAGGGTTTGCTGAGGTTGGGGAATGTTTTTAGAAAGTAGTGTTGTTCGTGTGGATGCTTGAGGTGTGTTTGGAATGACTGATGGTAGTGTGTGGTTTAAAAATGTCAGCAGCTGAATGTGTCCATAGAATTTATGTTGATGTCTGTATCTCACCGTCTATGTGTTTGTGTGCGTACACAGGGATTCATCTAAGTGTCAAACATTGGACTCTGGATCGATTTCTGTTGAAAATGACCGAAATGTTTACAGTCAGATTGTCACCTTGTCCTCATGATTTTTCCGGCAAGCCAGACATAGTACCAGTAGTCAGTGTTTGTTATCAAGCTACATCCGGTTGTCTGGTTTTATGGACTTGCACTGCAGAGGTAATTTCATGCCAGCATTTATGTGCAGCCAGGGCAGAGTGTACTCTGTGTTAGACTGCTCTGGACCCTGAAGTGAAGTTGTCCAAGGCTTGTCTCTGGTCACACACACCAGGACAATGAGAGCAGTCTGTAGCTGTGCTCAGCACCAGGACAAAGAGAGCAGTCTCTAGCTGTGCTCAGCACCAGGACAAGAGAGCAGTCTCTAGCTGTGCTCAGCACCAGGACAAAGAGAGCAGTCTCTAGCTGTGCTCAGCACAAGGACAAAGAGAGCAGTCTCTAGCTGTGCTCAGCACCAGGACAAAGAGAGCAGTCTGTAGCTGTGCTCAGCACCAGGACAAAGAGAGCAGTCTTGAGCTGTGCTCAGGACCAGGACAAAGAGAGCAGTCTCTAGCTGTGCTCAGCACCAGGACAAAGAGAGCAGTCTCTAGCTGTGCTCAGCACCAGGACAAAGAGAGCAGTCTGTAGCTGTGCTCAGCACCAGGACAAAGAGAGCAGTCTGTAGCTGTGCTCAGGACCAGGACAAAGAGAGCAGTCTCTAGCTGTGCTCAGCACCAGGACAAAGAGAGCAGTCTCTGGCTGTGCTCAGCACCAGGACAAAGAGAGCAGTCTGTAGCTGTGCTCAGCACCAGGACAAAGAGAGCAGTCTCTGGCTGTGGTCAGCACCAGGACAAAGAGAGCAGTCTGTAGCTGTGCTCAGCACCAGGACAAAGAGAGCAGTCTGTAGCTGTGCTCAGCACCAGGACAAAGAGAGCAGTCTGTAGCTGTGCTCAGCACCAGGACAAAGAGAGCAGTCTCTGGCTGTGGTCAGCACCAGGACAAAGAGAGCAGTCTGTAGCTGTGCTCAGGACCAGGACAAAGAGAGCAGTCTCTGGCTGTGCTCAGCACCAGGACAAAGAGAGCAGTCTGTAGCTGTGCTCAGCACCAGGACAAAGAGAGCAGTCTCTAGCTGTACTGAGCACCAGGACAAAGAGAGCAGTCTCTGGCTGTGGTCAGCACCAGGACAAAGAGAGCAGTCTCTGGCTGTGGTCAGCACCAGGACAAAGAGAGCAGTCTCTGGCTGTGCTCAGGAATACCAGACTGAAATGCAAGCCCACAACAACTGATCAAGACAGTAACATTGGGGTGGGTTTTTTTTTTTTTCTAAGTTAAAAATCTAACTCTTTATCCTGACACAGCGACTGCCCATATAATCTTCCCAGCCTGGCGTGTTTTGGCGGTTCAGCTGGAAAATTGGGGCTGCTTTACCCAAACTGTCATGGACTGTCCCACACATAAAAAGCTCAGAGCAGAGACCTGGCCTGCTGACACATCGACGAGGGAGAAGCTCTATGGATCTGTGGAGGGCCTCTGCTGTACAGCAGCCTTCATCAGTGCCTGTAAGGTTCTTGTCTGAGTGCACGAAGAAGAAGGAAGAAGAAAGAAACTGTCATAATTCTGGTATAGAACATAACAGGGACACTCGGCCATAAAGACATGCTTTTTTTTTTCTTTATTGAATTTTCATTGATTCTGAGTTATTGGGTGATATCTGGTACCGTGATGAACAGTAACCAAAACAGATCCATCATCACTGCTTTAGTACTTTATATTCCGACTGGTTGTACTCTTGAATTTGTGATACAATACAAATATATCTTGACTGTATCAGAGTCAAGAGTATGTTCAGCTACTGTATCATAGTCCAGAGTATGTTCAGCAACCCTGTAAATTAATCCTGCTTTAGCTCTCGAACATTTAGAGTGACCTGTGAAGACAACCACTATTGCTGCATCAAAGACTTGACTCACTGTGAGGTTACCTTTCATGGCTCAAGGTGTTGAAAGAAAAACATTGAGGAAAAACTCACCACATCACCTGAAATTTGCTGATTTAAAGCAGACATGATACAAGATGGAAAGAGCTTCAAAACGCCCTCCCTGTACATATTGCTTGTGCGTGGAATAAGACTTAAATGTGATAGATTAGAGCCGAGATCAACAGCGGGCCAGAGGTCAGGTGCAGGTGACCATTGCGTTCACGCACACCTGACCAGAGGTTTCCTAATTCGTAAGCGTCTTTACTCTTTGTTGTAAGATCTCTAAGCGCCCTAGTGATTTTATTTTATCTACCATTTGAAATAGAAAGTGGTAGATGTGTTTTAGTTCTGTTTTGCTTGCCTGCAACAATCCTCTTATTTTTCGTTTTTGTTTTTTTGTGGTTGTAATTGTCCCAGTGATGGTGTCCTTAACAGTAAAACTTCCTTTCCTAAGCATCCTGTCAGTATGTTATACAGATTTCCAAAATGTCACATTGATTTTCCTTGAGCTAGGACATATGTCCTGAGCTTTTGAATTTTCAGATGAAATTGTGTGTGTGTGTGTGTGTGTGTGTGTGTGTGTGTGTGTGCGTGCGTGCGTGCGTGCGTGCGTGTGTGTTTGTCAATTTAATGTCTGGTCATTGGAAAAACGGAAGTGATTTTAATTGATTTGTAAAAAAAGAATACCAAAGGTTGATTTAAGGATGGCTGGTGTGTGTGTGTGTGTGTGTGTGTGTGTGTGTATGTGTGTGTGTGTGTGTGTGTGTGTGTGTGTGTGTGTGTGTGTGTGTGTGTGTGTGTGTGTTCAGTTTATTTAAGAACAAAAAATGTTTTGAGAAATATCTTACCATGTTTGTCAGTCATTTTGGCCACTGGTAAAATTGCTGTGTTGAACAAAACGACTAAAGAATCCCAGGAAGCGAACAGCTCTGTTGCATACATGATAAAGGCGACAGTGATTATGAGTTTGTGTTACAGTACTTTTGAGATGGTGAAAGAAAATGATCTTCGTATATACAGGAATGTTATCTCAACCAGGGATATTGTCCCAAACTTGATAAAGGTGATAGTGATTTTATGTAGTGTTTTCTGCATAAATTATATCTGCAGTCTTATTGTTATGCTAGTTGATCATGTTTCTTCCTTAGTGCTTTTTTTTTTTTTTTTTCGTTTTTGTGTTTTTAGCCATACATATCTATATTTTTCTAAAATAGAATTTTGTTTCGAATCGTGTTACTATTTGGCTGTCTCTGTTATTTTGCCTGTTTGTGTTTAGTATTATGACATGAACAATTGGCTTAAGATCCCCCTTGGGATCAAAGCTTTCATAACAATCAGAAAGTCCACATCACTTTTCATTAATTGTATGGTGATAAGAAAGGACAGAATGTGTAGTGGGGGATTGTTCAGTCGACAGAGAGCCAAAGTTTGCACCCAGCGTCAAGCAAGGACAGGATGTTTGCGGGGGGGTGGGGGTGGGGGGGGGATGTTTGAGTCGATGGAGAGCCAGTGTATGCAGCGAGCCTCTGGCAGAGCTAGGACTGGTTCCAGAGAGACGTCCTCACCAGCCGTGAACCTCCTCTGGTGCTACAGCGTCTGAGCTTGCCAAGTCCTTGCTGTCTACTGGCTGACTTCCCTGATCGTCCAAGTCCAGGTGGAGATGTGTGATGAACCATACCTCTCCACATAATCACCAAGTAGTCTGGCACCTAGTGAGGGGTCAGTGAGCATCGCAGCAGGAATTGCTCATCAGCCTCAGTCTGTCCCTGGCCTACCCGCCCCAGATGGTTCAGTTGTTACTGTTTGGATCCAGCCCCCTTTGCCAGGAACCCCAACTCCTGACCACACTCATGTTTAATCAGGTGAAGTTCCTGTTAAGTGGCAGCAGACAAAGTCGAAGGAAGCCAAGCTGTTATTGCTGCGAGAGAAATTGATGATGAATTTTCTAAAGAAAAACAGCCCTGATGTGGCCCTTTGCGGTCGGCTGGGCTATAAGCAACATTATCTTATCTCTTCTAAAGAAAAAAAAGTTGATATATGAAAACTTTGGAATGTAAACAACACATCATTGAATTAAAAGAAAAGATGTGTACAGCTCTGTGTGTGTGAGTAAAAGACAAAACATGCGTAGTTGAAAAGATCTCTCTCTTATCTAGGTCAGTATCTATATCTATGCGTCTATCTGTGTGTGAGTAAAAGACAAAGCATGCGTAGTTGAAAAGATCTCTCTCTTATCTAGGTCAGTATCTATATCTATGCGTCTATCTGTGTGTGAGTAAAAGACAAAGCATGCGTAGTTGAAAAGATCTCTCTTATCTAGGTCAGTATCTATATCTATGCGTCTATCTATCTGTCTGTCTGTCAGTTTAGCTACCTGTCTATCTATCTGTCTGTCTGTCTACCTACCTGTCCGTCTGTCTATGCCTATTTATCTATGTATGTATTTGTTTGTCCATCTACCTATCTATCTATGTCTATGTATCTATGTATGCATTTATCTATCTATCTACCTACCTATCTATGTCTATTTATCTATGTATGGATGTATGTATGTATGAATGTACGTGTATATTTATCTATCTCTCTGTCTATCTGTCCATCTGTTTATCTGTGTCTACCCCA
>CM031615.1:68004334-68048720 GCA_018398815.1 Conus ventricosus
AAAAACCGTTATTATATAAATTTAGACCGTTCTTGATGAAATTCGGTATACAGATGCAGTTTTACACGCTGAACAATGATATACAACTTACATGAATGGAAACTTAAAAATTGACCGTTAAAACCGTTATTATATAAATTTAGACCGTTTTCCCGATGAAATTCGGTATACATATGCAGTTTTACACGCTGAACAATGATATACAACTTACACGAACAGAAACTTAAAATTGAGCGTTAAAAACCGTTAAGATCCGTTATTTTCTAAATTTAGACCTTTCTTGATGAAATTTGGTATACAGGTGCAGTTTTACACGCTGATCAATGATAGACAACTAATATGAACAGAAACTTAAAATTGACCGTTAAAAACCGTTAATTTCTAAATTTAGAGATGGTATCACCGTTAATAAGCATTATTTTCTAAATTTAGACCTTTCTTGATGAAATTTGGTATACAGGTGTAGTTTTAAATGCTGAACAATGATATACAACTTACAAGAACCGAAACTTAAAATTGACCGTTAAAAACCGTTTTATATAAATTTTGACTGTTCTTGATGAAATTCGGTATACAGATGCAGTTTTACACGCTGAACAATGATATACAACTTACACGAACGGAAACTTAAAATTGAGCGTTAAAAACCGTTAAGATCCGTTATTTTCTAAATTTAGACCTTTCTTGATGAAATTTGGTATACAGGTGCAGTTTTACACGCTGATCAATGATAGACAACTAATATGAACAGAAACTTAAAATTGACCGTTAAAAACTGTTAATTTCTAAATTTAGAGATGGTAGTCTGCAGAGGATTTCAGAAATACACCGAAGTTATGATGCTCTGCAATACCCTCTGATTTTTGTCTGTCAACAAGAGCCATGGTCAGACATTTTCATCCCGTGGAGCAGATCTGACCGTTCCGTGTTTTACACATGGAACGTTCTACGTTGCAGCACCACGAACTGGAAGCGCAGAAACACTGACTATACTTGCGCCAATTTCCAAGACCAAACCGGGATTCGAAACCACGACCTTTGGAACATGAGTCCAGCGCCTTATCCACTAGGTTATGGCGGCCCCTACAGAGTTGTCATTTTGGAGCACTTCAATCAAGGAATTGAGAATGCATCGGTAAGTTCATTAAGTACAGGCATCCCTCTATCGACTGTGTACTATACTATACTATACTATATTGGTCCCACCAGCACTATGCCAGTTTTATGATAGCCAGGAAGATCTGATAGAAGCAGTCTACCCGGATCTTCATGCTCACTGTGCAGACTCAGACTGGTTAGTGGAAAGGGCCATAATCTCCTCCCTGAACGAGACTGTCTTCTTCTTCTTCGTCGATCACCACGTTAGATGGATACACCAGTCTGCCTCGCAAACGCTGCCGTCCTCTCCAGGGCTGCCTGGCCGCCATGCAGCTTCTCGTTCAGGGCCTTTGCCTCAGGCCACGTTTCGTTCCTCAGGGCGTCATGCAGATGGCAGTGCTGCAGGAGATGTTCGGTTGTCATAGCAGCTGTATGGCATGGGCACATCTCTGACTGTCCGATCTTCATCTTGTTATACAGGTGAGCGTTCAGCCTGTTGTGACCCGTCCTGAGCCTCAAGATGATGACCTGGTCAGCCCTGCTCAGGCTGTGGTAGCTGTCATTTTGTTGTATGCCGGATGCCGCTGAGACCATTTCTTTTGGACAATGCTCCTGACGATGGTTTTTTTCGTCCTTGTATGCCACGGAAGTGTCTGTCTGGTCCAGCTTTCCGCCCTCCTTGGCCAGAGCATCGGCAATCTCGTTTCCCTGTACCCCGCAGTGTACAGGCATCCCTCTATGGACTGTGTATCGTATTACGAAAAAAATTCGTGAGGGAAAACAGATTGAGAGGCAAGAAGGGAGTGGGCGTCCGAAGAAATTGGGTGAAGTAGATAGGAGGAGGCTGGGCAATTGGTTCAGCATGGGAAAAACGAAACAAACCCAAGCTGAATTTTATTGTATTGTCTTTTAAGTGGTGAGAGAGAGGGGTGGCCAGAAAATTATTGTACAGATATACCTGAGCGAAGCCGGGTACACCAGCTAGTCTAATATATAAATGGCAAATTCTGTGTGTGTGTGTGTGTGTGTGTGTGTGTGTGTCTGTGTACGCTATAGACTCAAAAACGGCTCAACCGATTGTAATGAAATTTGGCAGGTACGTCTGTTGTGACCTGAGGATGGTTTTGGGCTAATCTCTTAAAAAATAAAACCGTTTAAAAAACTGTTATAACGGTTTCAAAGACATCTTTTTCCTCTGCTTTTCTTCAAATAGCCTTTGTGACATTGCACACGTACAGGACTACTTCTCTAAAATGAGAACCGTTATTTGGCAGTTACAAAAACCGTTATTTATAACAGTTAAAAACCGTTAAAAACACCTAACCCTATAAAAGAACCTGTTTAAAACCCGATCTTCTTGAAATTTAGCAGGTACGTCTGTTGTGACCCGAGGATGGTTTTGGGCTAATCTCTAAAAAAAATAAAACGTTAAAAACCGTTAAAAAATCGGTTATAACGGTTTCAAAGACATCTTTTTCCTCTGCTTTTCATCAAATGGCCGTTGTGACATTGCACAGATACATCGAACCTAGAGGGACATCTCCCGAGTAACATAGGGTCATTGGACAGTTCCTACGACAGTTATTTATGACCGTTAATTAAAAACCGTTAACAACACGTACCCCCCTAAAAACGATCAAAAAATACAATCTTTTCTGATGTTGGCGGCAAAAGGAGTCGTCGGATCACCACCAAACTTGGCATGAGTCTAGAGGGACATACTGTGGATAACATTGGGTCATTTGATAGTTTTTATGACCGTTATTTATCACCGTTAAAAAGCATTATTTTCTAAATTTAGACCTTTCTTGATGAAATTTGGTATACAGGTGTAGTTTTAAATGCTGAACAATGATGTACAACTTACACGAACCGAAACTTAAAATTGACCGTTAAAAACCGTTATATAAATTTAGACCATTCTTGATGAAATTCGGTATACAGATGCAGTTTAACACGCTGAACAATGATATACAACTTACACGAACCGAAACTTAAAATTGACAGTTAAAAACCGTTATTATATAAATTTAGACCGTTCCTGATGAAATTTGGTATACAGATGCAGTTTTACATGCTGAACAATGATATACAACTTATACGAACGGAAACTTAAAAATTGACCGTTTAAAACACGTTATTATATAAATTTAGACCGTTCTTGATGAAATTCGGTATACAGATGCAGTTTTACACGCTGAGCAATGATATACAACTTACACGAACGGAAACCTAAAATTGAGCGTTAAAAACCATTAAGATCCGTTATTTTCTAAATTTAGACCTTTCTTGATGAAATTTGGTATACAGGTGCAGTTTTACATGCTGATCAATGATAGACAACTAATATGAACAGAAACTTAAAATTGACCGTTAAAATCCGTTAATTTCTCAATTTAGAGATGGAGAGAACAGGAAAACACCGATTCTGGCTCACTCGGTCTCACCCGGGCTTGCCCGGGCTTACCCGGTCTCACCCGAGCGACTCCAGAATCGGTGTTTTCCTGTTCTCTACCCTACAAACATACATCAATACTAATTTACTAAACTTTTCAGATTTCAGTTTTTGCTTAATCCTACGTTTTCCCGATCATTTTCAATAAAAAAAAAAGCAAAACTCTTCGCATCTAGCCACATTACTGATCACCCATAGGGTCTAACTTGAGACCCTATGGGCGCCTAGGGCCCAAGCCAGATCCAGAGGATCACAGATAATGTGGCTAGATGCGAAGAGTTTGGGGAATATGCCTCTAATAGTGGTATTTCTACACTTGGTTGCCTACTTTCAGTTTGTCTAGTTTGGGGCAATTCACTTACCCCCCTTTTCAGTGGCCCTTCCTAGGACACACACATTGTGGTTTGCGGGCGTTTATAGCCACGCCAGTGACCCAGACAACACATTGTGGTTTGCGGGCGTTTATAGCCGCGCCAGTGACCTAGACGAAACACTTAAATTGGAAGGGTCACTTAGAGGGCAGAGAAGAGGGCCAAATTTAGACTTTTCAGAACCCACACAAACAAGCACAAAACCACCGCAGGCATATTCCCAACTTTACACTTTTTGGATTAATATATATACTGTACAAACTGAAAGCTCTCATAATTTTATGGTGTTTATGCATAATTGGGGGTGTTATTAAAATTGTTTTTTATTCAAGCAGAATAGTTTTAAAGGTTAAACAACAACTGTGCTTTAAAGTACTTTTTGTAGCTACTTTGTACAATATTTATATTAAAAACTTTAGCAAATTAAACACAAAAACACAACTTTTAATAATCAATTTTCTCTCACTGATCTATAAATAGATAATTTATTCAGGGGAGGTAATTATATTTTTTTGCATAATTAAAGGGAGATAAATCACTTTCAGTCACCTTAAGTCAAAAAAAAAAAATTAAAAAAAATTAAAAAAAAAAATTATTAAAAAAAAAAATAAAAATAAAAAAATTTAAAAAATTAAAATTTTTTTTTTTTTTTTTAAAAGTCACCTTAATCCACCTCAAGTTCTTAGTTAAGTTTTTAATCAAGTCACTTCTAAGTTCTTACTCAAGTCATCCTCAAGTTTTCCTCAAGTCATCCTCAAGTCATCCTCAAGTCATCCTCAAGTCACTTCTAAGTTCTTACCCAAGTTAACCTAAGATCATAACTAAGTCATCCTCTAAGTACAACCAAGTTCTTATTCAAGTTATCTTATAATTATCAAAAAAAAAAAAATACAATCTATGTTTTTATCTTAAATAGTAAATGTCTAATATAGTACACACACGCCTCAAAAAACGCGTCATCGCTTAGGATGTCTTGCTCAGCGTTCTCTGCGCGAGATCGGTTAGCATAGATTTTAATGAAGTTCTTACATCCTAAGCAACCGCATTGATTACAATTCTTGTCTATGGAAATGTCTTTTATAGACTCCATGTCTTTATTTATTGACTTCATCATTTTTAAACAAATAATAATCCGCCATGATCTATTTTTATCAAAAAATTTTAAAATTAAGTTCTTAAAATATTATTCCATTTGAAATGGATCAAAATGATTTTTTGTTATTGGCGGTGCTGGCGTGCTGTTGTCTTTTTGTATTTAGTGGTTCAGATTTTTTTGGCTGCTTTTGTTTTGTTGCCATTGTTTATATATTTTATAACTGTAATAAACGCCCCAGCAGCAGCAAGGGCGCCAAAAATGACAACAGTTTTAAATTCAATATTCCATGAAGACTTTGGTGCTGTAGGCCTTGAATCACATGGAGTTTTTATAGCCGGCATTGAACAACTGTTGGCGGCGTTATGTTTTCATTATGAGCTATATTCTGTGATTGTAACTGTAATTTTTTTTGTTTGTTCCACTCAGCTAATTTTTTTCCTGCCGCAATGCGTCCAGGATGAGGTGTTTTAGTGACCACTTTCACCTGATTCAATGTTTTCTGATTCTGATTCTGATGATTTTCTGGCTCGGTCATTTTTAAGGGAAATAAAATCTATATGATTAAAAGTAATTAATCCCATGATTAATGGCGATAACAATGTTCCAAATCTGTAGTATAGATCACATCCTAGAGACTCTAATGACTTTGTTAAAACTGGATCTTGCGTTAAATCATACGTAAGATCTTGTTCAGAATCAATGGGAGCAAATCTACTGACTAGTTTAGTGTACAAACTAAGAACCGTTTGCCCTACACTTTTACCATTCTTGATCCAAGTTGCGCTTCATACCTGTTATGATACTTTAAAATGTCTTGCGGCGACATCTGTTGAATCTGTTCTATGCTAAATTCATTCCCAAGGAACTGTTTTGTTTTCCCACATGCTGCCAAAGAATACAGTCTTTCTTTTTTTGGCATAATAGCTTGCTCATCAACCTGGTCATTTGTAATCATAAGTTCAGGAAGGTTTAATAGATCGTCGCTGTTCATGTTTTTATTAATTATAATTATTTTATTTTTTAAAATGAGCGCTGAAAAAACTGTTGCCAACCTTGTATACTATTCTGCTGTTATTGGGGGCCCTAAGTATAGGATACACAATGCTTGGTAAAAGCTTGTTAAAAATTAAACCAGCAGATCTTGGCAAACTAGACTTTGAGGATTCAGCAAGGCTAATTGCTATCATTGCAGCTTCGTTTGCTACGAAAGATTTTCTAGTCAAGCAAGGAATAATTCCAGACAGTATAAATATGTAAATAAAAAATACATTTATAAAAAATGGCTTCACTCGTAATGATGATAGGTGGCGCTGTGGTGAATGCACTTGCTTTTAGCAGAAGTAATTACGCGTTTAGTAAACTACGGGACGACGGCGAGAGAAAAAGACATAACAAAGCTGTGGAGCAACTAGCTGCAGCACAAGATCGCTATGAAAAGCAGAGAATTGAGCAGTTAGATTTTATTAACGACAAACTGAAAAAACAGGGACATGCAGCTTACACATTTAAAGATGTTGACCAGGCAATAAAAGAATATTTTATTGTAACAGGCAAACCAATCGAGACATTGCCCCCACCAAAATTCAGTGACTTTTATCAGCCATCAGAAAAACAAAAGATGCAAGAAATCGCGTTTATTGTCGTTGGTATGACCATCGTGTATTTTGTTGCACATATATTGGCTGAATAAAAAATGAACAAAATTTATTATTCGCCAAAAGGATACTGGAAGGGAATAACGGCAATAAAAAAGCTAAGCCAAGCAGCTGGAGTCAGTGAACAAACAGCGAAGGAATGGTTATCTAAACAAGCGATTTGGCAAATTTATTTACCTGCACCTAAACAAATACAGAGACCACACTTTGTGAATACAACTCCAAACGACACCCATCAAATGGACCTTCTATATTTACCCCATGATACGATTAGACGAAAAAGATTTAAGTACGCACTCACAGTCATTGACATAGCTTCAAGATACAAAGATGCTGAACCGTTAACACAAAAGAGTGCTTCTGCTGTTGCTGTTGCCATACAACTGATATACCAACGAGGCCCCTTAACTTATCCTCGCATGATTCAAGTCGATGATGGAAAAGAATTTAAAGGCAAGTGAATCAATTATTGTTAAAACATAGAGTTACCATCAAAAGAGGCATTCGGGCGTTCACAGATCACAGGCTTTAGTTGAAAACTTTAACAAACAGTTAGCCGAAAGACTTTTTTCTTACAGTATCACAGAGAGCTGATTGACAATTCTCGCAACACAGAATGGGTTAGAAGACTGCCCTCAGTTTTGCGCGCAATGAATAATGAAGAATTTAAAGGGCTAAAACCAGTACAAGCAATTAAAAGAAAAACAATAAATGTTGCTGAAGACTCCAGTACAACCAGCAAACTATTACCGTTTGGTTTAAAGTAAGGTACCTTTATTTACCGGGGGAAGCAGAAGGGGACACTCGCATCAGGGCAACAGATCCAGTTTGGAGTGTTGATCCGTATGAAATAAAAAGAATTGTAAAGATGAATCCGCCCGTGTATTATTTACGAGAAACTGACACAACAAAACAACCAGCTCCTCAAAGATCTTTTGTAAAAGAAGAACTGCAGATAATCCCACCAGACACAGTTCCGCTTAATTAATTTACGTAAATATATTTGAGTTAAAATGGAAGCTCAGAAGGAAGCTCAGGACGAAACAAGAATGGTAAAGGAAGAGACCTTGAAAATGATACGGGAATCATTTGATGGTGTAATGCTATTAGGGGAACATTTTCGAAGATTAATCAATGCATGCTAAATCATCCAGATCCCTACAACTCAAACCCCCAAATGGGAAAAAGAATATCTTGAAATAATAAAAAAATTCGAACGCATCAAGCAAACATGAGAAAAGATTTAATGAATTGGATGAAGCTATGATTGATCTTATAATAAAGTTGATGAAAAATATAAACCCCCCTGTTTATGCGGTCTCCAGTGCCCTATTGCATATGAAAACTTTGGATTAACAAACACACGTTTTGTGTTTGTTCTATCTAATGACTTCTTTGTTACAACAGTTGTGTTGATCTCATGTAGATTAGATCGCAGTTTTACGTTGTCATGATGAAAAGTCTTATTGCCAAACAATGCTTCTTTGTAGTTGTCATGTGATATGTTTGACTGCACAACACTGCGAGATATTCCCTTTGCTTTCTTAATGATTTTCTCTTGGCTCGAAATACTGTACATTTTTTACCTTAACCCCACATACTCCTAATCACCTTTCCAGATAATTCATCCTTCATCTTTCCTAAAACCTTCTTATTAACGGATGAATGCAAAGGCGAATCTTTAGGGTAATCGGATGTGTCATACCATCCCGCATGTCCTTTAGCTACTTCTATTTCCATGTCTTTATAGATGTCTTCAGTAGGGATATCTATAACAAAACTATCTGTATCTGTGTAAAGTACTCTGGACTCTGGTTACAAGGGTTTAAAGTAGTCATAAAGAAATTCTAACATCAAAAGCTTTGATAATTCTAAAACGGTAAAACCAATAAATACAGGTTTGTCCAATTTGACTTTCTTTTTTTTCATCATTATGCCAAAAAGCTGATCATGAAATCTTTTAAAGCCCTGATAATTGGTTTTGAAGTCAGCTTAATTGCCTCGTTCTCTTTGGTGACCAATCTGGGCATCTTTACGCTTGTGCGGATTCTCCATAGTCTTTCCAAAACAGCTGTTGTTCATCAACTTGAAAAGTCTTTTTCTGAAGCATCTGTGGATTTAGTTCTGAGATCGGTGTTCTTCATGATGTATGGTTTCATGAACTGTTCTTGATCAAAAGCAATTATACGATGAACTGCTGTCAACTTCAAACCATGTCTTAATAAAATTGTAGAAGTCTGTAATGACAGACATAATTTTTTTGCCTCGAAGATTGGGCACAAGTTTAGGCGGCTCTGTTTTTGCCATCTTTAGGCTTTCTGCAGCTAATGGATAGTCATTATGCAGGTCATGGAGTTCATGAGGATATTCTAAGTCAACTTCTAGAATGTATCCACGCTGTTGATCAGGCTTCAAACTACCAACCACTTAATGCCTTTTGAATATTTTTCGGAACCTAAAAGTGAGCGTTTTAAAATCATTAAGTTTCCGTTATTTTCTAAATTTAGACCTTTCTTGATGAAATTTGGTTATACAGGTGCAGTTTTACATGCTGATCAATGATAAGACAACTAAATATGAACAGTAAACTTAAAATTGACCGTTTTAAAATCCGTTAATTTCTCAATTTAGGTGGAGAGAACAGGAAAACACCGATTCTGGCTCACTCGGTCTCACACGGGCTTGCCAGGGCTTACCCGGTCTCACCCGAGCGATCCAGAATCGGTGTTTTACTGTTTCTTACCCTACAACATACATCAATACTAATTTACTAAACTTTTCAGATTTCAGTTTTTGCTTAATTATCCTTCGTTTTTCCTGATATTTTCAATAAAAAAAAAAAACAAATACTCTTGCATCTAGCCACATTACTGATCACCAAAGGGTCCTAACTTGAGGACCCTATCGGCGCCCTGGGGAGCCCCCCCCCCCTTTAACTTGTCCCCCAAGCCAGAATCCAGAGGGATCACAGATAATGTGGCTAGATGCGATAGAGTTTGGGGAATATGCCTCTAATTGTGGTATTTCTTCACTTGGGTTGCCTACTTTCAGTATTGTCTAGTGTGGGGCAATTTCACTTACCCCCTTTTCAGTGCCCTTCCTAGGACACACACATTGTTGGTTTGAGGCGTTTATAGCCACGCCAGTGACCCAGACAACACATTGAGGTTTGAGGGGTTTATAGCCGCGCCAGTGACCTAGACCGAAAACCTTAAATGGAAGGCGTCAATTTGAGTAGAGGGCAGAGTTGAGGGCAAATTTAGACTTTTAAGTACCCACACAAACAAGCAACAAAACCACCGCAGGCATTTTCCCATCTGTAACACTGTTTGGATTAATTTTATTTACTGTTCAATCTGTAAGCTCTCATTTTGTTATGGTGTTTTTGCATTTTTGGGGGTGTTATTAATTTGTTTTTTGATTCTAGCTTGGTAATAGTTTTTTAGGATTATTATCAAAAAAATAATCTTGGTCTGTGCTTTAATGTGTCTTTTTAGTTGCATACTTTTGTTCAATATTTAGATTTAAATCTTTTGCTTATTTAAACACTAATTACCTAATTCTTTTTATTTAATGTTCATTGTTTACTTCCCCTCACACTAATGTGATCAGTGTGCCGACTGTCGTCTTCCCCCTCTCCGTTCGATAATTAAGTTATTTTATTCAGGGGAGGTAATTATATTTTTTTTGCATAATAATGGGAGATAAATCACTTTCTGTCACCTTAAAGTCTAAATATAAAAAAAATTTAAAAGAAAATTAAAAAAAATATTTTTAATATAAATATATTAAAATAAAAAAAATTTTAAATATTTTAATTTTTTTTTTGTTTTTATAGTCTCCTTAAGCCACTCAAGTCTTAGTTAAGTTTTTATCATGTACTATCTATAAGTTATTACTAAGTCTCCTCATGGTTGTCCTCAAGTCATCCTCAAGTCATCCTCAAGTCCTTCATCCAGTCACTTCTAAGTTCTTACCCAAGTTTAACCTGAGTTCATAACTAAGTCTTCCTCTTAGTCAACCTAGCTTTCTTTTTAAAGTTTTCTTATTAATTATCAAAAAAAAAAAAAATTTCAATCTATGTTTTTTTCTTAAAATAGTAAATGTCTATTCTTATATAGTACACTCTCGCCTTCAAAAAAAACGCAGTCATCGCTTAGGGATGTCTTGTCAGCGTTCTTCTGCGCGAGATCGGTAGCATAGATTTTAATGAAGAACTTCTTTCATCAGAAGCAACCGCTTTGTTTAAAAATTCTTGTCTATGGTATGTCTTTTATAGACTCCATGTCTTTATGTTATTGACTTCATCATTTTAAACAAATAATAATCCGCTTTGATCTATTTTATTCAAACAAAATTTAAAATTAAGTTCTTATAATATTTATTCCATTTGAATTGGATCAAAAGATTTTTTGTATTGGGCGGGGTGGCGTGCTGTTGTCTTTCTGTATGTAGTGAGTTCAGTATTTTTTGGATGCTTTTGTTTTTTTTGCCATTGTTTATATATTTTATAACTGTAATTTCGCCCCAAGCAGAGAAAGGGCGCCCAAAAAATGACACCTGTTTTATGTTCTATTATTTGACTTGATGACTGTGGTGCTGTAGGCTTGAATCACATGGAGTTTTTATAGCCGGCCTATTGAAACACTGTTGGCGGGTTATGTTTTTCATTATGTAGCTATATTCTGTGATTGTAATCGTAATTTTTTTTGTTTGTTCCACTCTGTCTAATTTTTTTCATGCCGCATTGCGTCCAGAGATGAGGTGTTGTAGTGACCAATTTCACCTGATTCAATAGTTTTCTGTTTCTGATTATGTTGATTTTCTGGCTCGGTCATTTTTTAAGGGAATTAAAAATCTAATGATTAATAGTAATTAATTCCCTTGTTTAATGGCGATTACAATGTTCCTATCTGTTGTATAGATCACATCCTAGTGTCTCTAATGACTCTGTTAAATCTGGATCTTTCGATTAAAATCTTACGTAGATCTAGTTCAGAAATCAAGGGGAAGCAAAATCTACTGACTTGTTTAGTGTACAAAACTAAGATCATTCCGTTTGCCCTACCCTTTTTACACATTCTTGATCATATGTTGCGCTTCATACCTGTTTTGTTACTTTTAAAATCGCTCTTGCGGAGTACATTGTTGAATCTGTTCTATGCTAAATTTTTTCCCATGGATCTGTTTTGTTTTCCCACATGCTGCCAAAGAAGACAGTCTTTCTTTTTTGGGCATAATAGCTTGCTTCATCAACGGGTCATTTGATTCATATGTTTTCACCCAAGGGGAAGGTTTATTAGATCGTCGTGTTCATGTTTCTTATTAATTAGATTATTTTTATTTTTTAAAATGAGAGCTAAATATCTGTTGCCAACTCTTGTATTACTATTTCTGCTGTTATGGGGGGCATAAGTATAGGTTACTCCAAGCTTGGTAAAAGCTTGTTAAAAATTTCAATCCAGCCAGCAGCTTCTTGGCAAACTAGACTTTGAGGTTTCAGCAAGGATTATTGCTATCCATTGCAGATTCGTTTGCTTACAGAATGATTTTTTAGTTCAAGCAAGGAATTAATTCCAGACAGTTTAATATGTAAAATAAAAAATACATTTCATAAAATAGGCTTCAAATATAACCTCGTTTAATTGGGGGCGATGTTAGGTGGCGCTGTGTGAATGCACTTGCTTTTAGCAGAATGTAATTTAGCGTTTAGTAAACTACGGGGACGACGGCGAGAGAAAAAGACAAAAACAAAGCTGGGGAGCAACTAGCTGCAGCACAAGGATTCGCTATGAAAGCAGTGTATTGGCAGTTAGATTTTATTACGTCAAACTGAAAATACAAGGGACTATGCAGCTTACACTATTTAAAAGATGTTGACCAGGCAATAAAGGAATAATTTTATCTGTAAACAGGCTAACCAATCGAGACATTGCCCCACAAATTCAGGGACTTTTATCAGCCATCAGAAAAACAAAAGATGACATAGGAAATGCGTTTATTGTCGTTGGTATGACTCCATCGTGTATTTTGTTGCAAATAATATTGGGCTAGAATTAAAAAATGAACAAAATTTATTATACGCCAACATGGTTACTGGAAGGGAATAACGGCTATTAAAAATAGCTAAGCAATGCAGCTGGAGGCAGTGAACAACTTGCGATGGATTGGTTATCGAAACAAGCGATTTTGGCAAATTTATTTACCTGCTACCTAAACAAATTCAGAGTCACATTTGTCGAATACAACTACAAAAGTCACCCATCAAATGGACATTCTTATTTACCACATGTGACGATTGACGAAAAAGATTTAAGTACGCACTCACAGTCCATTGAATAGCTTCTAGATATCATAGATGACTTCGAAACCGTTTAACACAAATAGTGTGCTTCTGCTGTTGCGTTGCCATACATCTGATTATATACAACGAGGCCCATTAAACTTATCACGCATGATTCAAGTCGATGATGGAATAGAATTTAAAGGCCCAAGTGAATCAAATTATTGTTAAAATACATAGAGTTTCCATCAAAAGTGGCATTCAGGGCGTTAACAGATCACTGGCTTTAGTTGAAAAACTTTAACAAACAGGTAGCCGAATGACTTTTTTCTTGCCAGTATCAATCAGAGAGCTGATTGACAATTCTCGCAACACAAGATGGTGTTAGAAGACTGCCCTCAGTTTTTGCGCGCAATGAATAATGAAGAATTTTTTAATGGGCTAAAATACCGTACAAGCCAAAAATTAAAAGAAAAACAATAAATGTTGCCTGAAGACTCCAGTACTACAGCACAAACTCTTTACCGTTTGGTTAAAAGTTAAGGTTCCTTTATGTAACGGGGGAGCAGAAGGGGACACTCGCATCAGGGCATTCTGATCCAGTTTGAGGGTTGATCGTATGAATATCTATTAGATTTGTTATAAGATGAAATCCGCACCGTTGTCATTATTTACAGTGTAAGGACACAACAAATACTGCCAGCTCCTCCAAAGTCTGTTGTTTAAAGATAGATACTGCAGAGAATCCACCTGACTCAGTTCCGCTTTCATTAATTTTAGTTAATATATTTGAGTTAAAATGGTAGATCTCTGAAGGAGCTGCTGTCGAAAACAAGAATGGTAATGGTAGAGACCTTGATAATGAGACGGGGAATCAATTTGAGCGTGTATTGCTTTTAGGGGATACATTTTCGAAGATTTAATTCATTGGCATGCTAAATCATTTCCAGATCACCTACAGACTAATACAACTAATTGGGGTAATTTAGATATCTGAAATAATATAATAAAAAGTCGACACGCATCAAGCAAATTCATGAGATATGATTTTATTGAATTGGGATGTAGCTATGTTGATCTTATAATAAAGTTGTATGTATAATATAAAAACCCCTGGTTTAGCCGGTCCTCCTGTGCCATATTGCATATGAAATCTTTGGCACATCAAACTTACTCTGGTTTTGTGTCTGGTTTCTATCCTAATGGACTTCTTTGTTACAACAGTTGTGTTGATCTCATGTGTTTAGATCCTTTTAGTTGATAGCAGTGTTTTTCGTTCTGTCATGATGATAAAGTCTTATGGCACATAACAACAATGCTTCTGTGTAGTTGTCATGTGATTATGTTTGACTGCACAACTTGCAGAGATATTCCTTTGGCTTTCTTAATGTTGTTCTCTTGGCTAGAAATACTGTACTTTTTTTACCTTAACCAACATACTCCCTAATCACCTTTCCAGATTATTCATCCTTAATCTTTCTAAAACCTTCCTTATTATCGGATGAATGCAAAAGGCGAATGGTAGGGTAATCGGAAGTGTCATACCATCCCGCATGTCTTTTAGCTTAATTCTTTTTCATGTCTTTATGATGTCTCTTCTGTAGGGATTCTCTATAACAAAACTATCGTATCTGTGTAAGTTCTCTGGACTCTGGATTACAGGGTTTTTAATGTAGTCACATAAAGACATGTTACATCAAAAGCTTTGATTATTTCTCATAAAACGGTAATAACAATAAATACAGGTTTTTGTCAATTTGACTTCTTTCTTTTTTCATAATATGCCAAAATAGTGTCATGAAATCTTTTTTAATGCCCTAGTTATTAGGTTTTTGAAGGCAGCTTTAATTGCCTCGTTCTCTTTGGGGACCATTCTGACATCTTACGCTTAGTGCGGGATTCTCCATTGTTTTCCCCCCCCCCCCCCCCCCCCCCCAAAACAGTGTTGTTCATCATACTTGAAAAGTCTTGTCTGACTACGCATCTGTGGATTTAGTTCTGAGATCGGTGGTTCTTCTTGATGTTTTGGTTTCATGTACCTGTTCTTGATCTAAAAAGCTATTTTACGATGAACTGCTGTCCAACTTCAAACATGTCTTAAATAATTTGTTGTAAGTCTGTAATGACAGAAATATATTTTTTTTTGCCTCGATGATTGGGGCACAAGTTTTTAGGCGGCTCTGTTGTTGCCTTCTTTAGGCTTTCTGAAAGCTAATGGCTAGTTCATTATGACAGGTCATGGGAGTTACATGAGGATATTCTATTGTCAACTTCTTGAATGTATCCCCGCTGTGTGATCAGGCTTCAAATCTACCCAACCTCTTTAATGCCTTTTGGAATTATTTTTCGGATGTTTCTGTGTTACATTTAAAGGTACGTTATGGAATAGTGAATTGCGCCATTGCCCATCCATACAGATTGTTTGCATTCTCTAAATACATGAGTATAGTTTTGACCTTTTTTTGGATCATAACGATACAAGTATGTTGTTGTTTGCTTTTCAGTATGGTGCGACGCCATCTAATTCCTCTCGCGCTATCCGTTTGCAATCATCTGAATCATTGTAGGTCAGACATTAAATCATTTCTGTTCTCCAGTTAAACTTGAAGAACAGCCATCCCTTTCTCATTTCCCGGGCGCAGAAATGTAATGCGTGCGGATCCAGGCTATAATGTGTTTGCAGGTCTTTCTGTTATTTTCAAAAATATCCAGCCAACAAATAGACATTAAGCCTTCAAGTAGGAGTCATGATAGTCTACCATCGTTTTACAATCTAAACTTCTGCCAAGCATCTAGAGAATGCTGGTATTCGATTCAATGATGTCATTTCCTTATGAATTGAAAAGAACGCGCACTTTAGAGGATGTGTGTCTTTCGTCAAACCATTTCCCCATCTGTTCATGGACTCATATGGATAAACGCCTTTTCTATCGGAAGAGTCGGGTCAAGATATTCTGTGTTATTGGGCAAGACTTTTTAAGGATCATAGACCAGTGACTCTATTGAAACCCATCATGTGCTGCATAGAGTCATAAAAAGAATTGTTATTAAAGTGAAACCCACTTGTACTTTCTGATGACTGTGCAATGCATGACACCCTGAAGAGCGTTGGTTACTGCTTGCAAATATATGATGAGAGTCGTAACCCTCGCTGTTGTGTTAGAAATTATTGGCAGGCTTCCATGTCTTTGGGTCAAACTTAGTTGTAGATTGCATTTGTTTTGCGCCGTCCTATGAAACTTGCGCTAATGTGATCATGGTCTCTTACCCGCTGGCCACCAAGGACACCTTTTGGATTGGCTCTCCTTCACTGAGTTCTTACGCTAAATAATCCACTATGTGTGGCTGAGTCTTACTGTTCTTGAGTCTTTTAGGCGTCACATTTATGATTTCAGATAAATTCAGATTTATTAGAACAATATTTATCGCACTTGCCGGCATGCGCATGTTTTGTATCTTTGCAGCATGATTGGTCCTCTGTTTAATTATGGTGCTCTGAATGAGCGCCATCCGACTGACAATTAACTGAAGGCATATGAACAAATTGATGATTACTTCATTAAGATCTGTGTTTTTCGAAGTTTTTGTGGCTGATGGCCACGTCATAAGGCAAACATATGCGACTCGTAAGTTCTGGCGTATAACTTCGTTTGGAGAATTTTGCAGTTTTTCCAGTTCTTCCATCTATACTTTAATGCCTTCTGGGGGCGTTTATATTAGTCTGGTATTACAGTCATACCGGGCCTACTACAATGTTTTTTTGTTCTAGCGCGGCTGTGACACGGATTGGCATTCTTGTTAAACATTTTCTACAGATTTCTTGTTTATGCCCATTTTTGAAGTATGTGCCTATATTACTCATTGTGGCGTGATCATTGTGTAATGCGGGGGTAGCGGTGAAAACGTCAGTAGTAAAGTCAACATGATGTTTGTCTGGATCACCTATTGTGGGGCTGTTTTGGCAATTTAATGGCGTAGTAGATTTGTTTCTTCAACCCATGTGTTTTACATTAACAAGTTATTGGTTATGTTATTGTTCTTCAAACTGATCAATGGAATCCCCGCTAAACTAGGATCTGGATATTCCACTATAAAGTTAAGGATCAATTGATGTATGGTTTCTTAGTTAGATATCTCTCTGCGTTTTTTACAACGTGATGCAACTTGCGAGACACAACCCACATAAAAACATTTGTTGTCTGAATAATTCTTTATGTTTAAAACTGATTTTTTTGCGATAATGCATGCGAGGTAGTGGAATGGTAAGATTTGCCTACAATAGCTCATTCTTAGCCTGTTTTAATCTGATCTGATAAGGATTTCGCCCTCTGACCAACCAGAGCGCTCTTTTGGCTTCTTCAGCGGCTACATAAACTGGTGTAAGCAGTTGGTTTGCCCAACCGGGTGTTAAGTTCATTACGAGATAGACATTTCCTGTTGTTTGGTTGTGACCCCTGTCTTACTAGGTTTTCTTCATATTTTTTGTTATATAGTAGATTTAAAACAGCTAACTTCTTTCTCAATGGAGGGTCTATTGTTTGTTTAACCATTGGGAACTTGAGTAACATTAGCATTGACACTTCACTTGCTGTACGTTTGTTGGATCACAATGACTTCTAGATCAATATCATTAAGTGCTCTTGACAAACGCTCTTCCTTAAACATTCCTTAAAAACAAAATTCGTCAGTCCTTCTATATCCATTAGCCTTGTTGGAGTTTATTTTAACTCAAATATTATTTAAATTAAAAACAATACAACGACTCCAAAAGTCGTCTTAATACAGAATCAATATCGACGGTATTTTGTGCTTGGACTCATATACTAAGTATAAAGCCTTTTGGTGTTGTTAATGTGAGCTGTTTAGGAACAGTGTTTAATGTCTCGTTTAATTTTTTTATACAATTCTTTTTTATCTGCTCGGTGTCAGGCTGTTGAGATAATTGTCCTTGCCTTTCTTTGAAGATCAACTTTTGTCTTTTGTTTGTCATCAAATTCGGCCTGTGGGAAACGATAAATTCTTCATCCGTGTGTTGTTTGAGGTCAGCTAGCGCTTTATTTATTATCAGCTTGAAGGAACTAAGTTTAGCTGTGATTAGTTGATCCATAGCTGTGTGCTTTGGAGTTTGTTTTTATTTTTTTGCTGGCAGCTCCTACAGCTATTGAACAATAGCCAAGAGCTAAGACGCCCCGCCCGTGGGTTTATGCTAACGGTGCACCAAACCTGTTGCTAGAGACCTACACTTGGTCACTGACGATAGTGCACTCAAAAGTCGATGCTCAGTATTAAATAGGTAACAGCATTAAAGGCAGCAGATTTCCTTCGTTGGTTTTTGCTGTATTTTGAAAGGGTCCTGCATCTTGTTTTTGTAGCATTTGTGTTAATGTTGGTTTATCTATAGGTTTTTATGCCGGGGGCTTCTCTTACTCTTGGCGGACTCTGGCGCTGCTAGGTACATTTGGAATAAACTTGTAACAGACATGCTTTTTTAATTAACCCATTAATTTTGTTTGGATATCTTTTAAACCTTGTTATCTTGAATATTCAGCGGCGCATCATATATTTAAAACAAATGTGCATTATGGGGTTTATCGCCATCATTTTGTCTTTATCAATTTGAATTTAATTACGTCCTTTAACCGTTCTCACACTTCCATGCAACTGATTATCATCTGTCGATCTCTAGGTCTTATCCCATAAACCGTATTTCGTTGTTATATTAATCATCAGTCTACTTGTGAAGGTGTAGATCTTTCGACACATCGGTATTCGGTTGGATTTCTACCCCTCCCGCCTCCAAACAATTTTTCTTATTTCGTCAAAATTGCATGTTAAAGGTTAAGCCGCTGCGTAGATTTGGTTAAGGTACTACCCTCTATCGTACATTGTACTTTCGTTATTTTAGGATTAATAAAACTTTTCACTTCCTCTTGTTGATGGTCTTCATCTTCACACAGCATTATAATACCGGTTTTAAGCGATCTTGCGCTAGGCACTAAAAAACTAATATTTCCTATAGTTGTCTGCCATGCTTCTGGGAGATGTTGTCTGATGAATCACCTTTCGTAATATATTGCTATATTTTGAATGATTTTGTTTGTCATTCAGCACTTGCTAAATTTGGGTTGCTTACAACGTCAAACTCTATAGGATGATGTCAGAAATGCTGTTCTTTGCTTCGGTGTCTGATGATACTGTTAACTCGTTTGTATTCATTAATAGTTAGTTCATTATGACAATCTGTCTTTTAATGAAGCTCCTTGGTCGTACGGAGCATGCGCACTTTAACAACTCAAAAATCTAAGGGAATAGGAAAGCGATTTCATACGCCAAATTTTACAGCTACTTACTTTTTGCCGTCTTTAAACATCTGCGGCGCCTATTCTTTGTTTTAGTGCTTCTTCATTTTCGATATCTTGGAAAGTAAGTTTGCCCTTTCACTATTCCCAGTTAGCCATAGATCAGAATAGGTTAATAATTTGTCTGCATTGTGTAAAGAAAATATTTCTTGCCCTCAGTTATTTTATAGAAATTTTCTTACGATTGCCCAGTCCCAAATTCGGACAATGTCCTGTTTGGGGGTATGTTTCTGATTCGTGTTCTATTTGAAAGTAAGACGCGCAGAGCCTGGCACAATCACCTCTTCCGCTCATAGGTCTGGAAATTTGACAGTAAGAATTTGATCCGCTATCAATAGTTAGATGGATTTTTTGGATACATGTAATATTCCGCTTATTTCCTTCACGCCAAAGGGGTCTTTCAGTCTTCGATGAGGCCGTCAAGAATCGAAGCCTTATGTTTGTGGACATTTTTTATAAAACAAAATAAAAAGTTTATTATTAAAAGTAACATGGCATGGCATTGAAGGTGATGAAGATTAGGCATGTTTTTTGTTCCTGGAGACGACATGAGTGAAATGACACAGCATCGCTCAACGACCTCTCTGTTGCTTGATATTATCATTTAAGTAAGGTTGAATCATTTTACTAAAGTCTAGGCCTAGAACCTCCCGTTTTTCCTATGATTTGATGTAGATAAAAAAGGCCATGTGTTGTGAAAAACGATTCAAGAGACAACTTGTTCGGATTACAGTTAACACGTGTCCCATCAAAGTTTGTAGGCTTGGAATACAAATTAGACAAAGACTTAGAGTTGGCCGGATCAAAATCGCTTGGCATTCTTAGACCCGAAATTAGAGCGGAGGAGTTGATAAACTTCATAACATACAACAAGAACTCCCAACAGATAGCCTTAATACAAAAACATGGAACTTCAAGATTTATGTCAAAACAGAAGACAAGCCAATTGCAGCAGAAACTAAGTTTTTCAGAAGAAACAGCTTTAAAAAATATTACAAGACACCCCCCGCTACCCATGCGAGATAAAAACGGCCCTCCCTTGATCATGCTTTGAGGAAGCATCAGAGGCGAATAACAAAAAACAATTTAGCAAAAGAGGTGAAGTAGATGATCATATAAAAAAGAGAAAATGAAAAACTCGTGAGGCTTGATGTAGCCCAAATTAGGGCATGATATTAAAGAAGAATAACCCTAAAGACTGAAAAGAGCCTGGATCAAGAGAGATTCAGCAAGACTAGTAGTGTTGTCTACTATACCGAGAACAATTGCTGGGAAAATTTAACTCCACAACGGTGAGCAGATTATACGAGAATATCTATCCCAAAGTATTTTATTTGAACTCTACACTAGCAGACGAATTTTTACGATTCGCTGTTAGAGAGCAAGGAATGTCTTTTAGCAAGCGTTATACACGGCACTTAGGTATTTGCTAAATAAGTACTCTGGTGAGGGCTATTTCAGGCGGCGGTGGGCTGGGTCAGCGACTCCATTCGCCATCGCCTCCACAATGATAAATCTGGGTAAAAAAAACAGCTTGATTCATCTTGCGGCTTATTTAAAAAATTAGCCGGTTAAGCCGTGGATGCTTTAAAGGTATATTAGGGGTGTTGTTTGCTGGCTTTTGTATACTGCAGGCAAAGTAGTTGGCTTTTTATGGTCTGAAGCAATTATGGACATTTAGTTCTCTTAATAGTCGGGTTAATTTTAGTATAATAAAGACAAGTAATACCTAGGCCAGTTATCCAAGAACACGTGCTGTCTTTTCAATATTCATGGTCCATTATTTATTTTGACTTCTTCAACGTCCTTCGGGCTTGGGCCTCGAGGGATTGGTTGACTTAGTCTTGGGGTTTCGTTTACTGCCTTGCCAATATTTCTGGCATCACGAATATTTTATCTTCGTTTTTCCAACTTTCTGTTCATTGCCTGACCACATGGATTTCATTATTGTAGTTTATTATTGTGCCTATCAGGAGTCGCAGGTCAGAAGGTTGCATTGTATAAAACCCAAGTGCCAACAGCAAAGCTACTTTCGATCTTGCGAATTGTAAAGCATTTTGTACCTTTTAATACTTGGAAGGCAAAACAACTGTAGAATTTATGGAGTCCTCTACAATTTGCTAAGTATTGTTTTGAGCATCAAAACCAGTAGAAGGATCAGTTATGCTCGAATCTCGTTTGTGCTTGCGAAACTAGCAAACACCAAACGTAAGTACGAACTGAGTCGTTATTCGTTCTATTCTGCTGTAGTTAGGCCCTTAGATGTGTCTAAGATAAAATTGTTGTCATGCTGTTTATGCTCTTGACTTATGGACCACTAGGTGAACAGCTGTGCCTGAAAGAGAAAGATGTGTATTGGAGGATTACATGCCATAGTTATATTTCTGTGCTCGCCCCTAAAAATAAGGGTGCCTTAGACTAGACATGATTAAGATCCATCTTTTGTCTAAAGTCTGTCTTAACATTATTATTGAATTCGTTTAAGATCCTTTCAATAAGCACTTCATGTATATCTGTTGCTAAAATGGATTAATACGGTTGTCATTTTGAGTAATGGCGCTTGCAGTTCTGTCAAAATACGTCTGAAGGTGTAATTAAAAATGAAATCTGTACACTGACCTCACCAAAGGCCTTCATGGATGATTTATAATGTTCAGCATACGACTCTCCCACACCATGTTGATGCCAACATAACCAGCAAAGTTTAATACTGGTTCTGATATTATCTGCCTATGGTTGACTGAACCACCCTTTCGCGAGTCTGTAGTCTTTTTTTTAATAGGGGGGGGGGGTCGGTTATGATATTTTGTCTATGGTGTACTCACCTTTTTATGAAAAGTGTCAGTCTGGGTCACAGTAATGTCAAGAGTAGCGGTTGTTTTTTTTTTATGATTTGTAGTGCGTCCATACAGTATTTTTTGCACCAGTATATTTGGTATGCAACTCCAGTTTGATTTCGTTTTAACAATGTTTGTACCAATAACAATCAATGGGACCGTCCTTTCGTTTTTAGAACATTGCTGTTAAGAACGATTGCGGAACCAAAATGGGTCGCCTCTTCATGAATTTTTTTACCAAAGTTGTATGGTTTTTTATAACTGAATCATGAATAATACATACGATTCTAAAGTGACTAATTAAGGGGACATAGTTAGCCGTTATCAATACTGATGGTTTATACGGGTTTTGCTCACTTAACAAGAAAGCAATGTGTAACTTCGACATTACTCTCAAACTTAACTTTGCAAAATCTTAATAAACCAATGTTAACATTCATCAGCCTGAAGAAAGAAGCAGGTTACTATTTTGATGAAGAGCTTAGCTAAAATGTGGCTTTGGGCTGGCAATCATGATTTAGAGTTTACACCACGCAAAACTACTTATGAGGGGGAAATATCCGCTAGATCTTGCATTAATTCAGTACTCTAGGTTTCATTTGGTTCGATGCTATGCACTGGATGTAAACTTTTTGATGGAAGGCCCTCAACTGTTTTAAGAGCTCTTCCGTTCAGGGAAAGGCTGCATATTGCGATTTTGAAATTATACAATTCCTAATTTACAGTTCTAGTTTAATAGTTAGTTTGTGGATGGGTCGGATCATTAATATAAAAATCTGCAGTCAAAACAGGTATAATAATCGTGATAATGTGAAAACCGTGTCAAATTGTTTTGGAAATAAAATAATAAGCTGTACTAAAAATGTCGAGGGGGCATGAAGAAACTAGGAGTTCCATTAGCGCCTGTAGGGTATAATTTTGGAAGTAAAAGACCTTGCAGACGTTGCGGGAATTTGAACTGAATGGTCGAGATTGGCGCTTTGATATGGTTTTTGAGTACACTAATGATGGTGATTATAAAAGTAAAGAGGTTTGTCGAAGCAAATGTTTCCTAATCTAGAACAACTGCGGCCAATCTAGAAGCAAAATAATGTTGGCCAAGTATGAATATAAATAGTTCGAAAACTGACCTCAAATGGACTTAGGATCCATTATTTAGAATGGGAAATAAATTTGAATTCATAAGCCATTTACATTTTTTAGCCGCGTAAATAAAGTTTCAGAACAGCAATTACTCGGGCCCTTTACATGTAAGTCTTTTGCGGTCGACTTTAGAGGAAAGAGATGATTTAACGCACGTATGGGAAAAAACGTACATCCTAACCCAGAAAGAAACGGTTTTTAAAGGATGCTTATAACAACATTACAGTTCTTTCAAGCAGAATTTTTGGAGATGCGTTCAAATGATATTTGAAATTTATGTCTTTATTAGTTGGTTGCGTGACGGGATATGCTTCGGGTTTTCGTCGGCAATCCTCTAATACCAACGGCAGCAGCCGCGTTAAGTGACGTCCCCCCTCCCCTTATAAAAGGATATTAATATTAGTGGCAAAACTTCATACCGCTAGTCTCTCTAAACATCTTAAAGTTCCATCGTCGATTCTTCACAATGGTTGTGGATATTAAGATCATATCAACAAGCTACAAATCAATGTTGACTTAAATAGAAAACAATCTTACAGATTCTGAAAGTGGTATTATTGTTTACCATTAGGGCATCATAGGATTTTACTTATATGACAGGTTTTGACGGAGTGTATGTAAAAATAATAACTGGGTTAGATTAAAATTCTGTTATAAAACTATGGAGCAGTTAATCTTTAAGAAAAAAAAACCCCTCATCTGTTCATTAATTTGTGGGCAAAAGACTGGATGTGGGAAAACAATATTATCTAGACCTATAACAAACAGTTTTAATCGTTATAATTTTGTATCAATTGTGATTTTCTGTACCAACACTTAAATGGAACAAGCAGATTATGATAGAAGGTTTTTTGGCCAGATGATGACAAATTTTTAGTTGATCCTAGCTATTAAACTGAGTGATGTGTTCTAGATAACTTTAATAAAATTGTTTGAAGAACGCAAACGTATTTATTATAGATGATGTTCAGCAGAAAAAGTCATAATTAAAAGAGGGAAGAACGCTTTGTCAAAATATCTTTCAGTGGTAAAGACATGCTGGGATAGTGTGTGGATTTTATGTCAAAATTTTAACTGGTTTTAAAAGACTTTAGAGAACAGTTAGACTGTAGTTCTATTTCCACATGAAAGACAGAGGACCATTTGATGAATGTTTTGCGCGGGAAAATGATGTTATTGAAAATGGATAAGGAAAATCATAGGATTAAGCAAATAAACTAAAAACTAAATGTTTAGTAAATTAGTATGAAAAACAGTTAACCCTACACAGTATGTATGTTTTGTAGGGTAAGAAACAGGTAAACAAAGATTTTTGGAGTCGCTCGGGTGAGGGACGGTGAGCCGGGCAAAGCCCGGGTGAGAAGGGTGAGACCCGAGTGGAGCCAGAACGGTGTTTTCATGTTCTCTGATGGTTGCTCTGCAGAGGATTTCAGAAATACACCAAAGTTTGATGCTCTGCCAATTCCCTCTTTATTTTTGTCTGGCAAACAGAGCCCATGGTCAGACATTTTCATTCCGTGGGGAAGATCTGACCGTTCCGTGGTTTTACAATTGAATGTTCTAGTTGCAGCATCACGAACTGGAAGCGCAGAACACTGGACTTTATCTTGCGCCCAAACAGGGTGACCAGGTAATGTTGTTCAACCAGAGGCCTCCAAAATAGACATAATAGATCGTGAAATGCAATCTTTTCAAAGAGTTGGTCATGTTTGTGTTGGGTTTAAGTCCGTGCTTAAATCAAGATATGCAGACGGTGTGGTCCCTCACATTAGCCTGACACTTGCGGGGGCAAGGGTGGATATCGGGGTGAACTACAGTCATTTTAGATGGAACATATCCAGTGAAAATTTTCCAAGACCAAACCGGGTTTCGATACCATGACATTTGGATCTTGAGTCCAGCAGCCTTATACATAGGTTATGGCGGCCCTTACACAGTTGTCATAATTTGGAGCATCTTCAATCGTGGAATTGAGAATGCATCGGTAAGTTCATTAAGAACAGGCATCCCTCTATCGAATGTGTTTCGTAATACGAAATAAAAAGTTGTGAAGTTAAAATTGATGGTGAGGCAAGAAGGGTCATTGTGCAGGGTGAGGACTGTACCCCTCAAGTACAGAGTTGCGAGGAGTTGAGGAGGTCATTACTGGGACTGTGAGCTTGGGCAGAGAGAAAGTGAAATCATCGTCACCAACACCTGTGGGGTGTCCCTACAACCCTTACCTCCTACATTAGTTCAAACTGCCACTTCATTGTGGTAATATGCAGTAGCATAAAATCATCAAGTACGTCCTGAAGAGTAATGTCCACAAGGGCACAGACCAAGCCGTCTTCCAACTCCAAGCCACGCAGGCGGTGAAGGGGAGCAGCTCGACAACCTAACAGTCGTTTTTGATGACGATCATAATGTTACCTGAATGCACGATAAGATGGCAGCATCGGGCGACCTGGACACTCCTGGGATTTGACCTGCATGTGCGCCACCCCATGTGCAGAGTCCGCAGGACCATTTGGAGAGAAGCGACAATGGGTCTACTTCAATCCAAACAGGCAGTGCAAAGAGAACAAGGCTCTCCCCCAGACCGCAACCCTTACGCCATCTTTAGCCTATGCTCTCAAGACCCTACAGCACGAGAGCTGTAGTACGGTGGAAGTCCCTGAGCACTTCACTTGGATGTCCACTCAGAATTATGTGGAAGAAGAAACGACAAAGGGGCACTGCAATCCCGGCGATTGTACAGGCATCCAGTCCTCGCCTGGGAGAGTTGCTACTTCTTGAGGCTTTACTCAAACGTTATTGATTGGAATGAAATGGTTTGTTGTGAAAACGGGACCCGTTCGTACGAGAGTGAAGATTGTCAACGGCTATGTTCCACAACAACTTTTCGAGTTGCTGCAATGCTCTTGACTCCAAGAAGATGAACCTGCCATCTACAACTTGCCATGGAGAAGCTCCCAATCTCACTGAGACCCGACTGCTGCGTTGACTTCTGTTTTATCCTGGTGGCTTGCAACCCCAGTAACCAGGCAACCTGCGGAACCTCTTCAGAGGACCATCTTGACTGTAGATGTCCTCTTCCAAGCCGAAGAGTTGTCTATTATGAAGCGCAGTACACAGTGCCATTCTACAACCAAGCTCTTACTGTTGATTCAGCACAAACTCTTCCTTCTTGGAGTTGTGACGTCAACGTAAAATTATGACGTCAACTTAAAATGAATATTTTAATAACATTGACGAAAATAATAATATAAGACAATGAGAAGGCGAGCAAGAAATAACGGCAGAGGCTTTTGGGTTCCGCCAAATTTATTTTGTTTTAATCATCGTTTTTTTCTCCGTAGTAGTGTTACTATTGTGGAGAGGCCTGACCGAGTGGTCAGTAGTGCATCGAATGTTCATGTGTATGTGGGATGGCTGTTGATGACGGTACCAGCGGTATATGTAGAGGAAATGTATTTTGTTATACAAATGTTGTGATTGCTGTGGCGCCGAGAGTGACTTAAAACTCCTGTAAGATTATTTAATTATGTGCTCCCAATTGTTCCACCGCAGCTTCTTCTTCTTTCTTCCTAAAATACTGGTTCACTCAAAAACGAGTAGGTCACCAGCGCGCATGTTAAAAAGTAAAAAAAATAACATAAAATGTGCGACTCAGACTGTTGGCCCCTGGAGCAAATTTGGCAACAAGGGGTCGCACTCGATATTCAAGAAGTTAAAAGCAATGGCCAAATTCAGGCCAGTTAACAGTAAAATATCTGGGGAAGTAAAAATAGAAAAAACATCAATATGCAGATCTCAAAACTGTTGTATCAATTTGTTTTTTAAAAGAGATTGCATTTGTGGCAATCTTGATGGCACCCGGCAGTGAGTTCCACAGCCGTACAGAACTGGGATAAAAAGAATGTAAGTGGCTGTCAATATTTGATGCAGGTATGGTATAACACTGACCGCCACTCCTGGTGTACTTTTATTCAATACTAGTTGTTCCATTGGAATATCAATTACTTTAGCTCTGCCTTTGAAAAGGTGTTAAGTTTAATAAAAGCTCTTCTCTCTTCTAAGGGTTTCCATTCTAATTTCCTCATGTTCTTCCTAGTATTCCCCTTTTCTCTGATGTGGTTCCCTGTTACGAACCGTGCTGCTCTCTTCTGAATCTTTTCAAGGTTATCAATGTCCTTTAGATGGTAAGGATCCCAAACTGAGCAACCATATTCAGTACTGGTCTAACCAGTGTTTTGTAGCAGTCGTCTTTAACCTTTTGGGGGCAGTCATTGATATTCCTGTGTAAAAAAGCTAAGATGTTATTTGCTTTCTTACATACTAAATTGTAATGTTCTTTCCATTTGAGACGACTATCTATAATCACGCCTAAATATTTTGCAGCATTAGTTTCTTTAAGAATAGTATTATGGATAGAATAATCTGATCTAATTAGTGAGCGTTTGTTACATATACGCAACACTTGGCACTTTTGAGGATGAAATTCCATTTTCCAAGTTCTTTCCCACTCTTGTAAAGCGTTTAGATCTTCATGTGTGTCGGTGGGCTGTATTTATTGATGTGAACACTGTAGTATAAATACACGGAGAAGTTAATATTTGTTTTAGATCAACGGTGCGTCGAACCGAAGTTTATTGTGTTCCATGGGACTTTGGTGAAATTGTGTTCTCCGGGGATTCAATATTGATTGCTGTATTTTGTGAATCTGCGGTTCTTCTATGGTTTACTGTGCTTTATGAATCTGCGGTTCTTCATCTGTGGATTGCTGTGTGTTTTTATGAATCTGCGGTTCTTCTTCTGATAGTTCGACGTAATATATTGTGCTTGCTGTGTTGAGACCCTGTTTCTTCTTCATCGCTGGAGTTTTTGTGAACGGCTGTGTTTACCGTGTGGGGACCTTGGTTATCCTTCTTCGTCTTATTTTAATGCTGTAGACTGTGGCTTGGGTACTGTGGAACTGAATACGTTGATTATATATGTGAGACACTGTGGACGGCGCCGGCGAGATCTGTGAGTGATATAACGATATGTAATATGATATCTGATGATTGAAGTTCTTATGTATTGATTGATATCTTGATCTATATGCTGTATAATGACATGTATTAATTTGTACCAATTCACATGAATGTATGTTTTGATGGTTCAGGCAGCATAATTATAAAGAAAAGAAATCTAACTCGTGTGTTGCCTGGCTATCCATGTACGTATGGTGTGGTTGTGTGTAGAGAATAATTATTACACGCATCCAAACTTTTGAGAGCGAGAGTCAGACAAAACACGCACCGCACACCATACGTAACATCTGGTGACCCCGTAGTTAAAGTTCTTTTGCTATTGAATTAAAAATAGCCTTAGTGGTAGGAATTGTTTTGTACACCTATAATTGCCCAATTAGAAGTGATAGGTCACGTTCACAGACTTTCCTTTTGAACAATTGAGTTGTGTTGTATTGTTTTGTTTTATGACTGTTTTGTCTACTTTCTTTCCCGTCTCCAGCGTAACGGGGTATCTCCTTCTGTATAGTTTCAGGAGATACGAGGGCCTAGTTCCTAGTTCTTCTTTCCTTTGCGGGCTTTTATTTTATTATCTTCAGTCATCTCTCTGATTATTTCTGTTTCTATCTTTACTTCGGGATAGTGTTGCTTTCAGCATTCTCAGGGGTTCTTTTCTCTTCAGTTGAATGAGTGAGTGTAGTGAGTGTCTGCCCTGAACAAGTTTTGAAAAAAAAAAAAAAAAAAAAAAAAAATAAATTCTTAGTTGTTTCATTTTTGAATGTTAGTGTGTGAAAACCAACAACAACCATACAATTGCTTATATTGGGATATACTTCATGTCATTGCTATGATTTATACTTGTTGCTGAATTTCGAGGTGGACTTGATTATGATTGTGTTTTTTTCTCCCCATATCCCAAAATCCTGTTTCTGTTTATCCTCTAACTTTGGTGGTGGGTTGGTTTGATAATATTTAGTTTTTTAAGGAGTGATTGTCGTTAATGTATTGTTGCAAAACGCCACAAAAAATCTCTGGGAATTCATTTATATTTCAATAGACAGGTTTCAGAAAGTTTTTTTTGCTTGTGATAGCAATTGTTTGTTATTTGATCCATTAGTGATGGTGTGGGTTTGACAGGACATTATTTATATTTTCATGATGGCACAGAAGGCTAAGGAGAAAGAAAGTCCTGTATGTCCTAGTGGAAGAGGCAAAGTTTTTTGCCAGTATTTAAACGAGGTAAGGTATGTGGTTGGAGGGAGAAAGATCTGTTGGCTTGTGGTAAATGCATAGCTCAAAGATTATGAAAGAGAGGAAAAGAATCAAAATGAAACGAGTACAGGAAGAAGAAGAGATAACTAAGAAAGAGAGCAGATACAAGAGGAAACTAAGAGAGAGCTACACGAGGAAATAAAAGAGAGCGGATACAAGAGGGGATACTAAAAGGAGCAGGAGGAACCAACAAGACTAGAGCTGATAGAGGGACACGAAAAAGATACAGCTTCAAGTTACATCTCAGCAGAGTGCGGTCTCAGGACAGGACAGTGGAGTAGGGTTTCGGGTTTTCCACAGGATTAACACCCTCGCCAACTTTCTAAGTTGCCCCTTTCAAGGACAGAATGAAGATATAGAAGTTATTGTTTCGTATTGCCCCCCCTGCTCGTTCCTTGGGCTGGTGCTGAGAGTTTGAAGGGTAATACCTGTCGCATTACTTGCGGGTTCCGCTTTAACTCTCTATCCAAGTTGCAGAAAATAATGTTGTGTCTTACGAGCTTTAGAAAGAGAGCTAGCTGAAAAAATTTCAAGTACACAGATGGGTTTTCGTAAGGTTTCGTTTGAGGCAAAGCCTGTCCGGATGAACTTTCTAGAGTTTGCACAGTTGAACTTAGGCGTTGTTTGACGTTTGGGTTCTCTTTTGGTCAAAAACTTGATAGTCTTTTGAAGATTTCCCCGGTGGATCTTATCTTGCTTGTGAACAGTTTTTGGAGTGTGTCTTAAGGACTTGGCTACTGTTTTGTGTGAGAGAGAAGTGGAAAAACTTTTGATGAATGTTCAAGTGTGCCAGAGTCTCATACAGACGTTCATAATAAGGTGCTTTTAGGAAGTGCGGTAAAAGAGTATTGCTTTGTTGGGTACAAACTTGGTCAATTTGATAGAAATTGTATCACGGTCAGGTCTGATAGAACTCCGTCTGTGAGACAGTTGATAGGGAAACAGATACTCAACTTTTCAAACAGTGGCCATACTCTGGTTCTCGGTGATCGTTGGAAGTAACTTTAGTGGTAGTGTTAATGTGGTCATCAGAGTTTGGTTATCAGTGGTCGTGGAAATAACTTTGGCGGTAGGTTATCGTGGTGTGGCGCCCGTTATACCTTGTCAGTAAGAGTTCCTCCGAAGGTGCTTCTGATCAGTTTCAAGTGTTGTTTGTTTTTTGTGTAAAAAGAAGGACATATAGTGCTAGGTGTACATGGAAGTCAGGTAGAAACCTTGTCGATTTGCACCTTAGCACCAGACAGTGTCCTTTGTGGTTTGCAACTCTATTTTCTCAAGAACTCAGTGACTCCAAACAGTCCAGTGCTTGATTGCTCTGTTTCTTGATACACCTTTTGCTTGTAAGCTGCTGGTGAGTTTACGGCAACTTGATTTGGAGTTCTGGTTCTGTGAATGGAATATGGGGGTTCTGTTCAGGTGATTCTGTGCTTATTTGAGGCGTTCGCAAAGGTTAGTTTCTGACAGTCAGATGTAGGACACAGTGAAGTGTGTATCTTTTGGTGGTCGTGTGGATGATTTTCCCCGTAAGTTTTTCAGTCAGGTTGTCTATTTTGTGGGCGATTTGACTGTTGTGTTCTTGGCTTTCCTGTCGCAGATTCATTGTGGTAAGTAGCTGGAGTTACTGTGAGCTGTGAGTTTAGTGATGTATCTGGAGAACCTTTCCTTTAGCGCGTTACGAGGGCCTGAACTAGCATGCTGTGGACAAAACAGCCTTTGTGTCAGATCCCTAATGATCTGAACATATCCTTTGATCTTGTTCAGAAACGAAGGATGAGTCTTGAAGTTTGCTTTCGTTAACGTCTTCTTGATGTGTCTGCTGTGTCTATTCTGATGTTGTACTACAGTGTTTCATTCACAAGGTTTAGAGCTGGGTTAGAGATAGCTCCCTTAGGCTTGTGAGCAGGAAACAGGTTTCTCTTCGAGCATCTCCGGAGTTGGTCTTTTGTGGATCCTCTGAAGTTGTTTGTATGTTGTGAAGTGGTTTGTACAGGATGGTGTCGTAGGGCTGTGCTTGCGCTTTACCATCCACTTTAAACTGTTGATGGCGTTTTATGCCAGATAAAAATGTTCATTCTGTACAGTATGATATACTTTGTTGAAAAAGTACAGGGAGTTGGTTGTAATTTGATGATTTTCAGGAATTTGACCCCAAACAGGTATTTCACAGTGATGTAAATTGAGATCCCTTAAACAGATGACCCTGTTAGAAAGAAATGTTCTGAACTCCTTTTGTGAAAGAGGTTTTTGAGAGAGGGATTGGTTATCATGTCGGATCTTGATATCATTGAGCCTCGAATAGTCAGTAGCATTCAGTTGTGTTCGTCAGGAAAGAAAGATTGTACGTGTCGTTTCAATCCTGGTGGAGCTGAAGTTTGAGGAAGATTCAGGATCTTTGTCTTTGCTTGTGTTGTTATTGACTGGTTTAAATAATGTGTTCAGGACTGATTGCTGTTCTGTTGATTTGGGTGCTGTATTGCTCAGTAGATGATGATGTCCTTCTCACCAGTCGTATTCGAAGCGAAAAGTTTGCTGAATCGAGCGAAGGAGTTACGGCACAATTGAGCGGGGAATGTTTGTCCTTGTTCTCTACCCGGGGGGTGGGGGTATGGAGAGGCTGAGAGAGGTCAGAAGAATGTGTGGTCTTACAGTGTGGGTCTGGAGGACCTGACCGAGTGGTCAGAGAAATCATATATGCATTGCCCATCAGGGTAGTGGGGTGCAGCCCATGCCCGCCAGCGTTTACGTGTGGGTATGGAGAGGATGTCGTGAGGTCAGAACAAGCTAGATGTAAAATGGCCTTCAGAGTTGTTGGGACGACAATTGTGTTTTTGTTGTGTGCGAGTCCCTGGAAGGACTCACGAAAGGCTTCCGTGAGCGGTGTTTTCCGTCGAGTGAATGTATTTGTAGGTTTGTGTCTTATGTGTTTGTTTACTTTTTCAAAAAACAATACGGTCATTGTTTTTATCTTGAAGGAGGGGAGTATTGTGAGTAACGAAATGATGACGTCAACTAAAATGACATATTTAATACATGACGAAAATAATACATAAGACCGGAGAAGGGAGCAAGAATTAAGGCAGAGGCTTTGAGTCAGCCTAATTTATTTTGTTTTAATCATGGTTTTCTCCGTAGTGTAGTTGTTAATGAGGAGAGGCTGAGAGTGGTCAGTAGTGCATGATGTTACAGTGGTTGTGGGATGCTTTTGATGACGGTTTCAGCGGAATATGTAGCTGGAAATGTATTTGTTATAAATGTTGTGAATGCTGTGTCCGCGAGTGATTAATCCTGTAAGAATATTTAATATGAGCTCCAATTGTACACCGCATGTGTGTCGGAGGGCTCTGTATTTATTGATGAACATGTAGTATAATACCGGAGAAGTTAATATTTGTTTAGATACGGTGCGTCGAACGAAGATTTATTGTGTTCCATGGGCATTGGTGTGAAAGTGTGTTTCGGGGATTTCAATAATGCTTGCTGTATTTTGTGGAATCTGCGGTTCTTCTATGGTTAACTGGCTTTATGAATTGCGGTTCTTCATCTGTGGATTGCTGAGTTTTTATGAATCTGCGGTTCTTCTCTGATAGTTCGAGTAATTATTGTGCATGCGAGTTGAGACTGTTTCTTTCATCGATGAGTTTTTTGTGACGGCTTTGTGTTACCATGTGGGGACCTTGGTTCTTTTTGTTTATTTTTATGCTGTAGACAGTGTAGGGTACTGTGGAATGATCGTTGATTATATATGTGAGACCTGTGGACGGGCCGAGGAGCTTGAGAGTGATATACGAAATGTAATATGCTATTGATGATTGAAGTTTCTTATGTATTGATTGTATTTGATCTCTATGCTGTATAATGAATGTATAAATTTTACAATTACATGATGTCTGTTTTGATGGTTAGCAGATAAATATAAAGAAGCAATTAACTCGGTGTTGCTGGCTATCATGTACGTATGGTGGTGGTTGGTGTGTAGAGATATTATTACACGCATCCAACTTTGAGAGCGAGAGACCGACCAAAAACCGCAGCACACATAGTACCGTGGAGTATGGATGCAACAGACCCAACACAAAACTGTGGCTGGAGAATACTACGCGCGGACCAATTACCAACACTGCTGCATCGGCACAGCTGATGATCGCTGAGAGCTGACGCTGACCAGGGCCGTGTAGAACGCTTTATGCCATGGATGAGCCGCGGCCGGAACAGCCAGAGCACTAAAGTTCCTTGTGACAAGAGGGGACAGGAAAGACCTTCATCTGAATTTATCTGAACAGGATCCGCTACTGGGCCAAATAGTGTAGCCCATGTTCCCGTGGCATTGCGCTTATCTTAGGGGTGGGCGGACAGTAATAGCACTTTAAGTTCTTTGGAAGCGACACGAAGGAAACGAAACCTGTCTGTCAAGCGTGGGTAAACGTTGGCCAAAGTCATCAAAGGGGCCCTGAAAACCGTCATAATTGATGAAGCTCCCATGACCCACAAAGCTGTCTACGAGGCCATGGACTCTAGCTGCAGGACATCACCCAAGGGGCACAGGCAGGGGGAGGCATCTCAACGCTGTTCTGGGGGGATTCAGGAGATCCTCCCCTGTCTCCTCAATGGCACCAGTCCAACATTGTCACAACCTGTCTCAAGAAGTGGCGGAGCATGATTGTTAAACGTCTAACCACCAATATGGAGCCCACCTGTCGGGAAAACCCCCCAGACAGCCAGCTTCGCCAAACTTCTGCTTGACTTTGGGCAATGGTGCCATTGAGTCAGTTTCCAGATACTATATTGGTCCCACCAGCACTATTGCCAGTTTAATGATAGCCAGGAGGATCTGATAGAAGCAGTCTACCCGGATCTTCTTGCTCATGTTTCAGAATCAGACTGGTTACGGAAAGGGCCTTTAAACTCATCCCTGAACAAGACTGTCAACAGGCTGAACAGAAAAATCGTAGCTGACTGTCCCTGGAGAGGAAACTCTGTACAGATCTGTTGACACGGCCAAGAATGTGATGAGGAAGTCCTTAATCCACAAGAACTCCTAAATCCATTGAGATTTCTGGACTTCCACCACATGAACTGTTGCTGAAATCTGGAATCCCCATTATCATTCTCCGCTACTGGACTTTGCCAAAGGTGATCAAAGGCACCCGATGTTCTTCACCAGACTGCAAAAGGAATGTTGTAGAAGCGAAAATTCATGTGGGCCCCCCAAAGGTGAACCGGTGCTGCTCCCCAGAATTCCTCTGGAACCCATGAACTCACCCCTGCCATTCAGGGTTTTGACGGCTTCCAGTTTCCATGAAAACCCGCTTTCGCTCTGACAATCATCAAGAGCCGGGGTCAGAATTTTCCATCCTTGGGTTTTGACCTGACCGTTCCATGTTTTACACATGGAATATTCTACGTTGCAGCAGCATCAGAAATGGAAGCGCAGAAACACTGACTATACTTTTCGCCAAACAGGGAGACCAGAAATGTTGTCTACCCAGAGGCCCTCCAATAGACATGATACATCATGAAATGCAATCTTTCACAGTTGTCATGTTGAGTTGGATTTAACGTCCTTGCCCAAATCAAGGATATGCAGAGGCTGGTCCGTCACATTAGCCTGACACCTGCGGGGCCAGGGTGGACATCGGGGTGAACTACGGTCATTTTAGCTGGAAACATTCCACGTGAAAATTTTTTTCAAGACCAAGCCGGGATCGAAACCACGACCTTTGAATCTGAGCCCCAGCCCCTTATCCACTAGGTTATGGCGGCCCTCAGAGTTGTCATTTTGGAGCACTTCAATCAAGGAATTTGAGAATGCATCGGTAATTTCACAAAGTACAGGCATCCCTCTAGGACTGTGTAATCGTATTACGAAAAAAAATTCGTGAGGGAAAACAGTTTAAGAGGCAAAAAGGGGATGTGGGTCCAAAGAAATTGGGGTGAAGTAGATAGGAGGAGGCTGGGGCAATTGGTTTCAGCATAGGAAAAACGAAACAAACCCAAGCTGAATTTTATTGTATTGTCTTAAGTGGTGAGAGAGAGGGGTGGCCAAAAAATACAGATATACCCGAGCGAAGCCGGGTAAAACCGGCTAGTATATATATATATATAAATAATTGAATTATAAACAAAGCTTGCTCTTATGTCTTAGTTTGAAGAAATAGGGGGAGATAAGCATTCATATCTGCAGTGGAAAGATGATTCTGCCTAACTAACAGTATGTGCTTTAGTGGGGTGAATGGGGAAAAAATAAAATAAATGCTTCTCAAAATGAGCCCTTTAGCAAGCTTATAATATATATATAGTTAAAACAAGTAAGAGGAATCTTAAAACTACATCAAATTGTTTCGAGCGCGTTGCGCTGTCATCAGGATGGTTTTTGGTTTGCCCACCGCCGATGTTATATAGCGGTTTTGGGCTCCCGTTTTGCGGTTGTTTTGCACGTGCGGGTTGGCCCGCACGGTTTTTTGAGGGCTTTCAGGTTTTTGTTTGGGTGTATTCACTAAAACGATTTCCATTTATGCCTGCCCGTTGTTTACTATTTTTTGTTTTGGTGTTTTTAAAATTGCTAAAGTGTGGTTTGCATAGTATTAACCTTTTTCAGTTAAACATAGGTTGCACCTTTTTTAAACATGGCTGTATGGTGATGCTCTTTTTATGAATTTTCAGGATATATTGTGCTTGTTTTTGCGTCTTTAAGTTTCCAGATATATTTGCTCGTTCTGTTTGGTTTTTATATTTTTCTTTATTAAATGACTGTTTGTGTTTGCATATCTGGTTTTGAAGTGGTTTTTTAGTGATCCTATGTATGTTTCTTTTTCATTTTCTGATGTCACAGTAGCCTGGTATACAATGTTTGTTTGTGAAGACATTTATTGTTTAGGGGGGCACTGCTCCTTTCTGGGCAATTGCAAGATTTCCTTTCTTCACCCTTCTTTGCTGTGTTGATTTTCATTTTGTTGGGTGCGTCAATTATATACTACTCAAAAGAATTTAAGGGCCGCATTCATTTTTGATATGGTTTACACAATACAGTGTAGCATGAAACATGAAATGTTTATGGCCAATTTATTCACTCAAAGTGTGACAAGTGCTTCACAGAAAACTGGTTTTGGCAATTGTTCAGTCGAATTTGTGTCAAAGGTGTTACACTGGTCCGCGAAAGAAGCTCAAAAACCACGAGAAAAAGGTCGCAATTTGAGTGCGCCTAGCTGGCGCAGCAGTGTTCGGCTGTCTGAAAACTGCATTGCACATGCAAGCCAGACCTTTAATGAACACTTGTCAACCTGATTCGCTGACCAGTGGCTTTATTAAGGGCTGCTTCTGGGGGGGTGTTCAAACATGCCACCAAGACGCAAACTTAGTGACGCTGAGAGAGGGATGGCTGTGGCCTGGCTACAAGAAGGCGTGGCGGTCCGAGAAGTTGGCAGACGACTTAGAGTAACACATTCTGTCATTCAAAGACTGAGAGACCGGTACAACAACTATGGGAGAGTTCAAGAAGCACGCAGACCTGGACGCCCCAGAGCGACCAACAGACGACAGGATCGCTTCATCACCCTGGCAGCACTACGCAATAGAACTGCCACCGCCAACGTGCTCAGGGGGCAGCTGAGAGTAGCCAGCAACGTCCTCGTCAGCGACCAGACGGTTCGTAACCGCCTGCGTGAGGCCAACATGCGGTCAAGGCGTCGAGCATTGCGACCTCCACTGACCAGAGCTCACCGTGCTGCTCGTCTGGCTTGGACTCAACGACACCTGGCCTGGACAAGGCAGCAGTGGTCCAGGGTGCTCTTTTCTGATGAATCCCGCTACACCCTGTCCTTCAACGACGGCAGGATTCGCGCCTGGAGGCGTGTTGGAGAGCGCTTCATTGACGCCACTGTTGCGGAGCACGGCCGCTATGGTGGTGGGTCCCTGATGGTGTGGGGTGGCTTCAGTCTTCATCACAGGACACCCCTGCACAGTGTCCAAGGCTACCTGACCGGCGTAGCCTACAGGGACGACATTCTGGAGCCAATCGCTGTACCAGCTTTGCAGGCCATGGGACCAGGAGCCATACTACAGGACGATAGCGCCAGGCCGCACAGAGCTCGGGTTGTACAGAACTTTCTCCAGCAGCAGCAAGTCACCAGGATGGACTGGCCTGCCCGCTCACCCGATCTGAACCCCATCGAACATCTTTGGGATGTTCTGGGCCGTCGTATACTCAACAACCGCCCTCCTGCACACAATCTCGACGTCCTGTTCAGGAATCTGGAGCAGGAGTGGCAGGCGATCCCCCAGAACACCCTCCAGACTTTGGTCAGATCCATGAGACAGTGCTGCCTTGACTGCATCAACGCCAATGGCGGTCACACACGATATTGACTCTTGACATTCTGACAGTCGGTTGTTCTGAATTTGCAAAATGGGGGTGTGTCCATGTCAATGTAATTTTCGTGATAATTGATTTGCAACTTCTTGATGAAATTGTGTCCAATCGATGATCAAATGATTGGATTAAATGTTTGTTGGTTGATTTCAGCTGTCGGACTTATGAGTTATTATTGGGGAGTGATGAACTGTGTGGCCCTTAACTTCTTTTGAGTAGTATATATATATATATTTATTATTATATGTGTGTGTGTATGTGTGTGTGTGTGTGTTGCGTCAGTCCTGCCAAACAGCTCTCCCACCCTGCCCACTCACATCGTCACCCAGTTCTTCTCTTTCCCTTCTCTTGTTCATCCTTTCTCTCGCCCTCCTCCTATCCCTTTTTTGCTCTTGCCTCCCGCCCTCCTAACCACCGCCCGCTTCTCTTTGTACGCCTGCTTCTCTCTCGCCCTTCTTCTGCCCAAACAGCCGGGCTCTTATTTCTGTCATCAAGCCCCAGTGCTCTAATCCCCCACCCCCACCGCCTGCCTTATCCCTGCCCAACCTCCACATGGGTTCCCTCCTGCCCTCCTCTCGTTCTTGAAGCAGAGCCAAGGTGCGAGTAATCAGAACAGACTGTCCACCCAATGGGCCACAAACCAGCTCATCTACTGCACAGTCTGCAGCCCTGTATTAGGAACCAGCCGGCAGGAGGTCGAAAGGTCAGGTCCGGCGGCCTCAGTCAGACTGGCCTGGCCTGGCCTGGCTTCATATCAGGCTAGAGAGCTTTGTGTGGTTCTTGGGGCTGCGTGCATGGCCATGTGTTGCCAGAGGTAGCTGCCTGCCTGGCTGTGGGGCGTGTCAGGTTGTTCTGTACAGTTCACATCAGACAGACATCTGTCAGGCTGGCTTGGCTGGCTGTGGTTGTGCCAGCTTGACGTGTCTTGATCTGTACTGAGGCAAGTTGTTGGTTTTGCTCTCTGTATGTGTGTGTGCGTACGAGAGAGAGAGAGAGAGAGAGAGTGTGTGTGTGTGAGTGTGTGTGTGTGTGTGTGAGTGTGTGTGTGTGTGTGTGTGAGTGAGTGAGTGAGAGAGAGAGAGAGAGAGAGAGAGAGAGTGTACAAACAAATGCTTGAATTGAGCATGTATTGTGTTGGTGAGAGAGTGGCGAAACTCACATTTATTTCAGCAGTGGTATTTTTGTTGTTGTTTATCTCTTTTTTTTTTTTAAATAGTTTTTTTTTGTAATTTATCTGGTTTATGCAAAGTTACATTTCAATGTGTTCAATGTTAAATTTGCCTCAATTATTCCTGATCTCCACACCCCCTATCCTTTTCCTTCCCCACATCCAAAAGCTGTTAATAAAAATAAAGAATGAAAAAAAAAAAAAAAAAAGAAAAAAAAAAGAGGGGGAGGGAGTGGAATTGTGAGAGATCCACAACCTTTGCATTTGTACGTGGTGCACAGTGAAGTTGGAAACTCGGCGCTTGTGAAGCATCAGAGAGGATGTGGACCAAATGACCGCAAACTCTCTCTGTGGAAGTCAGCCACACTGTGGAAGCTACAGCTTAACGCAGACTCTTAATGCTGTACACGAAACCTGTGTCACTGTACACCTTGTGTGCATCCATTTACATTTTGTCCTGCTCCACGCGAGGAATGACAGAGAGAAGGAGACTGTCATGTGATCAGTCATGTGATCAGTCAGCTGGTGTAACTTGCATCAAACTGTTCAGTAGATGTTTGATTATTCCCATTGTACACATTTATGTCTTATTCTGGCTGTCCTCTGAAACCTGCATGATGTCTGTGGCAATTCGGTTTTGCATGCATATGCATACATCGGTGATTATGCAAGTGTGATCAGCTCATAATGATGTAGATGACCTTACCCTGTGTGTGCAGCTGCCATTTACGCTGACTTAATAGCGGTCCATTTCACCTCTGTAATTGACATCTGGAGAAATCATGGCTGGTAAGTGCGGTTGTGGTGCGATTGTTATTTTTGATATTTCTTTTGATTTTTGATGATCGTGTATGAGTGTGTCCTGAAGTTGAATATGTTGACATTTTGCTACTTTTTTTTTATATATTTATTAATATATATTATATATATATATATATATATATATATATATATATATATATATATATAAATATATATAATATATTTTACTGCATACCATTCATTGCGAACAATTGGTTCCGCTCTTTCCTCTGGACTTATTCTTTCCCTACCTCCTTTATTTTCACTTTTATTTTTCACTCTTTCAAAGTCAGACGTGTGTGTGTGTGTGTGTGTGTGTGTGTGTGTGTGTGTGTGCGTGCACAGACACACACACGCAGACACACACACACTCACTCACTCTCACTCTCTCTTTCTCTCTCTTTCTCTTTCTCTCTGTCACGCGCGTGCGCACGCTCACTCGCTCGCACGCACGCACGCACGCACGCACGCACGCACGCACGCACACACAACACACACACACACACACACACACGCACGATGTATAGTCTTTCAAAATCATTTTGTTTGTAACACCTACCAACAAATGACTAACAGCATCACACTACGCTGTTTCAGGACTGAGGAAGGCAAAGAAGTATGACTGGAAGGACTCCAACCTGGCTCTCTTCGGATCAGACTTGGAGAAAAACGTGAAAAGTAAGTCTTTCATGACCCTTTGCGGTCGGCTGGGCTATAAGCAACATTACCATTACCAAGTCTTTTAAACGTGTGTGCCACCTTTCGGACATCCTCACTGACCGAAAGATGGATGGAAATTCTTTTGTATGGTGCATTGTGATTGTCCATATGATATATGGAAACTCTTTTGTATTGTATGTTCTGGTTGACCTAAAGATAGATGGAAGTACTGTTTTATAGCACTTTCTCACTGACCTAAAGATAGATGGAAGTACTGTTTTAATTAAAGCACTTTCTCAATGACCTGAAGATAGATGGAAGCACTGTTTTAAAGCACTTTCTCACTGACCTGAAGATAGATGGAAACGTTATTTTATAGCACTTTCTCACTGACATAAAGATAGATGGAAGCACTGTTTTGTAGTACGTTCTCACTTACTTAAAGATAGATGGAAGCACTGTTTTATAGCACTTTCTGACTGACCTAGAGATAGATGGAAGCACTGTTTTGTAGCACTTTCTCACAGACCTAGAGATAGATGGAAACGTTGTTTTATAGCACTTTCTCACTGACCTAAAGATAGATGGAAATACTCTTTTATATAGCACGTTCTCACTGACCTAAAGATAGATGGAAACATTTTATAGCACTTTCTCACTGACCTAAAGATAGATGGAAGCACTGTTTTATAGCACGTTCTCACTGACCTAAAGAGAGATGGAAGCACTGTGTTATAGCACTTTCTCACTGACCTAAAGAGAGATGGAGGCACTGTTTTATAGCACATTCTCACTGACCTAAAGAGAGATGGAAGCACTGTTGTATAGCACTTTCTCACTGACCTAAAGACAGATGGAAGCACTGTTGTATACTTTCTCACTGACCTAAAGACAGATGGAAGCACTGTTGTATAGCACTTTCTCACTGACCTAGAGATAGGTGGAAGCACTGTTTTATAGCACTTTCTCACTGACCTAAAGATAGGTGGAAGCACTGTGTTATAGCACTTTCTCACTGACCTAAAGAGAGATGGAAGCACTGTTTTATAGCACATTCTCACTGACCTAAAGAGAGATGGAAGCACTGTTTTATAGCACATTCTCACTGACCTAAAGAGAGATGGAAGCACTGTTTTATAGCACTTTCTCATCGACCTAAAGAGAGATGGAAGCACTGTTGTATAGCACTTTCTCACAGACCTAAAGAGAGATGGAAGCACTGTTGTATAGCACTTTTTCACAGACCTAAAGAGAGATGGAATCACGTGCATGGTGTTTCGTCACTGACCTAGAGGTTGATGGAAATGTTTTTGTGTTATACATTGTTACTGACTCAGAGATGGACAGAAACATTTTTTGTTCGGTACATTGTCACTGACCTTGAGATAGATGGATTCACTTCAATATGGCACATTATAACCAACCTTAAGTCGATTAGGTAGAAACACTTTATTGCACATTATCACCGACCTTAAGTCGATTAGATAGAAACACTTCAGTATTGCACATTATCACCGACCTTAAGTCGATAAGATAGAAACACTTCAGTATTGCACATTATCACCAACCTTAAGTTGGAATGGAAACACTTTTGTATAGTGCATTATCACTGACCTTGAGTGACCTTGAGTGGGATGCAAACAGTTTTGTATGGCGCAGTGTCACTGAAGTAAAGAAAGATGTCTTTAGTATGGTGCATTTTATCCAACCAAAAGTTTGATGGAAACACTTTTATATGGCGCATTGTCACTGACTAAGAGTTGGATGGGCACAATTTTGTATGGTCCATTGTTGCTGACCTAAAGATAGATGGAAATACTTTTTGTACTGTGCCTTTTCACTGGCCTTGGGATGGACGGAGACACTTTTGTAGTGTGCATTGTGATTGACCTATAGATGAATGGAAACTCTGGTGTCATGCATTGTTACTGAAATGGTGCGTTGCCACAGGCCTTGAGATGGATGAAAACCCTTCCATATGGTACGTTCTGGCCAACATAAAGGTTGATGAGAACAGTTCTGTATTGCACATTCAAGCTGTACAGGAGCCCCCTTGTGTGGTACATTCTCACATACTTAAAGATAGATAAAAGCACTCTTACTTGGTACGTCATCACTGACCTAAAGATAGATGGAAACACTCATGAACAGTAAATTTTCACTGACTCAAAGGTAGATGAATACAGTTTTGTATGCTACATTCTCACTGAAAACAGTTTTGAATGGTACATTCTCACAGACCTAAAGATAGATAGAAACCCTTTTGTATTGTACATGCTTACTAGCCTTAACACAGGCAGAAACGCTTTTTGTACTGCATACTCTCACTGACTGAAAGGTAGATGGAAACATTTGTATGGTATGTTCTCGCTGAGCTAAAGATAGATAGAAGCACTCTGGTATGGTCGTTCTGTCTTATCAAAAGATGCACGGAAACACTTTTTTATATCATTGATATATGGTATGTTATCTCTTATCTAAAGATGGAAAGAAACACTTTTGTAGGGTACTTTTTCACTAACTGAAAGACAGATGGAAATATTTTTGAGTTGTACATTCTCACTGATGTGAACATACCACAGACCACAGATGTGTTTTCTTTGAATGATGTCCTACTTTTTGTTCAGTCTTTGAGCCATGTCCATGTTCTTCATTTGAAGCCTGGGATATCTCTTAGATTTCAGTTTAAGCTGCAGACATATATTGAGTCTTGCCAAGGTTTTTTCGTTTAGACTGAGAGTATCTTTTGTCCTAAAAAAAGGACGCAATGATTGGGATGAAAAGAAAGCACCACGTTGTAAACGATGGATAGCTGTCTGTATTTGGCTATGATTTTTGACTTATGATACAAACGATGGATAGCTGTCTGTATTTGGCTATGATTTTTGACTTATGATACAAACGATGGATAGCTGTCTGTATTTGGCTATGATTTTTGACTTATGATACAAACGATGGATAGCTGTCTGTATTTGGCTATGATTTTTGACTTATGATACAAACGATGGACAGCTGTCTGTATTTGGCTATGATTTTTGACTTATGATACAAACGATGGATAGCTGTCTGTATTTGGCTATGATTTTTGACTTATGATACAAACGATGGATAGCTGTCTGTATTTGGCTATGATTTTTGACTTATGATACAAACGATGGATAGCTGTCTGTATTTGGCTATGATTTTTGACTTATGATACAAACGATGGATAGCTGTCTGTATTTGGCTATGATTTTTGACTTATGATACAAACGATGGATAGCTGTCTGTATTTGGCTATGATTTTTGACTTATGATACAAACGATGGATAGCTGTCTGTATTTGGCTATGATTTTTGACTTATGATACAAACGATGGATAGCTGTCTGTATTTGGCTATGATTTTTGACTTATGATACAAACGATGGATAGCTGTCTGTATTTGGCTATGATTTTTGACTTATGATACATGTACAACAGTCGTGTGGCAAAACTGTTTTTTTCTTCTATTTTTTTGTAAACAGAGACATTGCTTCAAGTTGTGGTTTTCTGTCAACAGTGTTGCTAGCCATGTAGTTTTTTTTTTGTTTTGTTTTTGTCAGTAGATGTACTACAGACATGTTTTCTATTGACAGTCTTGCCTGACGTAAAGTGTTGTTTCTGTCAACAGCTGTTCTGTAGACTGTAATGTGCTTGCAACAGATGTGCTGTTTTAGTATAGGTTTCTGTCAACAGCTGTGCTGGAAAGGGTTATTCATTTATTTACTTTTTTTTTTGTCTTCAGAGGCATCGGCCTCCACGGAAGAAGCGTGGAAGGGGGCAGGAAGGAAGGTTGGCTTACAGATC
>CM031615.1:68048820-68098026 GCA_018398815.1 Conus ventricosus
TATTTTATTTAATCTTGTTATTTATCTATGTAGGATGTATGTGTAGATGTCGTGTTATTTTTCATCTCTCTGTCTATCGTCCATCGTTTATCGTGCCCAAAACACACACACACACCCCCACACCCCACAACACCACATCCACATACACACACACCAACATCCACAACCCCAACAACACACACAACCACACACCACACACACACCACACACACAACAGAACTCAAATGGAAAAAAAAAAAATAACACATTGTGGAATGATATTTCAGTTACTCATTTTCTTAAGACAAATGTTTGTTTACCGATTAGAATGGTAGTGAAGTCATTTTTAAAATTTATTATAAAGAATTTTACAAGAAGAATTTTTTTATCAATGGTGTTCACTTTTTTCTCAAATCAAAGCATATGCTAAGAAATTTTGATAGCCATGTTTTTTCACCATACACAACCCAAAACACTCACCAAAAACACAACCCCCCCAAAGATCCTTTAAAAGAAAAGATTTTTGCAAAATGAAGGTACTTTACAACAATTGGGGATTTGGGGGGTTTTTTCCTGAAAGTAAATTAAAATGAGGCTAAACAAAAAACAACGAGTGGGTAACTCTAGCTTGATTAGCTAAGTTACCCTATTTTTGTTTATTTTCCATGAGTAGATCTTGGGGAAACAGTCTTGTATTTCATTCGTTTACCCCCACAGCAATTCTTGATTTTCTCCCCTTTTTTGGGTAGGATGAAAAAAAATCATGGACAAAGGAAAAAAAAAAAAAAGAAAAAAAAAAGTCATGAAAAAAATTCAAAGCTCGACATACTGTTTGTGGATTTTGTTAGCAGGCTACTTGTTGCCCTGAATGATAGCTGGTTCTGGTACGTGCTAACTCAGAACCTGGCGGTAACATTTTTAAAAGAAGAAAAAAAAGATTGCTGAAGTGAGGGTGGGGAGCGTAAGCCCTACACTTCTTTATTCAAATTTTACCTGCGGTTTGTTTTGCTTTTGGTGTGCGGCATCCTGACTTGAATAGTCAAGGGTGCAACTGCCTTTGATGTTTTGGAAGCTCGTTCCTGTTCCTGAGAGTGGTCAGAAGAAAGCATTATTTTTTTCATTTGTGGTTTGGCACTGGATTTGACGCAGCAGCTGGAGGTGCCTTCAGTACTGCTTAGCAGGAGCAGTGGTGAGGTCAGACGTGCTGACAGCTACCTGGACGTTGATTTTTTTTTGTGAGGCATGACCAGCCGACCCCCCTTCCCCAAGATGCTGGAGAGAGACCCCCCCTTGTCATCACTTTTGTGAACATTTGGAGATGACCCTCCCTCCCTTGCCCTGTTTCCTTAGTACCCCCCACCCCCCCACCCTCCCCACCACCTTTCCCCCCAAGTAAAACCCCCTGTCGACGCCACGTAATGTGACCCTTGGCCATCAGCTATACTGAACCCTACAGTTGAAGTAGATCTATTCAGTTGATTCAGGTTACATGATGCAAAATCATGCCAGGCATTCCAAGCAAGAAGCCGATATAATGTGCTCCCCCCTTCCCTCTCCCTTCCCCCCCCCCCCCCCCCCCCCCCCCCAAAAAAAAAAATAGACAGAGAGGTACTTTCAAACAGGTTTGGTCTTAGGACTTGTTTTATATATTATTAATATATTATATATATATAATTTTTATATATATATATAATAATATATTATTTTATAATTTTATATGTAGGGATAAATGGCAAATTCTGTGGTGTGTGTGTGTGGGGTCTGTGTATGCTTTAGACTCAAAAACGGCTCAACCGATTGTAATGAAATTTGGCAGGTACGTTTTTTGTGACCCGAGGATGGTTTTGGGCTAATCTCTAAAAAATTAAAACCGTTAAAAACTGTTATAACGGTTTCAAGGACATCATTTTCCTCTGCTTTTTTTCAAATACCGTTGTGGCATTGCACAGGTACGGACTACTTCTCTAAAATGAGAACCGTTATTTGGCAGTTAAAAAACGTTATTTAAACAGTTAAAAACCGTTAGAAACACAACCCTATAAAAGAAACTGTTTTAAAACCCGTCTTCTTGAAATTTAGCAGGTCGTCTGTTGTGACCCCAGGATGGTTTTGGGCTAATCTCAAAAAAAATTAAAACCCTTTAAAAACCGTTTTAAAAAAACTTTTTAACGGTTTCAAAGACCATCTTTTTCCTCTGCTTTTCATCAAATGGCCGTTGTGACATTGCACAGGTACATCGAACCTAGATGGACATCTCCCGAGTAACAGTTATTTATGACCGTTAACAACACGTCCCCCCCTAAAAACGATCAAAAGTACAATCTTTTCTGATGTTGGCGGCAAAGGGAGTCGTCGGACACCACCAACTTGGCAGGAGTCTAGGGACATACTGTGGATAAAATTGGGTCATTCGATGTTTTTATGACCGTTATTATTACCGTTTAAAAAGCGTTATTTTCTAAATTTAGACCTTTCTTGATGAAATTTGGTATAAGGTGGGAGTTTTAAATGCTGAACAATGATACACAACTTACACGAACCGAAACTTAAAAATTTACCGTTTTAAAAAACCCTTATTATATAAATTTGAACCCTTCTGATGAAATTCGGTATACAGATGCAGTTTTACACGCTGAACAATGATATACAACTTACATGAATGGAAACTTAAAAATTGACCGTTAAAAACCGTTATTATATAAATTAGACCGTTCCTGATGAAATTCGGTATACATATGCAGTTTTACACGCTGAAAAAATGATATACAACTTACACGAACAGAAACTTTAAAAATTTACGTTAAAAACCGTTTAAAATCCGTTATTTTCTAAATTTAGACCCTTTTTTGATGAAATTTGGTATACAGGTGCAGTTTTACACGCTGACAATTTATAAAACAACTAAATGAACAGAAACTTAAAATTGACCGTAAAAACCGTTAATTTCTAAATTTTGAGTGGTATCACCGTTATAAGCATTATTTTCTAAAATTAGACCTTCTTGATGAAATTTGGTATACAGGTGTATGTTTAAATGCTGAACAATGATATACAAAATTACAAGAACCCAAACTTAAAATTTGACCGTTAAAAACCGTTATTATATAAATTTTGACTGTTCTTGATGAAATTCGGTATACAGATGCAGTTTTACACGCTGACAATGATAATACAAATTACACGAACGGAAACTTAAAATTGAGCGTTAAAAACCGTTAAGATCCGTTTTTTTTTCTAAATTTAACCTTTCTTGATGAAATTGGTATACAGGTGCAGTTTTACACGCTGATCAATGATAGACAACAATATGAACAGAAACTTAAAATTGACCGTTAAAAAACTGTAATTTCTAAATTTAGAGATGGTAGTCTGCAGAGGATTCAGAAATACACCGAAGTTATGATGCTCTGCAATACCCTCTGATTTTTGTCTGTCAACAAGAGCCATGGTCAGACATTTCACCCCGTGGAGCAGATCTGACCGTTCCGTGTTTTACACATGGAACGTTCTACGTTGCAGCACCACGAACGGAAGCGCAGAAACACTGACTATACTTGCCCCAAAATTTCCAAGCCCAAAACCCGGGGAAATTCGAAACCACGACCTTTGGAACATGAGTCCAGCGCCTTATCCACTAGGTTATGGGGGCCCCCTACGAGTTGTCATTTTGGAGCACTTCAATCAAGGAATTGGGGAATGCATCGGTAAGTTCATTAAGTCGGGCATCCCTCTATCGACTGTGTACTATACTTTTCTTACTATTTGGTCCCACCAGCACTATCCCAAAGTTTTATGATAGCCAGGAAGATCTGATAGAAGCAGTCACCGGATCTTCATGTCACTGTGCAGCTCAGACTGGTTAGTGGAAAGGGCCATAATCTCCTCCCTGAACGAGACTGTCTTCTTTCTTCGTCGTCTCCACGTTAATGGATACACCAGTCTGCCTCGCAAACGTGCCGTCCTCTCCAGGGCTGCCTGGCCGCCATGCAGCTTCTCGTTAGGGCCTTTGCCTCAGGCACGTTTCGTTTCCTCAGGGCGTCAAAGCAGATGGCAGTGCTGCAGGAGATGTTCGGTTTTCATAGCAGCTGTTTGGCATGGGCACATCTCTGACTGTCCGATCTTCATCTTGTTATACAGGTGAGCGTTCAGCCTGTTGTGACCCGTCCTGACCCTCAAGATGATGACCTGGTCAGCCCTGCTCAGGCTGTGGTAGCTGTCATTTTGTTGTATGCCGGATGCCGCGAGACCATTCTTTTGGACAATGCTCCTGACGATGGTTTTTTCGTCCTTGTATGCCACGGAAGTGTCTGTCTGGCCCAGCTTTCCGCCCTCCTTGGCCAGAGCATCGGCAATCTCGTTTCCCTGTACCCCGCAGTGTACGGGCATCCCTCTATGGACTGTGTATCGTATTACGAAAAAAATTCGTGAGGGAAAACAGATTGAGAGGCAAGAAGGAGTGGCGTCCGAAGAAATTGGGTGAAGTAGATAGGAGGAGGCTGGGCAATTGGTTCGAAATGGGAAAAACGAAAAAAACCAAGGCTGAATTTTATTGTTTGTCTTTTAAGGGGGTGAGAGAGGGGGGTGGCCAGAAAATTATTGACAGATATACCTGAGCGAAGCCGGGTACCCAGCTGTCTAATATATAAATGGCAAATTCTGTGTGTGTGGTGGGTGTGTGTGTGTGTGTCTGTGTACGCTATAGACTCAAAAACGGCTCAACCGATTGTAATGAAATTTGGCAGGTACGTCTGGTTGGACCTGAGGATGGTTTTGGGCTAATCTTTTAAAAAAATTAAAACCGTTAAAAAACTGTTAAAACGGTTTAAGACATCTTTTCCTCTGCTTTTCTTAAAATTTACCCTTTTGGTGACATTGCACACGTACAGGACTACTTCTCTAAAATGAGAACCGTTATTTGGCGTTACAAAAACCCTTTTTTATAACAGTTAAAAACGTAAAAAAAACCTAACCCTATAAAAGAACCTGTTTAAAAACCCGATCTTTTTTGAAATTTAGCAGGTACGTCTGTTGTGACCCGAGGATGGTTTTGGGCTAATCTCTAAAAAAAATAAAACCGTTAAAAACGTTAAAAATCGGTTATAACGGTTTCAAAGACATCTTTTTCCTCTGCTTTTCATCAAATGGCGTTGTGACATTGCACAGATACATCGAACCTAGAGGGACATCTCCCGAGTAACATAGGGTCATTGGACAGTTCCTACGACAGTTATTATGACCGTTAATTAAAAACCGTTAAACAACACGTACCCCCTAAAAACGATCAAAAAATACAATCTTTTCTGATGTTGGCGGCAAAAGGAGTCGTCGGATCACCACAAACTTGGCAATGAGTCTAGAGGGACATACTGTGGATAACATTGGGTCATTTGATAGTTTTTATGACCGTTATTTATCACCGTTAAAAAGCATTATTTCTAAATTTAGACCTTTCTTGAGAAATTTGGTATACAGGTGTAGTTTTAAATGCTGAACAATGATGTACAACTTACACGAACCGAAACTTAAATTGACCGTTAAAAACCGTTATATAAATTTAGACCATTCTTGATGAAATTCGGTATACAGATGCAGTTTAACACGCTGAACAATGATATACAACTTACACGAACCGAAACTTAAAATTGACAGTTAAAAAAACCGTTATTATATAAATTTAGACCGTTCTGATGAAATTTGGTATACAGATGCAGTTTTACATGCTGAACAATGATATACAACTTATACGAACGGAAACTTAAAAATTGGACCGTTAAAAAAACCGTTATTATATAAATTTAGACCGTTCTTGATGAAATTCGGTATACAGATGCAGTTTACACGCTGAGCAATGATATACAACTTACACGAACGGAAACCTAAAATTGAGCGTTAAAAACCATTAAGATCCGTTATTTTCTAAATTAGACCTTTCTTGATGAAATTTGGTATACAGGTGCAGTTTTACATGCTGATCAATGATAGACAACTAATATGAACAGAACTTAAAATTGACCGTTAAAATCGTTAATTCTCAATTTAGAGATGGAGAGAACAGGAAAACACCGATTCTGGCTCACTCGGTCTCACCCGGGCTTGCCGGCTTACCCGGTCTCACCCGAGCGACTCCAGAATCGGTGTTTTCCTGTTCTCTACCCTACAAACATACATCAATACTAATTTACTAAACTTTCAGATTCAGTTTTGCTTAATCCTACGTTTTTCCTGATCATTTCAATAAAAAAAAAAAGCAAAACTCTTCGCATCTAGCCACATTACTGATCACCATAGGGTCTAACTTGAGACCCTATGGCGCCCTAGGGCCCCAAGCCAGATCCAGAGGATCACAGATAATGTGGCTAGATGCGAAGAGTTTGGGGAATATGCCTCTAATAGTGGTATTTCTACACTTGGTTGCCTACTTTCAGTTTGTCTAGTTTGGGGCAATTCACTTACCCCCCTTTCAGTGGCCCTTCCTAGGACACACATTGTGGTTTGCGGGCGTTTATAGCCACGCCAGTGACCCAGACAACACATTGTGGTTTGCGGCGTTTATAGCCGCGCCAGTGACCTAGACGAAACACTTAAATTGGAAGGGTCACTTAGAGGGCAGAGAAGAGGGCCAAATTTAGACTTTTCAGAACCCACACAAACAAGCACAAAACCACCGCAGGCATATTCCCAACTTTACACTTTTTGGATTAATATATATACTGTACAAACTGAAGCTCTCATAATTTTATGGTGTTTATGCATAATTGGGGGTGTTATTAAAATTGTTTTTTATTCAAGCAGAATAGTTTTAAAGGTTAAACAACAACGTGCTTTAAAGTACTTTTTAGTAGCTACTTTGTACAATATTTATATTAAAAACTTAGCAAATTAAACACAAAAACACAACTTTTAATAATCAATTTTCTCTCACTGATCTATAAATAGATAATTTATTCAGGGGAGGTAATTATATTTTTTTGCATAATTAAAGGGAGATAAATCACTTTCAGTCACCTTAAGTCAAAAAAAAAAAAATAAAAAAATTAAAAAAAAAATTATTAAAAAAAAAAATAAAAAATAAAAAATTTAAAAAATTAAAATTTTTTTTTTTTTAAAAGTCACCTTAATCCACCTCAAGTTTCTTAGTTAAGTTTTAATCAAGTCACTTCTAAGTTCTTACTCAAGTCATCCTCAAGTTTTCCTCAAGTCATCCTCAAGTCATCCTCAAGTCATCCTCAAGTCACTTCTAAGTTCTTACCCAAGTTAACCTAAGATCATAACTAAGTCTCCTCTAAGTACAACCAAGTTCTTATTCAAGTTATCTTATAATTATCAAAAAAAAAAAAAACAATCTATGTTTTTATCTTAAATAGTAAATGTCTAATATAGTACACACACGCCTCAAAAAAACGCGTCATCGCTTAGGATGTCTTGCTCAGCGTTCTCTGCGCGAGATCGGTTAGCATAGATTTTAATGAAGTTCTTACATCCTAAGCAAACCGCATTGATTACAATTCTTGTCTATGGAATGTCTTTATAGACTCCATGTCTTTATTTATTGACTTCATCATTTTAAACAAATAATAATCCGCCATGATCTATTTTTTCAAAAAATTTTAAAATTAAGTCTTAAAATTATTCCATTTGAAATGGATCAAAATGATTTTTGTTATTGGCGGTGCTGGCGTGCTGTTGTCTTCTGTATTTAGTGGTTCAGATTTTTTTGGCTGCTTTTGTTTTTGTTGCCATTGTTTATATATTTTATAACTGTAATAACCGCCCCCAGCAGCAGCAAGGGCGCCAAAAAATGACAACAGTTTTAAGTTCAATATTCCATGAAGACTTTGGTGCTGTAGCCTTGAATCACATGGAGTTTTTATAGCCGCATTGAAACAACTGTTGGCGGCGTTATGTTTTCATTATGAGCTATATTCTGTGATTGTAACTGTAATTTTTTTTGTTTGTTCCACTCAGCTAATTTTTTTCCTGCCGCAATGCGTCCAGGATGAGGTGTTTTAGTGACCACTTTCACCTGATTCAATGTTTTCTGATTCTGATTCTGATGATTTTCTGGCTCGGTCATTTTTAAGGGAAATAAAATCTATATGATTAAAAGTAATTAATCCATGATTAATGGCGATAACAATGTTCCAAATCTGTAGTATAGATCACATCCTAGAGACTCTAATGACTTTGTTAAAACTGGATCTTGCGTTAAATCATACGTAAGATCTTGTTCAGAATCAATGGGAGCAAATCTTACTGACTAGTTTAGTGTAAAAACTAAGAACCGTTTGCCCTACACTTTTTACCATTCTTGATCCAATTTGCGCTTCAACCTGTTATGAACTTTAAAAATGTCTTGCGGCGACATCTGTTGAATCTGTTCTATGCTAAATTCATTCCCAAGGAACTGTTTTTTTTTCCCCACATGCTGCCAAAGAATACAGTCTTTCTTTTTTTGGCATAATAGCTTGCTCATCAACCGGGTCATTGTAATCATAAGTTCAGGAAGGTTTAATAGATCGTCGCTGTTCATGTTTTTTTTAATTATAATTTTTTTTATTTTTTAAAATGAGCGCTGAAAAAAACTGTTGCCAACCTTGTATACATTCTGCTGTTTTTGGGGGGCCTAAGTAAGGATACACAATGCTTGGTAAAGCTTGTTAAAAATTAAACCAGCAAGATCTTGGCAAACAGACTTTGAGGATTCAGAAAGGGCTAATTGCTATCATTGCAGCTTCGTTTGCTACAAAAGTTTTTTCTAGTCAAGCAAGGAATAATTCCAACAGTATAAAATATGTAAATAAAAAATACATTTATAAAAATGGCTTCACTCGTAATGATGATAGGTGGCGCTGTGGTAAATGCACTTGCTTTTAGCAGAAGTAATTACGCGTTTAGTAAACTACGGGACGACGGCGAGAGAAAAAGACATAACAAAGCTGTGGAGCAACTAGCTGCAGCACAAGATCGCTATGAAAAGCAGAGAATTGAGCAGTTAGATTTTATTAACGACAAACTGAAAAAACAGGGACATGCAGCTTACACATTTAAAGATGTTGACCAGGCAATAAAAGAATATTTTATTGTAACAGGCAAACCAATCGAGACATTGCCCCCACCAAAATTCAGTGACTTTTATCAGCCATCAGAAAAACAAAAGATGCAAGAAATCGCGTTTATTGTCGTTGGTATGACCATCGTGTATTTTGTTGCACATAATATTGGCTGAATAAAAAATGAACAAAATTTATTATTCGCCAAAGGATACTGGAAGGGAATAACGGCAATAAAAAAGCTAAGCCAAGCAGCTGGAGTCAGTGAACAAACAGCGAAGGAATGGTTATCTAAACAAGCGATTTGGCAAATTTATTTACTGACCTAAACAAATACAGAGACCACACTTTGTGAATACAACTCCAAACGACACCCATCAAATGGACCTTTCTATATTTACCCCATGATACGATTAGACGAAAAAGATTTAAGTACGCACTCACAGTCATTGACATAGCTTCAAGATACAAAGATGCTGAACCGTTAACACAAAAGAGTGCTTCTGCTGTTGCTGTTGCCATACAAACTGATATACCAACGAGGCCCCTTAACTTATCCTCGCATGATTTCAAGTCGATGATGGAAAAGAATTTAAAGGCCAAGTGAATCAATTATTGTTAAAACATAGAGTTTACCATCAAAAGAGGCATTCCGGGCGTTCACAGATCACAGGCTTTAGTTGAAAACTTTAACAAAACAGTTAGCCGAAAGACTTTTTTCTTACCAGTATCACAGAGAGCTGATTGACAATTCTCGCAACACAGAATGGGTTAGAAGACTGCCCTCAGTTTTGCGCGCAATGAATAATGAAGAATTTAAAGGGCTAAAACCAGTACAAGCAATTAAAAGAAAAACAATAAATGTTGCTGAAGACTCCAGTACAACCAGCAAACTATTACCGTTGGTTTTAAAAGTAAGGTACCTTTATTTACCGGGGGAAGCAGAAGGGGACACTCGCATCAGGGCAACAGATCCAGTTTGGAGTGTTGATCCGTATGAAATAAAAAAATTGTAAAGATGAATCCGCCCGTGTATTATTTACGAGAAACTGACACAACAAAACAACCAGCTCCTCAAGATCTTTTGTAAAAGAAGAACTGCAGATAATCCCACCAGACACAGTTCCGCTTAATTAATTTACGTAAATATATTTGAGTTAAAATGGAAGCTCAGAAGGAAGCTCAGGACGAAACAAGAATGGTAAAGGAAGAGACCTTGAAAATGATACGGGAATCATTTGATGCGTGTAATGCTATTAGGGGAACATTTTCGAAGATTAATCAATGCATGCTAAATCATCCAGATCACCTACAACTCAAACCCCCAAATTGGAAAAAGAATATCTTGAAATAATAAAAAAATTCGAACGCATCAAGCAAACATGAGAAAAGATTTAAATGAATTGGATGAAGCTATGATTGATCTTATAATAAAAGTTGATGAAAAATATAAACCCCCCTGTTTATGCGGTCCTCCAGTGCCCTATTGCATATGAAAACTTTGGATTAACAAACACACGTTTGTGTGTTGTTCTATCTAATGACTTCTTTGTTACAACAGTTGTGTTGATCTCATGTAGATTAGATCGCAGTTTTACGTTGTCATGATGAAAAGTCTTATTGCCAAACAATGCTTCTTTGTAGTTGTCATGTGATATGTTTGACTGCACAACACTGCGAGATATTCCCTTTGCTTTCTTAATGATTTTCTCTTGGCTCGAAATACTGTACATTTTTTACCTTAACCCACATACTCCCTAATCACCTTCCAGATAATTCATCCTTCATCTTTCCTAAAACCTTCTTATTAACGGATGAATGCAAAGGCGAATCTTTAGGGTAATCGGATGTGTCATACCATCCCGCATGTCCTTTAGCTACTTCTTTTCCATGTCTTTATAGATGTCTTCAGTAGGGATATCTATAACAAAACTATCTGTATCTGTGTAAAGTACTCTGGACTCTGGATACAAGGGTTTAAAGTAGTCATAAAGAAATTCTAACATCAAAAGCTTTGATAATTCTAAAACGGTAAACCCAATAAATACAGGTTTGTCCAATTTGACTTTCTTTTTTTTCATCATTATGCCAAAAAGCTGATCATGAAATCTTTTAAAGCCTGATAATTAGGTTTTGAAGTCAGCTTAATTGCCTCGTTCTCTTTGGTGACCAATCTGACATCTTTACGCTTGTGCGGATTCTCCATAGTCTTTCCAAAACAGCTGTTGTTCATCAACTTGAAAAAGTCTTTTTCTGAAGCATCTGTGGATTTTAGTTCTGAGATCGGTGTTCTTCATGATGTATGGTTTCATGAACTGTTCTTGATCAAAAGCAATTATACGATGAACTGCTGTCAACTTCAAACCATGTCTTAAATAAAATTGTAGAAGTCTGTAATGACAGACATAATTTTTTTGCCTCGAAGATTGGGCACAAGTTTAGGCGGCTCTGTTTTTGCCATCTTTAGGCTTTCTGCAGCTAATGGATAGTCATTATGCAGGTCATGGAGTTCATGAGGATATTCTAAGTCAACTTCTAGAATGTATCCACGCTGTTGATCAGGCTTCAAACTACCCAACCACTTTAATGCCTTTTGAATATTTTTCGGATTGTCTTCTGTGTACATTTTAAAGTTACGTAATGGAAGTGATTGCGCCTTGCCCATCCATACAGATTGTTTGCATCTAAATACATGAGATAGTTAGACCTTTTACTTGGATCATAATCGTCCAAGTATTTGTTGTTTGCTTTACAGTAATGGTGCGACGCCATACTAATTCCTCCGCGCAATCCGTTTTCAATCATCTGAATCATTGGTAGGTCAGACAATAAATCAATCTGTACTCCAGTAAACTTTAAGAAAGCATCCCAACTCATCCCGGGCGCAAAAATGTAATGCGTGGGATCCGGGCTATAAGTTTCATGCAGGTCTTTCTGAATTTTAAAAAAATATCCCCAACAACAGAACGCCATCAAGTAGGAGTCAGATAGTCCCCATGTTTTAAAATCAACTTTCCCACGCATCTTGAGCATGCTGGTAATCAGAATACTGATGTCCTTTCCCTAAGATAGAAAGAACCCCCTTTAGGAGGAATGTGTCTTCGCAAACCTTTCCCATGTTCATGTTTAATATGGATAAACCCCCTTTCTAAGAGAGGGGGGTCAAAATATTCTTCTGTTTTGGGCAAGACTTTAAGGACATCCCGTATTTAAATGAACCCTCATGTGCTGTGTCGCAGTTTTTAAAAGTGAAACCATGTACTTTTTGATGACTGTGCAATGCATACACCCTGAAGGGTTTTTTACTCTTGCATAAAGATGAGGTGAACCTGCAAGTTGTGAAGAATATGGGCAGCCCCATGTTTTTGGGTCAAACTTTTTTTGAAAGATTGCATTTTTTATGCCCCCTCCTCTAAACTTTCCTAATTTGATCATGGTTTTTACCCGCTGGCCCCCAAAGGCCCCCTTTTTGGGTTTGGGCTTCCTCCTGATTTTAAAAAACCGCAAATCCAAAAAGGGTGGGGGGATTTATACTGTTTTTTGGTCTTTAGCTTTTCATTATGATTTCAGAAAATTTCAGATTTTTTGAACAATCATTACGCACTTGTGCATGCGCTGTAAAAACTTTACCGCTTTGGGTCCTTGAAAATTTGGTGTGAATAGCGCCATCCCCTACATAATGAAGGCAAATAAAACAAATCTGTGATTACCTTTAAAGAGTTTTTCGAAGTTTTTGTGGCGCTGGCCCTTCAAAAGGAACAATAAGCGTCAAAGTTGGTAAATACGTATGGAAAATTTTGCAGTTTTTTCCGTTTTTAAAAACTAACTTTACTCCCCTTCGGGGGCTTTAATTATTCGAAATTAAGTCAACCGGGCTCTACTTTGTTTTTTTTTTAAAGCGCGGCTGGAACGGTGGCTTTCTTGTTAAAATTTTCTACAGAATTCTTGTTTATCCCAATTTTTAAAGTTGACCCAAATAATCACTCATTGGGTTTTCAAGTGTAATGGGGGTGCGGTAAAAAAACATCGTAGAATCAACGATTTTTGTCTGGATCCCATTGTTGGGCTGTCTTGCATTTTAAGGGGTTTGGATTTGTTTTTCATCCATGTTATACATTAACATTATTGGTTGTTTTGTTCTTCAAACTGACAATGGAATCCCCTACGGAAAGGATTTTCCCCCTTAAAGTTAAGATCTTGATGTAAGGTTTTGTTAGATCTCTCTTGCGTTTTTAGCAACGTGATCAACTTGCGGAACACACCCATAAAACATTTGGTCTGAATAATTTCTTTATGTTTAAAACGTTTTTTTGCGTAATGTGGGGAAGTGGAATGTAAGTTTTGCCTAAATAGGCTCTATTAGCTTTTTTAAATCTGATCTGTAAGTTTTCCCCCCTTTGAAAACCAGAGCCTCTCATTTTGGCTTTTTTCAGGGCTAATCAAACTGTGAAAGCATTTGGGTTTTGCCCAAACCCGGGGGGTTTTAAAGTCATTACGAAAAAGAATAACCCTGTTGTTTAGTTGAGACCCAATTTCTAGGTTTTCTTATTTATTGTTATATAGTCGTTTAAAAACAGTAACATTACTTTAATGGCGGGTCTATTTTTAGTTTACTGAATTTGAAAAATAGATGAAAAACACTTGCCTGTACGTTTTGGGATCAAGTTCTAGATAAATTTCTTTTGTGCTCTTGAAAAACGCTTTTCCCCTTAAACATTCCTTCAAACAATTCGTCCAGCCCTTTATATATCTTAGCCATTGATTTCTTTCTAACTAAAAATATTTTTTAAATTTAAAAAAAAATACAACGACCCCAAAGCGCTTAACAAAATCAATTCGGGGTCTTTTTGTGCTTGGACTCATAAAAAAAGTAAAACGCCTTTTGGTGTTTTTAAATGTGAGGTTTAGAACAGAGTTTAATTTCTTTTACTTTTTTAAACATCCTTTTTATCTCTGGGGTGTCAGGGTTGGAAAAATTTGTCCTTGCCTTTCTTTTGAAGAAAAAATTTTTGTCTTTGTAGTCATAAAAAAGGGCTGGTAAACGACTAAATTCTTCATCCGGATTTTGGGGTCAGCAGCCTTTTTTTTTAAAAATAGCTTGAAGGAACAATTTAGGTTATTAGTTGAACCTTAGTGTGTGTTTTTGGGGTTTAGTTTTTATTTTTTTGCTGGCAGCACCTACAGCAATGAACACACCCCAGACTAAAGACGCCCCCCCTAGAGGTTAGCAAGGTGCACCAAAAACCTGTGCTAGAACCTCACTTGTCCCTGCCGAAGTGCACTCAAAGTCGATGCTCCGTATTAACATGGGTACAGCTTAAAGGGCAAATACCTTCGTTTGGGTTTTGCTGTATTTTAAAAGGGCCCGCTCTATTTTTGAGCATTTGTGTAATGTTGGTTTAAATCAAAGGGGTTTTTATCCCGGGGGATCTTTTTCTTTTGGGGATTTGGGCGCGAGGTACTTTTGGATAAACTTGAACGACTGCTTTTTAAAATAAAAATAATTTAGATTGTTATTTTTTAACTTATCTTAAATATTCAGCCGCATCTATATAAAAAAAAATGTGCATTAAGGGGTTTTTTCGCCATTTTTTTCTTTATCTTTTGAATGTTTTTCGTCTTTTAACCTTTCTCCCACTCCTTTTGCAACTGATTTCCTTGTCGATCTTGGTCAATCCAAAACCCCGTTTTTCTTTTGTTAATAATCATAAAGTCTTCACTGTAAAGGGTGTAGTCTTAGCCAGGTTATTTTGGGATTTTCCCCTCCCGCCTCCAAACAATTTTCTTATTTCGTCAAAATGCGAAAAGGGCTAACCCCGCTAGCGTGTTTTGGGTTTGGGGACCCCCCTCAATCGAACATTGATTTTTCGTTATTTTGGTTTAAATAAACTTTTCACTTCCTCTTTGTGGTTTTTTCATCTTCCACGAAAATAAAAACCTTTTAAGGATTTCCCCGCGCACTAAAACTAAAATTCCATTGTGTCTGCCCTGCTTTGGGAGTGTTTATGATAAATCACTTTTTCGTAATATTTGAATTTTTTGACTTATTGTTGCCAATCACCCTTTTGCTAAATTAGGGTTGCTAACAACGTAAAAATCAAACGAGATGTCAGAAATGCTTACTTTGTTCGGTGTTGATGATCTGATAACACTTTTTGTTTTCATTAAAAGTTGTTCTTTGGACAATCTGTCTTTTAATGCCCTTGATGTACGGCGCATGCCACTTAACAACTCAAAATCTAAGGGGAAAAAAAAAGCGTTTTCCAACGCAAAAATTTACGCTAATACTTTTGCCGTCTTTAACATCTGCGGCGCCTATTTATGTTTTAGTGCTTCTTCATTTCGTTTCCTTGAAAGCAAATTTAGCCCTTTTTCATTCCAGTTACCCATAGATCAAAATAGGTTAAAAATATTCTGCATTGTGTAAAAAAAAATATTTCTTGCCCTTCAAGTTTTTAAAATTTTCTTAACGATGCCGCCCCAATTCTGGAAATGTCTGTTTGGGTCTTTTCTGATTCGAGTTTTTTTTGAAAAAGACGCGCAGAGCCTGGCCAAACACTTCTCCGCTCCTAGGTTGGAAATTTTTTATAAGAATTTGATCCGCATCAATAGAGAGGATTATTTGGACAGAAATTCCCCTTATTTTCCCTTTCCCCCAAAGGGGTTTTTTCAGTCTTCTATGGGGCAAGAAACGGGATATGTTTGGACTTTTTTTTTTAAAACAAAAAAAAAGTTTATTATAAAGAAACATGGCAGGGATTGAAGGTGAAGAAGTTATGGTTTTTTTCCTGAGGACATGATGAAATGCACAGCATCGCTAACGACCTCATGTTGCATGAATTAAATTAAGTAAGGTTGACTCATTTTAAAAAGTCTAGGCCCGAACCCCCCCGATTTTCCTTTTATTTGATGTAGATAAAAAAAAACATTTTTTTTGTGAAAAACGATCAAACAAATTGTTCGGCTTTCAGTAAACAGACCCCCCAAAGTTTTTTAGGCATGAATACAATTTGACAAAGACTTAGGTGGCCGACAAATCGCCTTTTGGGATTGTTAGACGAAAAATTTAAAAGGGGGGAGGCAGTTGCTAAAATTTAAAACAACAACAAGAACTCCCAACAGATGCCAAATACAAAACAAAGGGGAAATTCAAAATTTTAAATCAAAAAAGCAGACAATTTTGCAAGCGAAACCCGTTTTTAGAAAAAACAGCATTAAAAAAAAACACACCCCCCCGCACCCATGCGAGAAATAAAGGCCCTTGACTGCTTTGAGAAGCACGGGCGAATTAACAAAAAAATTTGCAAAACTGGTGAAGAGTGAGCTATAAAAAGAGAAAAAGAAAAAATCGTTTAGGTGATGACGCCAATTTGGGCAGATATTAAAAAAAGAAAACCAAAAACTAAAAAATCTTGACAAAAGGGGATCAGCAAAACTAGAAGTGTTGCTACTAACCGAGAACAATTGCGAAACTCAAGTGAGCAGAAAAAGAGAAACTATCCAAAGAATTTTATTTGAAGACAACACTAGCGAACGAAAACGAAACGCGTTTAGAGAGCAAAGGATCACATTTGCAGCGTTTTTTACGGCCTTAGGATTGCAATAAGTCAGGTGTGGTTACAGGGGGCGGTGCGGGTCAGCGCCTTCCCTCGCCATCGCCTCCACCCGATAATCATGGTAAAAAAACGCTTGTCATCTTGCGGGTTTATAAAAAAAATTAGCCGGGAAAGCCGGGATGCTTTTCCAGGTATATTTGGGGGGTTTTGTTAGCGGTTTTGTCTATGCACAAGTAGTTGGCTTTATGGCTGAGCACTTATGGACTTAGTTCTTAAATGGGTTTAATTTTTGAAAATAAAACCAATAATCCTAGGCCAGTTAACCAAGAAAAAGTGCTGCTTTTCTATTCTGGGGATTATTTTTTTTTACTTCTTCAACGGTTTTGGGCTTTTGGGCCCCGGGGATTTTGGGACTTTTTTCTTGGGTTTTGTTTTTTGCTTTCATATTTCTGGCTCAGAATTTTTTTTGTTTTTTCCCAACTTTCTGTTTATTTCCTGCCAAGGGTTTCTATTGTGTTTTTTTTTATTGTGCCATTTGGGGTCTGAGGTCAGAAAGGGACTGTTAAACCTGCCAACAGCAAGTCTACTTTTGATCTTGCGAATTGTAAAGCATTTTGGTACCTTTTAATTTGAAGGCAAAACAATGTAGAATTAATGGGTCCCCTAAAATTTTCTAAGTTTGTTTTTGGCATCAAAACCATAGAAAAGGGTCATTATGCCGTCTCGTTTGTGCTTGCGAAAAATAAAACACCAAACGTAAGTACGAACAGAGTCTTTTTCGTTCTATTCCTGCTTTAGTTAGGCCCTTAGAAGTTCTAAGTAAATGTTGTCCATGCTGTTTTATGCCTTGCCTTTTGGCATAGGGAACAGCGTGCCGAAGGAAAGGTGTAAGGAGATTCCCCGATAGTTTTTTTTTCTGTGCACGCCCCAAAAATAAGGGGTGCCTAGACCATGATTAAGATCAAACTTTGTCTAAAGCTGTCTTAACATTAAAATGAATTGTTACAGATCCTTTCAAAAGCCTTTATGTTATTTTGTGCTAAAAAGGGTTTAAAAAGGGTTTTTCATTGGTAATGGCGCTTTCAGTTCTTCAAAAATCGTCTGAGGGGTAATAAAAAAAGAAATCTGTACACTGACCCCACCAAAGGGTCGGATGATTTAAAAGTCAGATCGACACTCCCACCCCGTTTTGCACAAAACACAGCAAAGTTTAACTGGTTCTGTAAACTGCATGGGAACTGAACCACCTTTCGCGTGTATTTTTTTTAATAGGGGGGTTTAAAATTTTGCCAATGGATACTCACCTTTTTATGAAAAAGGGGCTCTGGGTCACAAAATGTCAAAAGTATCGGTTTTTAATTTTTAAGATTGAGTGGGGCCCCCAACCCCCCCGAATATTTTGCACCCGTATATTTGAATGCCTCATTTTTTTTTCGTTTAAAAATTTTTTTTAACAATAAAAACTCAAGCCTCCTTGTTTTTAGAACATGCTGTTAAGAACGATTGCGGAAAAAATGGTCGCACTTCAGAAATTTTTTCAAGTTGTATGGGTTTAATTTTTAATGAACCCTGAATAATAATCGATTCAAAAGTTTACAAATCAGGGGCCCAAAAATTAGCCAGTTAAAAATACCTGATGTTATTTCGGGTTTTGTCACTAAAAGAAGCAATGATAACTTCGACTTCTCTCAAACTTAAAAATGCAAAACTAAAACAAGTTAACTTTAAAACCAAGAAGAAGCAGGTTTTCTATTTTGTGAAGAGCTAGCTAAAATTTAGGGTTTGCGGCTGGCAATCAAGATTTAGGTAAACCCCGCAAAACTACTTTGAGGGGGAAATCCGCTGATCTTGGGATTACTTCATTACTCATGTTCATTTGGATGAGCTAAGCACTGATGAAACTTATTATGGAAGGGTAAGGTTTTTTAAAAGGGTCTTCCGTCAGGGGAAACTGATATTGCGTTTTTAAAAATTTTTTACAATTCCCCAAATTACAGTTTAAAAGATTAGTTTGTGGAAAGGGTCGGGTCATTTAAAATTAAAAAATTTTTGGCAACAAAAAAAATTTTAAAATCGGAAAGTGAAACCTGCCCAAAAGTTTTGGAAAAAAAATAATAAGCTGTACTAAAAATGTCGCGGGGCCAAGAACCGGAGTTTACATGCCCCTGTAGTGTATAATTTTAGTTTAAAGACTTGCAGACGTTGCGATTTTAAAAGAATGGTAAATGGGCCCTTTTTAGGGGTTTGAGTACACAAAAGATGGTGATTATAAACGTAAAGAGGTTGGCGACAGAAAAAAATTTTCCTAAACTAGAACAACTGCGCAATCTAGAAGCAAAATTTTGGGCCCAGTATGAATATAAAATATTTCGAAAACCCTGACCTCAAAGGGCACTTAGAACCATATTTAAAATGGGAAATAAAATTTGAATTCATAACCCCATTTACATTTTTTAGCCGTCAAAAAAGTTTCAGAAAAGCATCAACCTGGCCCTTTACATGTAAGTCTTATGCCGGACGACAATAGTCGGAAAGAGATTGAAATAACGCCGTATGGGAAAAAACAGTACATCCTCCACAGAAAAGAAACGGTTTTAAAGGAAGCTTCTACAACATTACATTTCTTTCCAAGCAGAAAATTAGGAGATGCGTTCACAATGATATTTGAAATTTCTGTCTTTAAAGATGTGGAGAGGGATGGGGTTGTGGGCGTTAGTGACGTCCTTATAAAAGGAATTAATATTAGTGGGCAAAACTTAGACGTTAAACATCTTAAAGTTACCATCGTCGTTCTTCACAATGGTGGGAAATATTAAGATCATAACAACAAGCAACAAAATCAATGTTGACTTAAATAGAAACAATCTTCAGAACTGAATGGATTAATGTTACACATTTAGGCCTCATAGGTTTTTATTATACTGAACAGGTTTGACGGAGAGTATGATAAAAATAATAACTGGATTAGATTAAATTCTGTATAAAACTATGGAGCATTTAAATTTATGACAAAAACCCCTCATTGTTCATTAATTTGTGGGCAAACTGGTTGTGGGAAAACATATTTATCCTAGACCTATATACAAACAGTTTATCGTTATAAATTTTGATCACATTGTGATTTTCTGTCCAACACTTAAATGGAACAAAGCATATTATGATAGAAGGTTTATATGGACAGATGATGACATTTTTTTAGTTGATCCTAGCAATAAACTGAGTGAGTGTTTAGAACACTTTAATAAATTGTTTGAAGGAACGCAAACGCTATTTTTATAGATGACTGTTCAGCAGAAAAAGACATAATTAAAAAGAGAAACGCTTTGTCAAAACAGTTTTCAGTGGAAGACATGCGGGGAAAAGGGGTGTGGATTTTATGTCAAAAATATAAACTCGGTTTTAAAAGACTTTAGAGAACAGTTAAAGACTGTATTTTCTATTTCACATAAAAGACAGAGACTCATTTGATGAATGTTTGCGCGAAAATGATGTTATTGAAAATGATCAGGAAAAACATAGGATTAAGCAAAAACTAAAATTCAAAAAGTTTAGTAAATTAGTATTGAAAACAGATAACCCTACACAGTATGTATGTTTTTTAGGGTAGAGAACAGGAAAAAACCGATTTTGGAGTCGCTCCGGTGAGACCGGGTTTAGCCCGGGGAAGCCCCGGGGGAGACCGGGTGAGACCGAGTGAGCCAGAATCGGTGTTTTCCTGTTCTCTGATGGTAGTCTGCAGAGGATTTCAGAAATACACCAAAGTTATGATGCTCTGCAATACCCTCTTATTTTTGTCTGTCAACAAGAGCCATGGTCAGACATTTTCATCCCGTGGGGCAGATCTGACCGTTCCGTGTTTTACACATAGAATGTTCTACGTTGCCGCATCACGAACTGAAGCGCAGAAACACTGACTATACTTGCGCCAAACAGGAGAACCGGAATGTTGTCCCAACCAGAGGCCCCTCCAATAGACTAATAGATCGTGAAAATGCAATCTTTTTCACAGAGATTGTCATGTTTGAGTTGGTTTTAACGTCGGCAAAAATCAAAAAATGCAGACGGGTGTCCCTCACATTAGCCTGACACATGCGGGCCAGGGTGGATATCCGTGGGTGAACTACAAGTCATTTTTAGCTGGAAACATCCACTAGAAAATTTCCAGACCAAACCGGGATTCGAAACCATGAAACCTTTGGATCATGAGTCCAGCGCCCTTAACCACTAGGAATGGCGGCCCCTACACAAGTATGTCATTTTGGAGCACTTCAATCGAGGAATTGTGAATGCATCGGTAAGTTTCATTAAGAACAGCATCCCTCAGATCGACTGTGTATCGTATTACGAAAAAAAATTTGTGAAGGTAAAATTGAATGGAGAAGGCTGAAGTCATAGGAGCAGGGTGAGTCCGAGCTACCCCAAGTACAGGAGAATGCGAGGAGTCTGATGGAGGACATACAGGGACTGTGAAGGCGTAGGGCAGAGAGAAATCATCGCACCAACCAGTGGGTTGTCCCCAAACAAACCCTTACCTCCTACATAGTTTCAACTCCACATCAATGTGTAAATATCTTGCGTAGCATAAAATCCAACAGTAACGTCCTGAAGTATGTCCACAATTGCAACAGACCAGCCCGTCTTCCAACTCCAAGCCACTCAGGCAGGTGAAGGAGCAGCACGACAACCTCCATTCGTTTGATGAGAGATACAAATTTACAGAATGCCGCTAAGAAGGCAGCATCGAGGCGACCTGGACACTCCTGTGAATTTGACCTGCATGAGCGCCACCCCATGGTAGCATGAGACCCGCTGTCCATTGGAGCAATGGACCTTGGTCTACTTCAAACCACACAAGGCAGTGCAAAGAGCACAAGGCTCTCCCCCAGGAAGCAACCCTTTTACCCGCCATCTTAGCCTGATGCTCACAAGACCCTACAGCACGAGAGCTGAAGTACGTGGAAGTCCATGATCACTTCACATGGATGTCCACGTCAGAACAGTGGAAGAAACTACAAGGGCACTGCAATCCCGGGCGATTGTACAGCATGATCCTCGCCAGGGAAGTGCTACTTCTAGAGGCTTCTACACAAGTTATGAAATACTCCCCGTTCGTACAGGAGCTGAAGATTGTCAACGGCTATGTCCACAACAACTTTCGAGATGCTTGCAATGCTCTTGGACCCTAGAAGATGACAGCCATCTACAACTTGCCATGGAGAACCTCCAACTTCTCAGAGACCCCGACGCTGCGTGACTTCCTATCTGTATTAATCCTGGTGGCTTGCAACCCCAGTAACCCAGGCCAACCTGTGGAACCTCTTCAGAGACCATCTTGCTGAAGATGTCCCTTCAAGCCGAAGAGATGACTATTATGCAGCGCAGTACACAGATGCCATCAACAACCAAGCTCTTACTGTGATTCAGCACAAACTTCTTCTCTTCTTGGGGTGTGACTCAACGTAAATTATGACGTCAACTTAAAAAAATGACATATTTAAATACATGACGAAATAATAATATAAGACAAGAGAAGGGAGCAAGAATTAACGGCAGAGGCTTTGGTGTCCACCTTATAATTTTGTTTTAATCATCGTTTTCCTCGAAGTTTTACTAGTGAAGGCTGACCGAGTGTCCATAGTGCATCGATGTTCACTTGTATGTGGGATGCTTTGATGACGTACAGCAGAATAAATGTAGCAGGAAATGTATTTGTTATAAAATTGGTGTATGCTGTACTCCGGAGATAACTAAAACTCCTGTAAGATATTTAATATGTTGCTCCAATTGTACCACCGCTGCATCTTTCTTCTTTCTTCTTCCTAAAATACAGGTTCACACAACAACGAGTAGGTCACCAGCGCGCATGTATCAAAAGTAAAAAAAATAACATAAAATAGTGCACTCGACTGCTAGCCCCTGAGCAAATTTGGCAACAAAGGTGGTCGCACTCGATATTCTAGAAGTTAAAAGCAATGGCCAAAATCATGCCATTTAACAGGAAAATATCTGGGAAGAAAAAAATAGACAAACCATCAATAAGCCAGATCTCAAAACTGTTGTATCAATCAATTTGTTTTTAAAAGAAATTGCATTTGTGGCAATCTTGATGGCACCCCGCATTGAGTTTCCACAGCCGTACAGAACTGGAAAAAAAGAAATGTAAGTGGCTGTCAATATTTGATGCAGTATGGTATAACACTTGAACGACACCCTGGTGCTACTTTTATTCAATACTAGTTTGTTCCATTGGAATATCAATTACTTTAGCTCTGTTCCTTTGAAAAAGGTGTTAATTTTAATAAAAGCTCTTCTCTTCTTCTAAGGGTTTTTCCATTCTAATTCCTCATGTCTTCTAGTATTCCCCTTTCCTGAAGTTGGTTCCCTGTTACAACTCGTGCTGCTCTCTTCTGAATCTTTTCAAGTTCTCAATGTCCTATAGATGGTAAGGATCCCAAACAGAGCAACCATATTCGACAGTACTGGTACTAAACCAGTGTTTGTAGCAGTCGGTCTTTAAAACCTTTTGGGCAGTCCATTAAATCCTGTGTAAGAAAGCTAAGACGTTATTTGCTTTCTTACATACTAAATTGTAATGTTCTTTCATTTGATACGACTATCTACAAATCACGCCTAAATCATTTGGCAGCCAATTAGTTCTTTAAGAATGGTTTAATTATAAAATAATCTGATCTAATTAGTGAGCGATTTTGTTACATATACGCAACACTTGGCACTATTTGAGGATGAAATTCCATTTTCCAAGTTTCTTTCCCACTCTTGTAAAAGCGTTTAGATCTTCATGTGTGTCGGTGGGCTGTATTTATTGATGTAACACTGTAGTATAAATACACGGAGAAGTTAATATTTGTTTTAGATCAACGGTGCGTCGAACCGAAGTTTATTGTGTTCCATGGGACTTTGGTGAAATTGTGTTTTTCCGGGGATTCAATATTGATTGCTGTATTTTGTGAATCTGCGGTTCTTCTATGGTTTACTGTGTTTTAAATGAATCTGCGGTTCTTCATCTGTGGATTGCTGTGTTTTTATGAATCTGCGGTTCTTCTTCTGATAGTTCGCCCTAATATATTGTGCTTGCTGTGTTGAGACCCTGTTTCTTCTTCATCGCTGGAGTTTTTGTGAACGGCTGTGTTTACCGTGTGGGGCCTTGGTTACCCTTCTTCGTCTTATTTTAATGCTGTAGACTGGGCTTGGGTACTGTGGAACTGAATACGTTGATTATATATGTGAGACACTGTGGCGGCGCCGGCGAGTTTCTGTGAGTGATATAACGATATGAAATATGATATCTGATGATTGAAGTTTTTTTTTATGTATTGATGATATCTTGATCTATATGCTGTATAATGACATGTATTAATTTGTACCAATTCACATGAATGTATGTTTTGATGGTTCAGGCAGCTTTAATTATAAAGAAAAGAATCTAACTCTTTGTGTTGCCTGGCTATCCAGGGTACGTTTTGGTGTGGTTGTGTGTAGAGAATAATTATTACACGCACCCAAACTTTTGAGACGGAGTCAGACAAAACACGCACCGCACACCATACGTAACATCTGGTGACCCGTAGTTAAAGTTCTTTTGCTATTGAATTAAAAATAGCCTTAGGGGGTAGGAATTGTTTTTGTACACCTAAAAATTGCCCAATTAGAAGTGATAGGTCACGTTCACAGACTTTCCTTTTGAACAATTGAGTTGTGTTGTATTGTTTTGTTTTATGACTGTTTTGTCTACTTTCTTTCCCGTCTCCAGCGTAACGGGGTATCTCCTTCTGTATAGTTTCAGGAGATACGAGGGCCTAGTTCCTAGTTCTTCTTTCCTTTGCGGGGCTTTAATTTTATTATCTTCATTCATCTCTCTGATTATTTCTGTTTCTTTTCTTTACTTAGGGATTGTGTTGCTTCTTCAGCATTCTCAGGTTTTTCTCTTCAGTCTTGAATGAGTGAGTGTGTGAGTGGCTGCCCTGAACCAGTTTTGAAAAAAAAAAAAAAAAAAAAAAAATTAATTTATTAGTTGTTTCATTTTGAATGCTTAGTGTGTGAAAAACAACAACAACAATACATTGATTATATTGTTATTACTCTCATGTCATTGCTTGTTTTTATACTTGTTGCTGAAAATTTGGCATTGATTACTGATTGTGTTTTTCTTTCTCCCCATATCCCTAAAATCCTGTTTCGTTGTTTATCTCTACTTTGTGTTGGTTGGGTTTGATAATATTTAGTCTTTTAAAGAGTGATTGTCTTTAAATGTTTGTTTGAAAAAGAAAAAAAAAAATCCTTTTGGGGAAATTTCCCATATATATTTCAATAGAAGGTTTCAAAAGTTTTTTTTGCTTGTGATAGAAAATTGTTTGTATTTGATCCATTAGTGTGTGTGTCGGGTTTGACAGGACATTATTTCATATTTTCATGATGGCACAAAAGGCAAAGGAAGAAATCTGTTATGTCCTCTGGGGAACGAGGACAAAGTTTTTGCCAAGTATTTACAACGAGGTAAGGGTTTATGTGGTCTGGAGGGAAAGAAGATCTGTTGGCCTATGTGGATAAATGCATTGCTCAAGATATGGAAAGAGAGGAAAGAATCAAAATGAAAAGAGTACAGGAAGAAGAGATAACTAAAAGAGAGCAGATACAAGAGGAAACTAAAAGAGAGCAGATACAAGAGGAAACTAAAAGAGAGCGGATACAAGAGGAAACTAAAAGAGAGCAGGAGAAACAAAAAGAATTGAGCTGATAGAGGAAACGAAAAGAATACAGCTTCAGTTACTTCTCAGCAGAGTGCGGTCTCAGGACAGGACAGTGAGAGTCAGGGTTCGGGTTTTCCAAAGGGTTTAACACCCCTCGCCAACCTTTCCTAAGTTGCCCCCTTTAAAGGGAAAGAACTGTTTGATATAGACAGTTACTTGTTTCGTTTTGAAACCCTTTGCTCGTTCCTTGGAGGTCTTGAGAGTTTGTGGGTAACTTTCCCTGTCTGCATTACTTGGGGGTTCCGTTTAACTCTCTAATCACAAGTCTCGCAGAAAATAATGTGTGTCTTACGAGCTTTTGAAAGAGAGCTTGCTGAAAAAATTTCAATGTACACCAGATGGTTTTCGTAAGCGTTTTCGTGAGGCTAAGCCTAGCTCAGATGAACCTTTCGAGACGTTTGCAGTTGAACTTAGGCGTTTTTTGACCTTTGGTCTCTTGTCAAAATTGATAAGCTTTTGAAGATCTGGTGGATCTTATCTTGCGTGAAACAGTTTTTGGTGTGGTTTTCAAAGGGACTTGGCTACTTTTTTGTGTGAGAGAGATGTAAAAACTTTTGATGAAATGATCAAGTCGCAGAGTCATACAGACGTGCTCATCCAACTAAGGTGCTTTCTAGGAAAGCTGATGTAAACATTTTTGCTTCTGTTGGGTACAAAACTCCTGGTCAATTTGATAGAAATCTGTATCACGGTCAGTCTGATAGAACTCCGTACTGTGGTCAGTCTGATAGAGGAAACAGATACTCAACTTTCAAACAGTGGCCACTACTCTGGTTTCCCTCGGCTGATCGTGGAAGTAACTTTAGTGGTAGCTTTTATTGTGGTCATCAGAGCTTTGGTTACTCAGCTGGTCGGGGAAAAATAACTTTGGGGGTAGCCGTTATCGTGGTCGTGGCGCCGTTTATACCTCTGTCAGTAAGAGTTCCTCAGAAGGTGTTTCTGATCATTTACAAGTGTTGTGTGTTTTTTGTGTAAAAAGACAGGACATATAGCTGCTAGGTGTCCATGGAAGTCAGGTAGAAACCCTTGTAGAATTTGCACCCTTAGCCACCCAGACACGTGTCTTTTTGGGGTTGCAAACTCTACTTTTATCAAGAACTCAGCTGACAGCAAACAGTCCAGTGCTTGTTGCTCTGTTCTTGATACTCCTTTTGCTTGTCTAGCTGCGGGGTGAGTTCACGGGCAAATTGCATTTGGAGTCTGGTTCTGTGAGGGAACTTTGGGTTCTGTTCTGCGTGATACTGGTGCAACTATTTGGGCGTTCGCAAAGGATTAGTTTCTGACAGTCAGATGTTAGGAAACCCAACAGTGAAGTGGGGTTTCTTTTGGTGGTCGTGTGGATGAGTTTCCACTGGCTACAGTTTCAGTCATTGTCCTTTTTTTGGGGGCGATTTGACTTGTTGTGGTCTTGGATAGTCCTGTCGCAGATCTCATTGTGGGTAATGTCCCGGAGTTTCTGTGAGCGTGAGTTTAGTGATGTATCTGGTGAACCTTTCCCTTTAGCCGCCGTTACGAGGGCTAGAACTAAGCATGCTGTGGACAAAAAGCCTTTGTGTCAGATCCCTAATGATCTGAACATTTCCCGTTCTGATCTTGTTCAGAAAAGAAGGATAAAGCCCAGGGAAGTCTTGCTTTCAGTTAACGTCTTCTGATGTGTCTCTGTGTCTACTTCTGATGTTGTACCTACAGTCGTTCTTTCACAAGGTTCTTCAGTGCCTGGTTAGAGTTTAGCTCCTTTGCTTGTGAGCAGGAACAGGTTTCTCTTGACACTCTCCAGGAGTTGGTCTTTCTGTGGATCCCTCCCGAAGTCTTTTTTGTATGTTCGTGAAGTGGTTGTACAGTTGGTGTCGTCCAGGACTGTGATGACGCTTTACCCATCCCCACTTAACTGTTCCGATGGCGTCTTCTATCCAGATAAAAATGTTCATTCTGTACAGTTTGATTGTACTTTGTCTGACAAAAGTACCGGGAGTTGCGTGTAATCTTTGATGATTTTCAGACATTTGACCCCAAACCAGTTCTTTCTCACGTGATGTACATTAAATCCCTCTTACAACAGATGTCCTGTAAAAGAAATGTTTAAATCCCCTTTTCTGTGAAAGAGGTTGTTGAGAGAGAGATTGGTATCATGTCGGATCTTGATATCATTGAGCCATCGAATAGTCAGTATGCATCTCCAGTTGTGTTCGTGGGAAGAAAGTTGAAACGTGTCGTTTTCACTCCTGGGGTTTGCTGAAGCTTTGAGGAAGATTCGGGGAATCTTGTCTTCTGCACCTGTGTGTTGTTACTTAGACTGGTTAATACTTTTGTGTTCAGGACTGATGCTAGTTCTGTTGTTTTGGGGTGCTGTATTGCTCCAGTAGAATGATGATGTCCTTCACCCAGTCGTTTTTCGCTAGTCGAAAGTTGTGAATTTGTGAGAAGGCGTACAGCACTATTGAGCGGGAATGTTTATCCATTGTCTCTACCCGTGGGGTATGGAGAGGCTGACCGAGTGGTCAGTAGACATGTGTGGTCTCTAACCCCGTGGTGGGTATGGAGAGGCGACCGAGTGGTCAGTAGAAATCATATATGCATTGCCATCAGGGTGTGGGGTGCAGCCCATGCCCAGCCGCCCGTCTCTACCCGTGTGGGTATGGAGAGGTTGTCCGTGAGGTCAGCAACAAGCTAGCATGTAAAAGGGCTTCAGAGTTCGTTGGGACGACAACTTGTGTTTTCTGTTGTGTGAGAGTCCCTGGAAGGACTCCACGAACTGCTTCCGTGAGCGGCTTCGTTTTCCGTTTTTAGTGAATGTAATTTGTAGGGTTTTTTGTATTCTGCTGTTTGTTACTTTTCAAAAAAAAAAATTCGGTCATTTGTTTTTTTTCTTGAGGAGGGGGGAGTATTGTGACGTCAACGTAAATTATGACGTCAACTTAAAAAGACATATTTAAATACATGACGAAAATAATAATAAAAAGACAAGAGAAGGGAGCAAGAATTAACGGCAGAGGGTTTGGGGGTCCAGCCTAATTTATTTGTTTTAATCATCGTTTTTCTCCCTAGTGTTACTATGTGGAGAGGCTGACCGAGTGTCAGTAGTGCATCGATGTTCACTGTGTATGTGGGAAAGCTTTTGATGACGGTACCAGCGGAAAATGTAGCAGGAAATGTATTTGTTATAAAAGTTTTTGTGAATGCTGTGTCGCCGAGAGTGACTTAAAACTCCTGTAAGAATATTTAATATGTGCTCCATTGTACCACCGCATGTGTGTCGGTGGGCTGTATTTATTGATGTGAACACTGTAGTATAAATACACGGAGAAGTTAATATTTGTTTTTTGATCAACGGTGCGTCGAACCGAAGTTTATTGTGTTCCTGGGACTTTGGTGAAATTGTGTTCTCTCGGGGATTCAATATTGATTGCTGTATTTTGTGAATCTGCGGTTCTTCTATGGTTTACTGTGCTTTATGAATCTGCGGTTCTTCATCTGTGGATTGCTGGGTTTTTATGAATCTTCGGTTCTTCTTCTGATAGTTCGACGTAATAATTGTGCATGCTGTGTTTGAACCTGTTTCTTCTTCATCGCTGGAGTTTTTTGTGAACGGCGTGTTTACCATGTGGGGACCTTGGGTTTCCTTCTTCGTCTTATTTTAATGCTGTAAAACTGTGGCTTGGGTACTGTGGGGAACTGAATAGTTGATTATATATGTGAGACACTGTGGACGGCGCCGGCGAGATCCCGTGAGTGATATAACGATATGTAAAATGATATCTGATGATTGAAAATTCTTATGTATGATTGATATCTTGATCTATATGCTGTATAATGACATGTATTAATTTGTACCAATTCACATGAATGTATGTTTTGATGGTTCAGGCAGCATAATTATAAAGAAAAAAAATCTAACTCGTGTGTTGCCTGGCTATCCATGTAAAGGTATGGTGTGGTGTGTGTAGAGAATAATTATTACACGCATCCAAACTTTTGAGAGCGGAGTCAGACAAAACACGCACCGCACACCATACGTACAGAGGAGTATGGGATGCCAACAGTCACACAACAACAAACTGTGCCTCGAGAATACTACCGCGAGACCAATTACAACACTGCGCACTCCGGGCAGCAGCTGATGATCAGCTGAAGAAGCTGACAGCTGACCAGAGAGACGTGTACGACAGCTTTAGACCATGGTTTTACAGAGGCAGGATCCCACAGCAAGCAGCAACATAATGTTCCTTGATGCTCCATGGAGGGACGGAAAGACCTTCATCCTGAATCTTTTCCTGAACAGGATCCGCTCCATGGGCAAAATAGGCTAGCCACTGCTTCCAGTGGCATTGCCCCTACTCTTTTGCCGGGTGGGCGGACAGTACATAGCATCTTTTCAAGGGCCCTTTTGGATGCGACAAGCAAGAAACGCCCAAACCCGCTCTGTCAAAAACGGGGTCAACGTTGGCCAAAGTCATCAAAGAGGCTGCAACCGTCATAATTGATGAAGCTCCCATGACCCACAAAGCTGTCTACGAGGCCATGGGCTCTACGCTGCAGGACCCTCACCCAAGTGCACAGGCCAGTGGGGCAAATTCAACGCTGTTCTGTGGGGGGCTTCAGGCAGACCTCCCCGTCGTCCTCAATGGCACCAATCCAACATTGTCAACACCTGTCTCAAGAAGTGGCGGAGCATGATTGTTAAAAGTCTAACCACCAATATGAGAGGCCCACCTGTTCTGGAACCCCCAGACAGCCAGCTTCGCCCCAAACTTCGCTTGACATTGGCAATGGTGCCATTGAGTCATGTTTCCAGATACTATATTGGTCCACCAGCACTATGCCAGTTTTATGATAGCCCGGAGGATCTGATGAAGCAAATCTACCCGGGTCTTCATGCTCACTGTGCAGAAATCAGACTGGTTAGCGGAAAGGGCCATAATCTCATCCTGAACAAGACTTGTCAACAGGCTGAACAGAAAAATCGTAGCTGACTGTCCCCGGAGAGGAAACTCTGTACAGATCTGTTGACACGGCCAAGAATGATGATGAGGAAGTCCTTAATCCACAAGAACTCCTAATCCATTGAGATTTCTGGACTTCCCCACATGAACTGTTGCTGAAATCTGGAGTCCCCATTATCATTCTCCGCTCACTGGACTCGCCAAAGGTGATCAATGGCACCGATGTGTCTTCACCAACGCACAGGAATGTTGTAGAAGCAAAATATCATGTGGCCCCCACAAAGGTGAACCGGTGCTGCTCCCCAGAATTCCTCTGGAAAACCCCTGAACTCACCCCTGCCATTCCAGTTCTGACGGCTTCAGTTTTCCCCTGAAACCAGCTTTCGCTCTGACAATCATCAAGAGCCAGGGTCAGACATTTTCATCCCTTTTGGGGTAGACCTGACCGTTCCATGTTTTACACAAGGAATATTCTACGTTGCAGCATCACGGGAAATGGAAGCGCAGAAACACCGACTTACTTGCGCCAAACAGGGAGACCAGAAATGTTGTCTACCCAGAGGCCCTCCAATAGACATGATACATCATGAAAAATGCAATCTTTTTACAGTTGTCATGTTTGAGTTGGATTTAAAAGTCCATGCCCAAAACAAGGATATGCAGATGGCTGGTCCGTCACATTAGCCTGACACCCGCGGGGCCAGGGTGGACATCGGGGTGAACTACGGTCATTTTAGCTGGAAACATTTCCCCGTGAAAAATTTTCCAAGACCAAGCCGGGATTCGAAACCCCGACCTTGAATCATGAGTCCAGCACCTTATCCACTAGGTTGGCGGCCCCAACAGAGTTGTCATTTTGGGGCACTCAATCAAGGAATTGAGAATGCATCGGTAAGTTCACAAAGTACAGGCATCCCTCTATGGTGGTATCGTATTACGAAAAAAATTCGTGAGGGAAAACAGATTTTAAAAGGCAAGAAGGGGAGTGGGCGTCCGAAGAAATTGGGTGAAGTAGATAGGAGGAGGCTGGGGCAATTGGTTCAGCATAGGAAAAACGAAACAAACCCAAGCTGAATTTATTGTATTGTCTTAAGTGGTGAGAGAGAGGGTGGCCAGAAATACAGAATACCCGAGCGAAGCCGGGTACACCGGGTGATATATAAAATATATAATATATATTGAATTATAAACAAAGCTTGCTCTTATGTCTTAGATTGAAGAAATAGGGGGAGATAAGCTTCATATCTGCAGTGGTAATGATTCTGCCTAACTAACAGTAGTGCTTTAGTGGGTGAATGGGGAAAAATAAAATAAATGCTTCTCAAAATGAGCCCTTTAGCAAGCTTATATATATATATTAGTTAAAACAAGTAAGAGGAAATCTTTTAAAACTATCTACAAATTTGTTTCGAGCGCGTTGCGCTGTCATCAGGATGGTTTTTGGTTTGCCCACCGCCGAAAGTTATAGCGGTGGGCTCCCGTTTGCGGTTGTTTGCACGTGCGGGTTGGCCCGCACGTGTTTTTTGAGGGCTTTCAGGTTTTTGTTTTGGGTGTATTCACTAACAACGATTTCCATTTATGCCTGCAGTTGTTTACTATTTCTGTTTTGGTGTTTAAAGTTGCTAAGTGTGGTTTGCATAGTATTAACCATTTTTCAGTTAAACATAGGTTGCACCTTTTTGAAACATGGCTGTATGGTGATGCTCTTTTTATGATTTTCCAGGATATATTGTAGCTTGTTTTGCGTCTTTAAGTTTCCAGATATATTTGCTCAGTTCTGTTTGGTTTTTATATTTTTCTTTATTAAATGACTGTTTGTGGTTTGCATATCTGGTTTTGAAGTGGTTTTCAGTGATCCCTATGTATGTTTTCTTTTTCATTTTCTGATGTCACAGTAGCCTGGTATACAATGTTGTTGTGAAGACATTTATTGTTTAGTGGGCACTGCTCCTTTCTGGTGCAATTGCAAGATTTCCTTTCTTCACCCTTCTTTGCTGTGTTGATTTTCATTTTGTTGGGTGCGTCAATTATATACTACTCAAAAGAATTTAAGGGCCGCATTCATTTTTGATATGGTTTACACAATACAGTGTAGCATGAAACATGAAATGTTTAGGGCCAATTTATTCACTCAAAGTGTGACAAGTGCTTCACAGAAAACTGGTTTTGGCAATTGTTCAGTCGAATTTGTGTCAAAGGTGTTACACTGGTCCGCGAAAGAAGCTCAAAAACCACGAGAAAAAGGTCGCAATTTGAGTGCGCCTAGCTGGCGCAGCAGTGTTCGGCTGTCTGAAAACTGCATTGCACATGCAAGCCAGACCTTTAATGAACACTTGTCAACCTGATTCGCTGACCAGTGGCTTTATTAAGGGCTGCTTCTGGGGGGGTGTTCAAACATGCCACCAAGACGCAAACTTAGTGACGCTGAGAGAGGGATGGCTGTGGCCTGGCTACAAGAAGGCGTGGCGGTCCGAGAAGTTGGCAGACGACTTAGAGTAACACATTCTGTCATTCAAAGACTGAGAGACCGGTACAACAACTATGGGAGAGTTCAAGAAGCACGCAGACCTGGACGCCCCAGAGCGACCAACAGACGACAGGATCGCTTCATCACCCTGGCAGCACTACGCAATAGAACTGCCACCGCCAACGTGCTCAGGGGGCAGCTGAGAGTAGCCAGCAACGTCCTCGTCAGCGACCAGACGGTTCGTAACCGCCTGCGTGAGGCCAACATGCGGTCAAGGCGTCGAGCATTGCGACCTCCACTGACCAGAGCTCACCGTGCTGCTCGTCTGGCTTGGACTCAACGACACCTGGCCTGGACAAGGCAGCAGTGGTCCAGGGTGCTCTTTCTGATGAATCCCGCTACACCCTGTCCTTCAACGACGGCAGGATTCGCGCCTGGAGGCGTGTTGGAGAGCGCTTCATTGACGCCACTGTTGCGGAGCACGGCCGCTATGGTGGTGGGTCCCTGATGGTGTGGGGTGGCTTCAGTCTTCATCACAGGACACCCCTGCACAGTGTCCAAGGCTACCTGACCGGCGTAGCCTACAGGGGCGACATTCTGGGGCCAATCGCTGTAACCAGCTTTGCAGGCCATGGGACCAGGAGCCATACTACAGGACGATAGCGCCAGGCCGCACAGAGCTCGGGTTGTACAGAACTTTCTCCAGCAGCAGCAAGTCACCAGGATGGACTGGCCTGCCCGCTCACCCGATCTGAACCCCATCGAACATCTTTGGGATGTTCTGGGCCGTCGTATACTCAACAACCGCCCTCCTGCACACAATCTCGACGTCCTGTTCAGGAATCTGGAGCAGGAGTGGCAGGCGATCCCCCAGAACACCCTCCAGACTTTGGTCAGATCCATGAGACAGTGCTGCCTTGACTGCATCAACGCCAATGGCGGTCACACACGATATTGACTCTTGACATTCTGACAGTCGGTTGTTCTGAATTTGCAAAATGGGGGTGTGTCCATGTCAATGTAATTTTCGTGATAATTGATTTGCACTTCTTGATGAAATTGTGTCCAATCGATGATCAAATGATTGGATTAAATGTTTGTTGGTTGATTTCAGCTGTCGGACTTATGAGTTATTATTGGGGAGTGATGAACTGTGTGGCCCTTAACTTCTTTTGAGTAGTATATATATATATATTTATTATTATATGTGTGTGTGTATGTGTGTGTGTGTGTGTTGCGTCAGTCCTGCCAAACAGCTCTCCCACCCTGCCCACTCACATCGTCACCCAGTTCTTCTCTTTCCCTTCTCTTGTTCATCCTTTCTCTCGCCCTCCTCCTATCCCTTTTTTGCTCTGCCTCCCGCCCTCCTAACCACCGCCCGCTTCTCTTTGTACGCCTGCTTCTCTCTCGCCCTTCTTCTGCCCAAACAGCCGGGCTCTTATTTCTGTCATCAAGCCCCAGTGCTCTAATCCCCCACCCCCAACCGCCTGCCCTTTTCCCTGCCCAACCTCCACATGGGTTCCCTCCTGCCCTCCTCTCGTTCTTGAAGCAGAGCCAAGGTGCGAGTAATCAGAACAGACTGTCCACCCAATGGGCCACAAACCAGCTCATCTACTGCACAGTCTGCAGCCCTGTATTAGGAACCAGCCGGCAGGAGGTCGAAAGGTCAGGTCCGGCGGCCTCAGTCAGACTGGCCTGGCCTGGCCTGGTTCATATCAGGCTAGAGAGCTTTGTGTGGTTCTTGGGGCTGCGTGCATGGCCATGTGTTGCCAGAGGTAGCTGCCTGCCTGGCTGTGGGGCGTGTCAGGTTGTTCTGTACAGTTTCACATCAGACAGACATCTGTCAGGCTGGCTTGGCTGGCTGTGGTTGTGCCAGCTTGACGTGTCTTGATCTGTACTGAGGCAAGTTGTTGGTTTTGCTCTCTGTATGTGTGTGTGCGTACGAGAGAGAGAGAGAGAGAGAGAGTGTGGTGTGTGAGTGTGTGTGTGTGTGTGTGTGTGAGTGTGTGTGTGTGTGTGTGTGAGTGAGTGAGTGAGAGAGAGAGAGAGAGAGAGAGAGAGAGTGTACAAACAAATGCTTGAATGAGCATGTATTGTGTTGGTGAGAGAGTGGCGAAACTCACATTTATTTCAGCAGTGGTATTTTTGTTGTTGTTTATCTCTTTTTTTTTTTTAAATAGTTTTTTTTTGTAATTTATCTGGTTTATGCAAAGTTACATTTCAATGTGTTCAATGTTAAATTTGCCTCAATTATTCCTGATCTCCACACCCCCTATCCTTTCCCTTCCCACATCCAAAAGCTGTTAATAAAAATAAAGAATGAAAAAAAAAAAACAAAAAAAGAAAAAAAAAAGAGGGGGAGGGAGTGGAATTGTGAGAGATCCACAACCTTTGCATTTGTACGTGGTGCACAGTGAAGTTGGAAACTCGGCGCTTGTGAAGCATCAGAGAGGATGTGGACCAAATGACCGCAAACTCTCTCTGTGGAAGTCAGCCACACTGTGGAAGCTACAGCTTAACGCAGACTCTTAATGCTGTACACGAAACCTGTGTCACTGTACACCTTGTGTGCATCCATTTACATTTTGTCCTGCTCCACGCGGAATGACAGAGAGAAGGAGACTGTCATGTGATCAGTCATGTGATCAGTCAGCTGGTGTAACTTGCATCAAACTGTTCAGTAGATGTTTGATTATTCCCATTGTAAATTTATGTTTATTCTGGTGTCCTCTGAAACCTGCATGATGTCTGTGGCAATTCGGTTTTGCATGCATATGCATACATCGGTGATTATGCAAGTGTGATCAGCTCATAATGATGTAGATGACCTTACCTGTGTGTGCAGCTGCCATTTACGCTGACTTAATAGCGGTCCATTTCACCTCTGTAATTGACATCTGGAGAAATCATGGCTGGTAAGTGCGGTTGTGGTGCGATTGTTATTTTTGATATTTTTTTTGATTTTTGATGATCGTGTATGAGTGTGTCCTGAAGTTGAATATGTTGACATTTTGCTACTTTTTTTTATTATATATATTTAATATATATATATATATATATATATATATATATATATATATATATATATATATATATATATATATATATATATATATTTTACTGCATACCATTCATTGCGAACAATTGGTTCCGCTCTTTCCTCTGGACTTATTCTTTCCCTACCTCCCTTTTTTTTCACTTTTTATTTTTCACTCTTTCAAAGTCAGACGTGTGTGTGTGTGTGTGTGTGTGTGTGTGTGTGTGTGTGTGCGTGCACAGACACACACACGCAGACAACACACACACTCACTCACTCTCACTCTCTCTTTTCTCTCTCTCTTTCTCTTTCTCTCTGTCACGCGCGTGCGCACGCTCACTCGCTCGCACGCACGCACGCACGCACGCACGCACGCACGCACGCACACCACACACACACACACACACACACACACGCACGTATGTATAGTCTTTCAAAATCATTTTGTTTGTAACACCTACCAACAAATGACTAACAGCATCACACTACGCTGTTTCAGGACTGAGGAAGGCAAAGAAGTATGACTGGAAGGACTCCAACCTGGCTCTCTTCGGATCAGACTTGGAGAAAAAACGTGAAAAGTAAGTCTTTCATGACCCTTTGCGGTCGGCTGGGCTATAAGCAACATTACCATTACCAAGTCTTTTAAACGTGTGTGCCACCTTTCGGACATCCTCACTGACCGAAAGATGGATGGAAATTCTTTTGTATGGTGCATTGTGATTGTCCATATGATATATGGAAACTCTTTTGTATTGTATGTTCTGGTTGACCTAAAGATAGATGGAAGTACTGTTTTATAGCACTTTCTCACTGACCTAAAGATAGATGGAAGTACTGTTTTAATTAAAGCACTTTCTCAATGACCTGAAGATAGATGGAAGCACTGTTTTAAAGCACTTTCTCACTGACCTGAAGATAGATGGAAACGTTATTTTATAGCACTTTCTCACTGACATAAAGATAGATGGAAGCACTGTTTTGTAGTACGTTCTCACTTACTTAAAGATAGATGGAAGCACTGTTTTATAGCACTTTCTGACTGACCTAGAGATAGATGGAAGCACTGTTTTGTAGCACTTTCTCACAGACCTAGAGATAGATGGAAACGTTGTTTTATAGCACTTTCTCACTGACCTAAAGATAGATGGAAATACTCTTTTATATAGCACGTTCTCACTGACCTAAAGATAGATGGAAACATTTTATAGCACTTTCTCACTGACCTAAAGATAGATGGAAGCACTGTTTTATAGCACGTTCTCACTGACCTAAAGAGAGATGGAAGCACTGTGTTATAGCACTTTCTCACTGACCTAAAGAGAGATGGAGGCACTGTTTTATAGCACATTCTCACTGACCTAAAGAGAGATGGAAGCACTGTTGTATAGCACTTTCTCACTGACCTAAAGACAGATGGAAGCACTGTTGTATACTTTCTCACTGACCTAAAGACAGATGGAAGCACTGTTGTATAGCACTTTCTCACTGACCTAGAGATAGGTGGAAGCACTGTTTTATAGCACTTTCTCACTGACCTAAAGATAGGTGGAAGCACTGTGTTATAGCACTTTCTCACTGACCTAAAGAGAGATGGAAGCACTGTTTTATAGCACATTCTCACTGACCTAAAGAGAATGGAAGCACTGTTTTATAGCACATTCTCACTGACCTAAAGAGAGATGGAAGCACTGTTTTATAGCACTTTCTCATCGACCTAAAGAGAGATGGAAGCACTGTTGTATAGCACTTTCTCACAGACCTAAAGAGAGATGGAAGCACTGTTGTATAGCACTTTTTCACAGACCTAAAGAGAGATGGAATCACGTGCATGGTGTTTCGTCACTGACCTAGAGGTTGATGGAAATGTTTTTGTGTTATACATTGTTACTGACTCAGAGATGGACAGAAACATTTTTTGTTCGGTACATTGTCACTGACCTTGAGATAGATGGATTCACTTCAATATGGCACATTATAACCAACCTTAAGTCGATTAGTAGAAACACTTTATTGCACATTATCACCGACCTTAAGTCGATTAGATAGAAACACTTCAGTATTGCACATTATCACCGACCTTAAGTCGATAAGATAGAAACACTTCAGTATTGCACATTATCACCAACCTTAAGTTGGAATGGAAACACTTTTGTATAGTGCATTATCACTGACCTTGAGTGACCTTGAGTGGGATGCAAACAGTTTTGTATGGCGCAGTGTCACTGAAGTAAAGAAAGATGTCTTTAGTATGGTGCATTTTATCCAACCAAAAGTTTGATGGAAACACTTTTATATGGCGCATTGTCACTGACTAAGAGTTGGATGGGCACAATTTTGTATGGTCCATTGTTGCTGACCTAAAGATAGATGGAAATACTTTTTGTACTGTGCCTTTTCACTGGCCTTGGGATGGACGGAGACACTTTTGTAGTGTGCATTGTGATTGACCTATAGATGAATGGAAACTCTGGTGTCATGCATTGTTACTGAAATGGTGCGTTGCCACAGGCCTTGAGATGGATGAAAACCCTTCCATATGGTACGTTCTGGCCAACATAAAGGTTGATGAGAACAGTTCTGTATTGCACATTCAAGCTGTACAGGAGCCCCTTGTGTGGTACATTCTCACATACTTAAAGATAGATAAAAGCACTCTTACTTGGTACGTCATCACTGACCTAAAGATAGATGGAAAACACTCATGAACAGTAAATTTTCACTGACTCAAAGGTAGATGAATACAGTTTTGTATGCTACATTCTCACTGAAAACAGTTTTGAATGGTACATTCTCACAGACCTAAAGATAGATAGAAACCCTTTTGTATTGTACATGCTTACTAGCCTTAACACAGGCAGAAACGCTTTTTGTACTGCATACTCTCACTGACTGAAAGGTAGATGGAACATTTGTATGGTATGTTCTCGCTGAGCTAAAGATAGATAGAAGCACTCTGGTATGGTCGTTCTGTCTTATCAAAAGATGCACGGAAACACTTTTTTATATCATTGATATATGGTATGTTATCTCTTATCTAAAGATGGAAAGAAACACTTTTGTAGGGTACTTTTTCACTAACTGAAAGACAGATGGAAATATTTTTGAGTTGTACATTCTCACTGATGTGAACATACCACAGACCACAGATGTGTTTTCTTGAATGATGTCCTACTTTTTGTTCAGTCTTTGAGCCATGTCCATGTTCTTCATATTGAAGCCTGGGATATCTCTTAGATTTCAGTTTAAAGCTGCAGACATATATTGAGTCTTGCCAAGGTTTTTTCGTTTAGAACTGAGAGTATCTTTTGTCCTAAAAAAAGGACGCAATGATTGGGATGAAAAGAAACACCACGTTGTAAACGATGGATAGCTGTCTGTATTTGGCTATGATTTTTGACTTATGATACAAACATGGATAGCTGTCTGTATTTGGCTATGATTTTTGACTTATGATACAAACGATGGATAGCTGTCTGAAATTTGGCTATGATTTTTGACTTATGATACAAACGATGGATAGCTGTCTGTATTTGGCTATGATTTTTGACTTATGATACAAACGATGGACAGCTGTCTGTATTTGGCTATGATTTTTGACTTATGATACAAACGATGGATAGCTGTCTGTATTTGGCTATGATTTTGACTTATGATACAACGATGGATAGCTGTCTGTATTTGGCTATGATTTTTGACTTATGATACAAACGAGGGATAGCTGTCTGTATTTGGCTATGATTTTTGACTTATGAATACAAACGATGGATAGCTGTCTGTATTTGGCTATGATTTTTGACTTATGATACAAACGATGGATAGCTGTCTGTATTTGGCTATGATTTTTGACTTATGATACAAAACGATGGATAGCTGTCTGTATTTGGCTATGATTTTTGACTTATGATACAAACGATGGATAGCTGTCTGTATTTGGCTATGATTTTTGACTTATGATACAAACATGGATAGCTGTCCTGTATTTGGCTATGATTTTTGACTTATGATACATGTACAACAGTCGTGTGGCAAAACTGTTTTTTTTCTTCTATTTTTTGTAAACAGAGACATTGCTTCAAGTTGTGGTTTTCTGTCAACAGTGTTGCTAGCCATGTAGTTTTTTTTTTGTTTTGTTTTTGTCAGTAGATGTACTACAGACATGTTTTCTATTGACAGTCTTGCCTGACGTAAAGTGTTGTTTCTGTCAACAGCTGTTCTGTAGACTGTAATGTGCTTGCAACAGATGTGCTGTTTTAGTATAGGTTTCTGTCAACAGCTGTGCGGGAAAAGGGGTTTAAATTCCCATTTATTTACTTTTTTTTTTGTCTTCAGAGCATCGGCCTCCACGGAAGAAGCGTGGAAGGGGGCAGGAAGGAAGGTTGGCTTACAGATCTGGCGAATCGTGGTAAGTCCCGGGCGACCACAGTTCAACGGCTGTTTCAAGTTCCTTTGAACTTGGTGCAGGAACAATCTCTCTCTCTCTCTCCCGACTTTAGGATATAATGTATTATACATGGGAACTCTGTATCGTTCATTCGTCCCTCACCTTCCTCCTTTCAGTTTCCATTGCCCCAGCCCCTCCTCCTCTCCCTGTGTTTTGTTTCAGGCTGCAAGTGACTTACCTTGTTTGTGTCATTATCAACTCTTTTGATGTGTTACCCCGTAAAGTTAGTGTTCATGGTGATGCATTACTAGGGAACTGTGTTTGTACCCTAAAAGAAACAGCTGCTAAAGTGAAACTGAAAGCACACACGTACACACATACAAGTGCGCGCGTGCGCATACGCGCGTGCATGCGCACACACGCACACACACACACACAACACATGCAAAGCATGCACGCATGCACACAACGCACGCACCATGCACGTCACGCACGCACGCACGCACACACACACACACACACACACACACACACACACACACACACACACACACACACACACACACATACACACGCACGCACGCACACACACACAACACACACACACACACACACACACACACACACACACACACACACACACACACACACACATCTACTATGTGAAACTGAAGGCACTCACACACACACAAAACACACACACACACACACACACACACACACACACACACACACACACACACACACACACACACACACACACATGTACAACACTCGCTTGCTTGTGCGTACACATACACTTGCATGCAGGCACACACATGCACATATGCACACACTCACTCACTCACACTGCACTCATGCGTACTCACGCACACACACACACACACACACACACACACACACACACACACACACACACACACACTCGCACATACAGAAGTTATTTCCCAAATTATCATTCAAAGCAGTTACAAAACTTTGCTGCACTCGGCACTCTTTAGAGTTGTAGAATACTGTGTTCAACAATTATGATTCCTTTGATTCACAGGGTCAGCCTGATGCTTTGAAAACTAAGTTAAATAAAGAAGTAACATGTATTTGTCATGAAAAGATCACAAATACTCGCATACTTTTTTTTTTTCCACTTGATACTTGTTTTAAAATTTTTTCAGTAAAATGTTTTCGTCTTCTGATTAGTTGATTAAAGCCGCTGTTGGTATACATTCAGTGATGTCTTGTTTGTTTTTTTTTCCAAAAAGAGATACTTACTTTGACGTGGCTCTTTGTGGTTTGCTGGGCTATAAGAAACATTACCTTGCCCTTCTTCTATTAGCAGTGTGAATTTATTTGCCTGTGTTGGCTGATCATAAACAATTTTTTGGAAAATATATAATATCATTTATAAGAAAAGCTGCAGTTTCATTACTTCCTATCTTACGTCACTCTTTCTCGTAGATATGAAGTGATATTCAGTTTTTACAGTGGTATTTTCTATTACTGGTTGGGTTGTTATTTCACTTATCCACGTTGCGTCTATCGCTTTTTCTTCTTGTTTAAGAATTATTTTAATGTCTGTTATTTTAGATAGATGTGTTAAATTGAGGGGAAAAAAATACACTCTCAGTCACTTCCTCACTCAAATGCACAATCATGCACACACACAGTCTCACGTACATATGCAGCACGCACGCATGCATGTACTTACACATGTAATGCATGCACACAGAATCACTTACACACACACATATGGACACACCACGCAAGCGCGCGCGCGCGCACACACACACACAACCCCACACACACACACACGCACGTACACGCACACACACACACACACACACAGTATAACACAAAGAACTCTTCTGACTGATGCTTTGATCCAGTGTTAAGTTTGTTGCCAGAAATTTAAGGTGACGGACTGGCCCAAAGAGGATTATGGGGAAATTTTACTCCGGGGATTCTTATATCATTTTGAACGTGAGTACTAGTTTATAAAAACAGATTTTGGTCAACAACAAAAAAAATGGCACTAGCCCTTGAAATTGCAGCAAGTGTGTTGTGGGGGGGTTTAAATGCTCTTGTTTGTCTTAATGGTTTGTTAGTTTAGTTATTTCATTTCATGACATCACTTCTTTCAGCCTCAAAGTTGCAGAATTCATTAATTGCAATATAAATTATGGAATGCCTTTCTTCGCCCTGTGCCTGGTGCTCTCTTTATTTCTTTCTCTCTCTGGGTCTTTCTCATTCTTTGTTTGGGTGAGTCGAGACGTTGGAAGAGAACCTGCTTATTTTTAAAAGGACAGGGAAAGGATGGTGATTGATAGTAATGGGGAGAGGAGAGGGGGAGGTGGGCAGTGGTGACAGTGCCAGACATTGGCGATTGTGGATCATCCATTCACTGTGTCCTTCCTGTTCATTTCAGACGTACAAGGACGAGGGAGAGGATGAGCTTAAATATGACGTCCACATCTGGATCGGCAAGGAGAGCACCCAGGTGTGTGGTTTGCAGTGATGCCTGTTGTCTCGCAACAGCTTGATTTGTTATGTGACAAAAGTTGAAATTGACCGCCCTTCCTGGCATGACAGTTGCAGATGGCATGTTTCTGAAGAAAAAAAAATAATCGCCCTGAAGACAAATGGAAACACCTTTTTTTTTTTTTTTTTTTCTTTTTTTGCTGTCCCAACCTCTGCGCCACCTCAGAGGCAGTGTACCCACACCGCTTATTCCGACACCCCGACCACAGCCACAGCCCGGTCGGTCCCCCCGCAGCCCCGGCACCAGCAATCCACAGGAGCAGTCAATGTCAAGTCGTTAAGAGGCAACCCACCGGAGGAGACACTGCACTGCTGCCGAGTCACTTCGGTGGTGTTCAGTGGGCGCCTGTTCTGATCTAACATACGCAGGACACCTCCTACTAAAACCCCCTACTGATGACAATAATTGCTTAGTCGCGGAGCCGGCCCTGAGTGAGCTCTCCCTTTGGAGGGCGCCACCACGTCCGTCCAACGACAGCCCCCATGGACTCACCGATACCGGTGACCCTGACGGAACCAAACCAAGGTCACAAACGTGAAGAGAACATCGAAATTGAGGTCACCATGAGAGCAGTGCATGAAGGGCCACAGAATTTGAGACATTTTTTTTATTTTTTAATGCTGATCAATGAGAATGAGGATGATTAAGATGATGCTACGGATTTCCATTTCGGTCTGAGACTACATGACAGGGCTGTACTCTACGGGAAGCACCTTTTTTTTCGCAGGTGGACAACCTGATGGCACACTGGAAGTTGTAACGCACGCACTGCTCACTTTGGTATTAGTACATAACTGGTTATTGAAACTAAGTCAAACTGAAGTTAAGAGAAAGGGCTGACCAGATAGACAGCGATGGCAAGCAAAACACATTGTGTAAGACTGGTGAAGTCGGATAGAGAATCATGCATCTTTCAAAAAAAAAGAAGAAAAAAAGAAGAAATCAACATCTGTTTGCTTTCAGGAAATAATGTGGTGAACAGTAGCTCTGTTTACAAAAAGGGCAGAAAGCAAAAACTTTGGTTTGAGCGCGATCATCAAGTGCAAATTGTGTGAATGTTTATCAGTCATGGTGGCTGTAATGATTGTGAGTGTGTGAACGTACATGCGTGTACATTTATGCAGTGTCACACATGTAAGAATATAGTGTTCTGCAAAATTCTTGAAAATTTCTGGGGGGTTTTCCCCCAGGTTGAAAAGGCATGTTCTGTTCCTAATTTAATTGGGAAAATATGCCTTGATTTGTCTTTTGGAGAAAGTCGAAAATTATGGTCTTCTTTGGTCAGACATGTATTTTACTGTTGAGACAGAAGAATGACTAATGACGTAATTCCTGTGAGCGTGGTATCACTTTGGCGTATTCAAAGTGAAAAGATCTCGTGCGCGCACACACACACACACACACTTACATACACACGTTACACACACACACACACACACACACACACACACACACACACACACACACACACACACACATTACCACATTTACACACACACCACCATATAACACACAAACAACCCCCCCCCCCCCCCCCCCCCCCACACACACACACACACACACCCACACACACACACACACACACTTACAGGGCCAAGGAGGGGGGACCATTATTCACAGTGCTGTGTGTGGTGTGATCAGGATGAGTATGGGACAGCGCGTACAAGACGGTGGAGCTGGACACATTTCTCGACGACCTGCCCATCCAGCACAGAGAGGTGCAGGCGTTCGAGTCCGACCTCTTCAAGAGCTATTTCAAGTCGCTCACGTCGTCTCCCTGCTCCTCTTTTTTTTTTTTTTTTTTTTTTTTTTTTTTTGCTTTTGTATTCAGTATTTTTATATTTGTTTCAAATTTTGTTGCCTTACTTAATTTTGAATGTAACGGGGGGGTTGTGGCCTGTTTGGCCCAGTGGGTAAAGCCTCGGTCTCTTGTTCCAGGGGTTGTGGGTTCAGTTCCCACTTTGAGACCGCCAGGTTTGAAGAGATTTCCTCTTTTGGGGGGCAGCATCTGTGCACACTCCAACCTGCCACCCCCCCCCCCCCCCCCCCCCCTGGATCATTAGAGAGGCCTTGACGTGAGGTCGGATGTTTGAAGATCTGTGTTTAAAAAAACAAAATGTGCCACACAGAGTTGAATGTTCCTCCATATCCATCCTTTGTAGAGGGGCGGGCTGTCTTGTGCAGGTGTTGCAGGCGGGATGGATTACACCTACAGACAAACAAGTACACTACTGCCAGTTTCCACATCATTCCCAGAGACTGAAAGTGGTTACCCTTCAGGGGGATTCAACAATATATATACACGTGTGTGTGTGTGTGTGTGTGTGTGTGTGTGTGTGTTGTGTGTGTGAGAAACCTTCAGTACATATGTATTTGTAAATTGTAAGTCTCCACTGTAAAGTTCCAGTTTCTATTCTAAGTCAAAACAACATTTCAGTAGGAGGAAAAAGGGACAAACGGACCTGAATGTGGTAGCTGGTCCTTTGGGTGAGATTTTATATATCCCCACGTTTCGGGCCCCAGGCCCTTCTTCATGGGGAGAAAAGCAAAGAATGAAGAAGAGAGAGAGCAAACCAAGACAGAGGTCAAACTAAAAACAGCGAGAAGAAATCGAAAAGAAACAAAAAGGAAAAGGCAAAGAAGAAAAAGGCGAGCATTATTTACAACCTTTGTATACTAAGGACCACATATGCGGTCCAAAGCTAAAGGTGAGCATTATTACAACCTTTGTATACTAAGGACCACATATGCGGTCCAAAGCTAAAGGTGAGCATTATTTACAACCTTTGTATACTAGGACCACCATATGCGGTCCAAAGCTAAAGGTGAGCATTATTACAACCTTTGTATACTAAGGACCACATATGCGGGCCAAAGCTTTGGAATTTTTCTCTGAAGTGAGCGAACCTTTTGTACGAAACTACTTGTTACAGGTATCCTGCATACTAATTAGAGTGCAGGCGTACTGGTACTTAAGCCTTGCAAGCTGAATGCTCGCTAGCAGACGTTTTCACACCACATCACCAGCTCGGTTTGGCTGACTTGTGGCAACATGGCGGTGTCTGCTACTCTGTCAAGCATGCATGGTGAAAGAAACACTACAAATCCCCCTTACAATGTGACTGAATCTCTTGAATTGTTTCAAACAGTTGATAATTTCAGGGCATAAAACCAGTTAATGTAAATTTTTTGTTCATAGGGTGTGTACTACCCTTATTTTTATATGACAGGCAAAATCATATTTTCTTTTTCGTGCATACTGTATTATCAAATAAATAGAAAAATTACTTTGCTATATGTTTGTGGTTTCTCAATCATTTAAAACATAACGTGAAAAAAATGACAAGTCTGTGTCCATTCCAGACCTGTTTACCCTTACAATTTTGCTGTAATTTTTACGGGAAGAAATCTAGATTAAGGGAATTACCCCCCCCCCCCCCCCTCCAAATTACAGGAAAAAAATCAAAGAAAGAAAATTGTTAAACACGAAGTTTCATCTGCTACTGTTTTGGTCAAAAGCAGTAAGAAGACATTTCCCAGCGTGCCTTGCATCTTTTACCTGGTCAAAGATGGCGACAAAGCAGTTTCACGCGCCAACGGATCGGCTTACCAAATCTTCAAAAGTTACAAAAGTATTGCAATTATGAAGAATTACGTGTTTTTTTTTTTGTTTTTTTTTTTTCAAATTACAGGTTTTTGTCTGAGACATTACAGTACACAAATTTAAGGCAAACAGGTCTGCTGTTCATTTTTTTTTTTTATTAATTTGAATAAAAAAGAAAAGAAATGGTCAGTTTCTGAGGGAAGTAAGGTGAGATAATAGTACAGAATGGGTTAAGGTATGACAGGATCTGTAGAGAGAGGTGACGGTCAGTGCTTCCCGTGTAGCTCACTTCAACTGGGACTGAAGAAGAGCTAGGTCACAACATTTTACTGTCGCTTCCTAGGGACCTGGTCTGTCTGCAAGTTTAGTTTGTTTTCCTGCCCTTTTTTCTTCCTTGACTGTTTGATGTTGCTAATAACAATCATGAAATGTTAACATTTTAGGCTAAATTACTTTCTGAGAGTACAAAGTCCCATGCACAGCAGGAAAAAATTCAGTGGATGTTCAGGGAAAATCAAAACATCAGCTATCCATATGAGTGAAAATTGTCTGCTGAACTATGCTGAACTACCAAAGCACAAATGCACAAACACAATATAACACACACACACATGCATATGCATGTACACACACACACACATATGCATGCACGCACGCACGCACGCGCGCTCACACACACACACACACACACACACACACACATGCATGTACACACACGCATGTGCAATTACGCACACAAGCACGCATACACACTCACACACACACACACACACACACACACACACACACACACACACACACACACACACACACACACCCCTTCACGAGCATATAGGCAGTTAACAATCACATAGCATAAATAGGACAGCTGGAACAGAGAGTTCTATGACCACTGACGTCAGATTAGACTATGTAAAGAGAGTGAACTGTGTTGTTTACAGCGAGGAACGAACCCTGTAAAAATACAATGGACAGATGAGCGGTCAACTACTTGGGAAGAGGCAATGAACGCATCACAGTGATGTGACAGGCAAAATATTCTTCTCTATAGCTTCTGTCGAGGACAATGTCTCTCTGCTCTTCAAGTAAACCAGTTGCCAAACCGACAACAGGAGTGACGCGGTCAGTTAGTTGTTGGGTCTGCTGCTCTTTCCTTTCCTTTGGTCAGCAGGCGCAGCAGTTTAGCATGTACCATCTCTGCCAGAACAAAGTTCCTCTGTCTCTTCCTGCAAGTCTGTGTGTGGCATGCCCAGGGTATCCACTGATCCATATCTTTAGGAACAGCTTTTTACATCGTGTTATGAGAGCTCAGTAATCAGTTTTGTGAATGAATAAGCTGTCGCTCTATGCTTTGGTTGTCCAACAACTCGTACTGTTTTGAATGCAGAAAGCCTTGTTGAACTTTGTTTTTATCAATGATTTAGTGGTTGTGATTTTGGGTCGGAAATGAGGCCCAGTATTTGATGGACAAATTGGTTGCGTTTTTGTGAAAGCAGCTTGAATGCTGACAGAGTAATAAAGCAGACACTGCCGAGGGTTGTTACACGGACAGAGTGCATTGCCACTTGTCAGATAAAGTATGAACCTCCCCCCCCCCCCCCCCCCCCTCCATTTTCTCTCTGTCTCTGTCTCACCCTCCTTTGGGTTTGAAGGTTGGGTGTTTTACTCCCCATGATGTTGGGGACAGTGAAGGGTTGCCATAAGTTGTTTGCCTGTTTCTCCACACGTGGTGTTTTGTCTTCTAGGTACATGAAGGGCGGCGCTGACTCGGGATTCCGACACGTGAAACCAGAGGAGTACAGGCATAGACTGCTGCACTTCTGTGGTACACGAAGAAATGTTGAAGTGAAGGAGGTCAGTGATGATAGAGTGGGTGGATTAGTGATGATAGATGGGGTGGATTAGTGAGGATAGAGTGGGGTGGATTAGTGAGGATAGAGTGGGGTGGATTCCATAGGTTAGTAAGGATAGAGTGGAGTGGTTTCCAGAGGTTATTGAGGATAGAGTGGGGTGGATCAGTGAGGATAGAGTGGGTGGATTCCACGGGTTAGTGAGGATATAGTGGGGTGGATTCCGTAGGTCAGTGAGGATAGAGTGGGGTGGATTCCATAGGTCAGTGAGGATAGAGTGGGGTGGATTCCGTAGGTCAGTGAGGATAGAGTGGGGTGGATTCCATAGGTTAGTGAGGATAGAGTGGGGTGGATTCCATAGGTCAGTGAGGATAGAGTGGGGTGGATTCCAGAGGTTAGTGAGGATAGAGTGGGTGGATCCCATAGGTTAGTGAGGATAGGGTGGGGTGGATTAGTGAGGATAGAGTGGGGTGGATTCCATAGTATGAGGATAGGGTGGGGTAGATTAGTGAGGATAGAGTGGGGTGGATTCCATAGGTTAGTGAGGATAGAGTGGGGTGGATTCCAGAGGTTAGTGAGGATAGGGTGGGGTGGATTGTGAGGATAGAGTGGGTGGATTCCAGAGGTTAGTGAGGATAGGTGGGGAAGATTAGTGAGGATAGAGTGGGTGGATTCATAGGTTAGTGAGGATAGAGTGGGGTGGATTCCAGAGGTTAGTGAGGATAGGGTGGGGGATTAGTGAGGATAGGTAGGGGCATTCCAAGGTAGTGAGGATAGAGTGGGGTGGATTCCATAGGTAGTGAGGATAGAGTGGGTGGATTCATAGTTTGTGAGGATAGAGTGGGTGGATTCCATAGGTTAGTGAGGATAGAGTGGGGGATTCCATAGGTTAGTGAGGATACCCGAGTAGGGTGGATTCCATAGGTTAGTGAGGATAGAGTGGGGTGGATTCCATAGGTTTGTGAGGATAGAGTGGGTGGATCTATAGGATTCCGAGTAGGTAGGGTTCATGGTTAGTGTGGATTAGAGTGGAGG
>CM031615.1:68101065-68121769 GCA_018398815.1 Conus ventricosus
CTTATATCATTTTGAACGTGAGTACTAGTTTATAAAAACAGATTTTGGTCAACAACAAAAAAAATGGCACTAGCCCTTGAAATTGCAGCAAGTGTGTTGGTGGGTGGGTTTAAATGCTCTTGTTTGTCTTAATGGTTTGTTAGTTTAGTTATTTCATTTCATGACATCACTTCTTTCAGCCTCAAAGTTGCAGAATTCATTAATTGCAATATAAATTATGGAATGCCTTTCTTCGCCCTGTGCCTGGTGCTCTCTTTATTTCTTTCTCTCTCTGGGTCTTTCTCATTCTTTGTTTGGGTGAGTCGAGACGTTGGAAGAGAACCTGCTTATTTTTAAAAGGACAGGGAAGAGGATGGTGATTGATAGTAATGGGGAGAGGAGAGGGGGAGGTGGGCAGTGGTGACAGTGCCAGACATTGGCGATTGTGGATCAGTCCATTCACTGTGTCCTTCCTGTTCATTTCAGACGTACAAGGACGAGGGAGAGGATGAGCTTAAATATGACGTCCACTTCTGGATCGGCAAGGAGAGCACCCAGGTGTGTGGTTTGCAGTGATGCCTGTTGTCTCGCAACAGCTTGATTTGTTATGTGACAAAAGTTGAAATTGACCGCCCTTCCTGGCATGACAGTTGCAGATGGCATGTTTCTGAAGAAAAAAAGATAATCGCCCTGAAGACAAATGGAAACACCTTTTTTTTTTTTTTTTTTCTTTTTTTGCTGTCCCAACCTCTGCGCCACCTCAGAGGCAGTGTACCCACACCGCTTATTCCGACACCCCGACCACAGCCACAGCCCGGTCGGCCCCCCCGCAGCCCCGGCACCAGCAATCCACAGGGAGCAGTCAATGTCAAGTCGTTAAGAGGCAACCCACCGGAGGAGACACTGCACTGCTGCCGAGTCACTTCGGTGGTGTTCAGTGGCGCCTGTTCTGATCTAACATACGCAGGACACCTCCTACTAAGCCCCCTACTGATGACAATAATTGCTTAGTCGCGGAGCCGGCGTGAGTGAGCTCTCCCTTTGGAGGGCGCCACCACGTCCGTCCAACGACAGCCCCCATGGACTCACCGATACCGGTGACCCTGACGGAACCAAACCAAGGTCCACAAACGTGAAGAGAACATCGAAATTGAGGTCACCATGAGAGCAGTGCATGAAGGGCCACAGAATTTGAGACATTTTTTTTATTTTTTAATGCTGATCAATGAGAATGAGGATGATTAAGATGATGCTACGGATTTCCATTTCGGTCTGAGACTACATGACAGGGCTGTACTCTACGGGAAGCACCTTTTTTTTCGCAGGTGACAAACCTGATGGCACACTGGAAGTTGTAACGCACGCACTGCTCACTTTGGTATTAGTACATAACTGGTTATTGAAACTAAGTCAAACTGAAGTTAAGAGAAAGGGCTGACCAGATAGACAGCGATGGCAAGCAAAACACATTGTGTAAGACTGGTGAAGTCGGATAGAGAATCATGCATCTTTCAAAAAAAAAGAAGAAAAAAAGAAGAAATCAACATCTGTTTGCTTTCAGGAAATAATGTGGTGAACAGTAGCTCTGTTTACAAAAAGGGCAGAAAGCAGAAAACTTTGGTTTGAGCGCGATCATCAAGTGCAAATTGTGTGAATGTTTATCAGTCATGGTGGCTGTAATGATGTGAGTGTGTGAACGTACATGCGTGTACATTTATGCAGTGTCACACATGTAAGAATATAGTGTTCTGCAAAATTCTTGAAAATTTCTGGGGGTTTTCCCCCAGGTTGTAAAAGGCATGTTCTGTTCCTAATTTAATTGGGAAAATATGCCTTGATTTGTCTTTTGGAGAAAGTCGGAAAATTATGGTCTTCTTTGGTCAGACATGTATTTTACTGTTGAGACAGAAGAATGACTAATGACGTAATTCCTGTGAGCGTGGTATCACTTTGGCGTATTCAAAGTGAAAAGATTCTGTGCGCGCACACACACACACACACACTTACATACACACTTACACACACACACACACACACACACACACACACACACACACACACACACACACACACACACACTGTACCACATTTACACACACACACATATATACACACATAACACCCCCCCCCCCCCCCCCCCCCCACACACACACACACACACACCCACACACACACACACACACACTTACAGGCCAAGGAGGGGTGGACCATTATTCACAGTGCTGTGTGTGGTGTGATCAGGATGAGTATGGGACAGCGGCGTACAAGACGGTGGAGCTGGACACATTTCTCGACGACCTGCCCATCCAGCACAGAGAGGTGCAGGCGTTCGAGTCCGACCTCTTCAAGAGCTATTTCAAGTCGCTCACGTCAGTCTCCCTGCTCCTCTTTTTTTTTTTTTTTTTTTTTTTTTTTTGCTTTTGTATTCAGTATTTTTATATTTTGTTTCAAATTTTGTTGCCTTACTTAATTTTGAATGTAACGGGGGGGTGTGTGGCCTGTTTGGCCCAGTGGGTAAAGCCTCGGTCTCTTGTTCCAGGGGTTGTGGGTTCAGTTCCCACTTTGAGACCGCCAGGTTTGAAGAGATTTCCTCTTTGGGGGTCAGCATCTGTGCACACTCCAACCTGCACCCCCCCCCCCCCCCCCCCCCCTGGATCATTAGGATGAGGCCTTGACGTGAGGTCGGATGTTTGAAGATCTGTGTTTAAAAAAACAAAATGTGCACACACAGAGGTTGAATGTTCCTCCATATTCCATCCTTTGTAGAGGAGCGGGCTGTCTTGTGCAGGTGTGTGCAGGCGGGATGGATTACACCTACAGACAAACAAGTACACTACTGTCATGTTTCCACATCATTCCCAGAGACTGAAAGTGGTTACCTTCAGGGTGGGATTCAACAATATATATACACGTGTGTGTGTGTGTGTGTGTGTGTGTGTGTGTGTGTGTGTGTGAGAAGACCTTCAGTACATATGTATTTGTAAATTGTAAGTCTCCACTGTAAAGTTCCAGTTTCTATTCTAAGTCAAAACAACATTTCAGTAGGAGGAAAAAGGGACAAACGGACCTGAATGTGGTAGCTGGTCCTTTGGGTGAGATTATATATCCCCACGTTTCGGGCCCTAGGCCCTTCTTCATGGGGAGAAAAGCAAAGAATGAAGAAGAGAAGAGAGCAAACCAAGACAGAGGTCAAACTAAAAACAGCGAGAAGAAATCGAAAAGAAACAAAAAGGAAAAGGCAAAGAAGAAAAAGGCGAGCATTATTTACAACCTTTGTATACTAAGGACCACATATGCGGTCCAAAGCTAAAGGTGAGCATTATTTACAACCTTTGTATACTAAGGACCACATATGCGGTCCAAAGCTAAAGGTGAGCATTATTTACAACCTTTGTATACTAAGGACCACATATGCGGTCCAAAGCTAAAGGTGAGCATTATTTACAACCTTTGTATACTAAGGACCACATATGCGGTCCAAAGCTTTGGAATTTTTCTCTGAAGTGAGCGAACCTTTTGTACGAAACTACTTGTTACAGGTATCCTGCATACTAATTAGAGTGCAGGCGTACTGGTACTTAAGCCTTGCAAGCTGAATGCTCGCTAGCAGACGTTTTTCACACCACATCACCAGCTCGGTTTGGCTTGACTTGTGGCAACATGGCGGTGTCTGCTACTCTGTCAAGCATGCATGGTGAAAGAAACACTACAAATCCCCGTTACAATGTGACTGAATCTCTTGAATTGTTGCAAACAGTTGATAATTTCAGGGCATAAAACCAGTTAATGTAAATTTTTTGTTCATAGGGTGTGTACTACCCTTATTTTTATATGACAGGCAAAATCATATTTTCTTTGTCGTGCATACTGTATTATCAAATAAATAGAAAAATTACTTTGCTATATTGTTTGTGGTTTCTCAATCATTTATAAACATAACGTGAAAAAAATGACAAGTCTGTGTCCATTCCAGACCTGTTTACCCTTACAATTTTGCTGTAATTTTTACGGGAAGAAATCTAGATTAAGGGAATTACCCCCCCCCCCCCCCCTCCAAATTACAGGAAAAAAATCAAAGAAAGAAAATTGTTAAACACGAAGTTTCATCTGCTACTGTTTTGGTCAAAAGCAGTAAGAAGACATTTCCCAGCGTGCCTTGCATCTTTTACCTGGTCAAAGATGGCGACAAAGCAGTTTCACGCGCCAACGGTCGGCTTTACCAAATCTTCAAAAGTTACAAAAGTATTGCAATTATGAAGATTACGTGTTTTTTTTTGTTTTTTTTTTTTTTCAAATTACAGGTTTTTGTCTGAGACATTACAGGTACACAAATTTAAGGCAAACAGGTCTGCTGTTCATTTTTTTTTTTATTAATTTGAATAAAAAAGAAAAGAAATGGTCAGTTTCTGAGGGAAGTAAGGTGAGATAATAGTACAGAATGGGTTAAGGTATGACAGGATCTGTAGAGAGAGGTGACGGTCAGTGCTTCCCGTGTAGCTCTACTTCAACTCGACTGAAGAAGAGCTAGGCTCACAACATTTTACTGTCGCTTCCTAGGGACCTGGTCTGTCTGCAAGTTTAGTTTGTTTTCCTGCCCTTTTTTCTTCCCTTGACTGTTTGATGTGGCTAATAACAATCATGAAATGTTAACATTTTAGGCTAAATTACTTTCTGAGAGTACAAAGTCCCATGCACAGCAGGAAAAATTCAGTGGATGTTCATGGAAATCAAACATCAGCTATCCATATGAGTGAAAATTGTCTGCTGAACTATGCTGAACTACCAAAGCACAAATGCACAAACACAATATAATCACACACACACATGCATATGCATGTACACACACACACACATATGCATGCACGCACGCACGCACGCGCGCTCACACACACACACACACACACACACACACACATGCATGTACACACACGCATGTGCAATTACGCACACAAGCACGCATACACACTCACACACACACACACACACACACACACACACACACACACACACACACACACACACACACACACACCCCTTCACGAGCATATAGGCAGTTAACAATCACATAGCATAAATAGGACAGCTGGAACAGAGAGTTCTATGACCACTGACGTCAGATTAGACTATGTAAAGAGAGTGAACTGTGTTGTTTACAGCGAGGAACGAACCCTGTAAAATACAATGGACAGATGAGCGGTCAACTACTTGGGAAGAGGCAATGAACGCATCACAGTGATGTGACAGGCAAAATATTCTTCTCTATAGCTTCTGTCGAGGACAATGTCTCTCTGCTCTTCAAGTAAACCAGTTGCCACCGACAACAGGAGTGACGCGGTCAGTTAGTTGTTGGGTCTGCTGCTCTTTCCTTTCCTTTGGTCAGCAGGCGCAGCAGTTTAGCATGTACCATCTCTGCCAGAACAAAGTTCCTCTGTCTCTTCCTGCAAGTCTGTGTGTGGCATGCCCAGGGTATCCACTGATCCATATCTTTAGGAACAGCTTTTTACATCGTGTTATGAGAGCTCAGTAATCAGTTTTGTGAATGAATAAGCTGTCGCTCTATGCTTTGGTTGTCCAACAACTCGTACTGTTTTGAATGCAGAAAGCCTTGTTGAACTTTGTTTTTATCAATGATTTAGTGGTTGTGATTTGGGTCGAAATGAGGCCCAGTATTTGATGGACAAATTGGTTGCGTTTTGTGAAAGCAGCTTGAATGCTGACAGAGTAATAAAGCAGACACTGCGAGGGTTGTTACACGACAGAGTGCATTGCCACTTGTCAGATAAAGTATGAACCTCCCCCCCCCCCCCCCCCCCTCCATTTCTCTCTGTCTCTGTCTCACCCTCCTTTGGGTTTGAAGGTTGGGTGTTTTACTCCCATGATGTTGGGGACAGTGAAGGGTTGCCATAAGTTGTTTGCCTGTTTCTCCACACGTGGTGTTTTGTCTTCTAGGTACATGAAGGGCGGCGCTGACTCGGGATTCCGACACGTGAAACCAGAGGAGTACAGGCATAGACTGCTGCACTTCTGTGGTACACGAAGAAATGTTGAAGTGAAGGAGGTCAGTGATGATAGAGTGGGGTGGATTAGTGATGATAGAGTGGGGTGGATTAGTGAGGATAGAGTGGGGTGGATTAGTGAGGATAGAGTGGGGTGGATTCCATAGGTTAGTAAGGATAGAGTGGAGTGGTTTCCAGAGGTTATTGAGGATAGAGTGGGGTGGATCAGTGAGGATAGAGTGGGGTGGATTCCACGGGTTAGTGAGGATATAGTGGGGTGGATTCCGTAGGTCAGTGAGGATAGAGTGGGGTGGATTCCATAGGTCAGTGAGGATAGAGTGGGGGGGATTCCGTAGGTCAGTGAGGATAGAGTGGGGTGGATTCCATAGGTTAGTGAGGATAGAGTGGGGTGGATTCCATAGGTCAGTGAGGATAGAGTGGGTGGATTCCAGAGGTTAGTGAGGATAGAGTGGGGTGGATCCCATAGGTTAGTGAGGATAGGGTGGGGTGGATTAGTGAGGATAGAGTGGGGTGGATTCCATAGGTTAGTGAGGATAGGGTGGGGTAGATTAGTGAGGATAGAGTGGGGTGGATTCCATAGGTTAGTGAGGATAGAGTGGGGTGGATTCCAGAGGTTAGTGAGGATAGGGTGGGGTGGATTAGTGAGGATAGAGTGGGGTGGATTCCAGAGGTTAGTGAGGATAGGGTGGGGAAGATTAGTGAGGATAGAGTGGGTGGATTCCATAGGTTAGTGAGGATAGAGTGGGGTGGATTCCAGAGGTTAGTGAGGATAGGGTGGGGTGGATTAGTGAGGATAGAGTAGGGTGCATTCCATAGGTTAGTGAGGATAGAGTGGGGTGGATTCCATAGGTTAGTGAGGATAGAGTGGGGTGGATTCCATAGGTTAGTGAGGATAGAGTGGGGTGGATTCCATAGGTTAGTGAGGATAGAGTGGGGTGGATTCCATAGGTTAGTGAGGATACCCGAGTAGGGTGGATTCCATAGGTTAGTGAGGATAGAGTGGGGTGGATTCCATAGGTTTGTGAGGATAGAGTGGGGGTGGATTCTATAGGTTAGAGTGGGGTGGATTCCAGAGGTTAGTGAGGATAGAGTGGGGTGGATTCTATAGGTTAGAGTGGGGTGGATTCCAGAGGTTAGTGAGGTTAGAGTGGGGTGGATTCCGGAGGTTAGTGAGGTTAGAGTGGGGTGGATTCCAGAGGTTAGCGTGGGTGGATTCCAGAGGTTAGCGTGGGGTGGATTCCAGAGGTTAGTGAGGATAGAGTGGGGTGGATTCCAGAGGTTAGCGTGGGATGGATTCCAGAGGTTAGTGAGGATAGAGTGGGGTGGATTCCAGAGGTTAGTGAGGATAGGGTGGGGTAGATTAGTGAGGATAGAGTGGGGTGGATTCCATAGGTTAGTGAGGACAGAGTGGGGTGGATTCCAGAGGTTAGTGAGGATAGGGTGGGTAGATTAGTGAGGATAGAGTGGGGTGGATTCCATAGGTTAGTGAGGACAGAGTGGGGTGGATTCCAGAGGTTAGTAAGGATAGAGTGGGGTGATTCCAGAGGTTAGTGAGGATAGAGTGGGTGGATTCCAGAGTTAGTAAGGATAGAGTAGGGTGGATTCCATAGGTTAGAGTGGGGTGGATTCCAGAGGTTAGTGAGGATAGAGTGGGGTGGATTCCAGAGGTTAGTGAGGATAGAGTGGGTGGATTAGTGAGGATAGAGTGGGGTGGATTCCAGAGGTTAGTGAGGATAGAGTGGGGTGGATTCCATAGGTTAGAGTGGGGTGGATTCCAGAGGTTAGTGAGGATAGAGTAGGGTGGATTCCATAGGTTAGAGTGGGTGGATTCCAGAGGTTAGTGAGGATAGAGTGGGGTGGATTCCAGGGATACTGTGGGTAGCATGGATGTATAGTAAAGACTACTGAGGGTAGATGTGGGTAATCGGTACAGACTACAGAGACTTGACTGGAAGTAGTAAAGGCTATTAAGGTAGACTGGGGTGATTAATAAAGACCACTCATGATAGACTGGGGGTAAAGTGTAGAGACCAGTTGAGGGTAGACTGGGGAACAATTTATAAAGACTGCTTAGGGTAGACTGGGTGAACTGTAAAGACTACTGCGGGTAGACTGGGGTAATTAGTAAAGACTACCGAGGAAGACTGGGCTAATTACCAAGGACTACCAAGGGTAGATTAAGGTATTTAGTAAAGGTTACCATGATCAGACTGGGATAATTAGTGAAGACTACGAAGGTTAGACCTGGGTGAGTTATCAAGACTGTTGAGGGTACTTGATTTGTGGGGTGATTAGTAAAGACTGTAGAGGTAGACCTGGGTAAGTTCTTAGGACCACTGAGGGTACACTGTGATGATTTATAAAGAGTACAGAGGGTAGACCTGAGTAACTCTTAAAAGGTATCCAACTTGGCTGTTCTGTACTTATCCAATGTGCTTGTCTGTCCTTAAACTATCCAACATGTCTGTCCATTAGCTATCCAACATGTCTGTCCTTTAGCTATCCAACATGTCTGTCCTTTAGCTATCAACATGTCTGTCCTCTAGCTATCAACATGTCTGTCCTTTTGCGATGTGATCTGTCTGTCCTTTAGCTATCAACATGTATGTCCTTTATCCGACATGTCTGTCCTTTTGCGATCTGATCTGTCTGTCCTTTAGCTATCCAACATCTCTGTCCTTTAGCTGTCCAACATGTCTGTCCTTTAGCTGCCCAACATGTCTGTCATTTGGCTGTCCAACATGTCTGTCCTTTAGCTGCCCAACATGTCTGTCATTTAGCTGTCCAACATGTCTGTCCTTTAGCTGTCCAATATGTCTGTCCTTTAGCTGTCCAATATGTCTGTCCTTTAGCTGTCTAACATGTCTGTCATTTAGCTGTCCAATATATATGTCCTTTCGCTATCCAACATGTCTGTCCTTTAGCTATCCAACATGTCTGTCCTTTAGCTATCCAACATGTCTGTCCTTAGGTATCCGGCATGTCTTCACTTTAATTGTCCAACATGTCTGTCCTTTAGCTATCTGACTTGTCTTTCCTTTAATTGTCCAACATGTCTGTCCTTTAGCTATCTGACTTGTCTTTCTTTTAATTGTCCAACATGTCTGTCCTTTAGGTATCCAGCATGTCTGATCTGGAGCTGTCCAATTTGAATTTCATGTAGCTATCTAAATGTCTGTCCTCAAGTTAGCCAACATGTCTGACCTATAGCTGTCCAATTTGTCTGTTGTGTAGCCGTCTAACATGTCTGTTCTTTAGGTATCACAACATGTCTTTCCTCTAGCTGTTCAGCATATCTGTCTTTTAGCCATCTGATATGTCTGTCCTTTAGCAATCCAATATGTCTAATTCGGCATATCTGATGCCCAGCATATCTGTCATGTGAGTGACCAGCATATCTGTCAGGTAGGTGCCCAGCATATCTGTCATGTAGGTGCCCTACATATCTGTCATGTAGGTGCCCTACATATCTGTCATGTCGGTGCCCAGCATATCTGTCATGTAGGTGCCCAGCATATCTGTCATGTGGGTGCCCAACATATCTGTCACGTAGGTGCCCAGCATATCTGTCATGTAGGTGCCCAACATATCTGTCATGTGGGTGCCCAACATATCTGTCACGTAGGTGCCCAACATATCTGTCATGTGGGTGCCCAGCATATCTGTCATGTAGGTGCCCAGCATATCTGTCATGTAGGTGATCTGTCATGTAGGTGCCCAACATATCTGTCATGTGGGTGCCCAACATATCTGTCACGTAGGTGCCCAGCATATCTGTCATGTAGGTGCCCTGCATATCTGTCATGTAGGTGCCCTGCATATCTGTCATGTAGGTGCCCAACATATCTGTCATGTAGGTGCCCAACATATCTGTCATGTTGGTACCCAGCATATCTGTCATGTAGGTGCCCTACATATCTGTCATGTAGGTGCCCAGCATATCTGTCATGTAGGTGCCCAGCATATCTGTCATGTAGGTGCCCAGTATCTCTGTGCTGGTGCCCAACATTTCTGACTTCTAGTTTCCCCGGTGTGTTTTGTTGTCTAGGTGCCCTTGAGCAAGGATCGCCTGAAGTGTGACGACGTGTTCATTCTGGACCAAGGGTTGAAAATCTACCAGTGGAACGGGAGTGGAAGCAACAAAGATGAACGCTTCAAGGTAACGTTTTTTTTCTTTTTCTTTCTTTATTTTTTTTGCCTCAAGGTAAGGGTTTTTTAATTTTAATTTTTTTTTTTTTGCCCCCATGATCGTGTCCCTGTGCATGTGAAGTTTGTGTTCTTTCTTCTGATTTTAGTGTTCGTAGTAGTAGACAGTTTCAGGTGACCCCAGGTATGGGATGGTCCCATTTTGGTTCCCATGGTGATACCACCGATTTGTGAGAAAGTGTGGTTATTGCCTTCAAAGATTTTGAGGATGAGGACTGATTCTGCTGATCTGTTATTGTTATTCTTATCATAACCATATTATTGCAACTATTCTCGATTTACTCCTTCTTCTTATAATTATCATTATTACTACAATTACTAGTATCATTATCGTTAGTATAATTATTACATAATTGTAGTAGCATTACTGTTAAACTCCTTCTTCTTATAATTATCATTATTACCACAATTACTAGTATCATTATCGTTAGTTTAATTATTACATAATTGTAATAGCATTACTTTTGGCATCATATACTTTACCATGTCAGACCATAGCATACAACGGCAGTTAGTCAGCTCTGCCAGGCCGAAGATTTTGTGGCAATGCAGTAATAAGATAGTCACGTGACGCCTACCCTACTTCCGCCATGCGCAGAAGGCCAAGGTGAGCTTGTTTACCTCATTCTTCTTCGGCCTGCCGTCCAAGCAAGAAAAGTCTTGTGCTCTGTCTCGCCTTTCTTCTGTCTTGTGTACAGATTGCTGTGTTTTGCTTGATTTGCTTATTCATATTGTGGCTTGCACTATAGACCCTGGGTACACTTGCCGTGTGAGGCTTTGGTGGGCAAGGTATTCCTGAATTACTCTATTGCTTTGCGCGATCGGCTGCACTCCGCTCACGATTGCCGCCATTCCTGGTCGTGATCGAGTTTTGGTCTTCTTCCAAATTCTCTCCCGCATCGGGGCCCCATCGGTTTCCCCCCTGTGACCCACGACCCACACCCTCCTCGTCCCTTTCGGCCCTTGGGTTGCGACTTCCTCGCACCCCATCGGATTTTCTTACTGATCGCATTTGCACTGTGTCCCGGTCTGCCATTTTCTTCTCGACCGGTCGTGTCGGCCATCTTGCCTCACCACCTTGTACCTGGGATATTGCATTGTTCAAAAGGTGTTGTGATTGTCTTCAGACATTGTTCGAAAGGTGGTGTGATTGTCTTCAGACATTGTTGGAACAGTGTTGTGATTGTCATCAGTGTTCAAAAGGTGTTGTGATTGTCATCAGACAATGTTTGACCTGTGGTTTTGCAGGCAATGCAGTACATATGGGCATTGAATCATCAGACAATGTTTGATCTGTTACTAGCAGCTTGTAATGCATAAGGTGACTCAACTCATCTGGCAGAACAAAAATAGTGGCACCCAAAGGAGAATGTGATAGAATTAGGAACTTGTTAGATGTTTTTACTGAATTTCTTGTGGAAAAAGCAAGTGAAGAAGAAGTTATTTACATTTTTAATGGACTGTGTGTGGTTGGCGATAGTTTTTAGATTAAGCACCATTTAATCGTGGTTTTGAGATTGACACAGACAATGACTGGATGAGTGCCTAAGGCCGACGTCTCAAGATGCCATTTAGTGGGGAAGAAAACTTGGTTTAGTGCTTACAACCTTTCAAACATAAACAAGGACAGTGTGGGATATTACATTTGTCGATAGTGACCATTTTTGTGTGTGTGTTATCAGCACAATGATTTCAATGGGGAAACTGAACTTTGTACCTTATTCATACTTGCCTGAATTACCTGCATGAAAAACGGGTATAATCCACACATGCTTTCCTTTCAAAAGGCTGCAGCTTATTTCTTGATTCTGTGAACATCATTGACAGGATTATTTTGAAAAGCTCTAAAGAATGACAGGCAGCTGTTTTCGCCTGTTATTTTCACATTCTAGACAGGTAAGCATCTGCTTTATATTATTCTGTATTCAATTACTAACAATTTTTTAAACGTTGAAAAGTTATGCACATATACAAACATAACCATTTTTTCAAACTTTCCTTCTGTAAATTCACCAGAACAGCATACTAGAGTAGGTTGTTAGACTCTGACGATCGCTCACGTCGAGTGCAGACGCGTTTTGCAGGAGCTCGCAAGATATATTGTATTTTACATTGTTTTCTATTTCTTCTTGTATCCTGTTGCTGTAGATAAGTATTCAACTTCGAAGTGACTGCGTATATTTGAATTGGAAACCTGTTAATTTCAAAAACTTTTGAATTTAACTATGAATGGCGTACTTTTCTCGTGAGTGATCAGCAACATCTTGAACTTGTGCGTCCGAATGCGTGATGTCACAGTGGATGTGAACCTTCATGAAATGGCGAGCGGTGTGCAGTGAGTGTGTGGAGAGCTGTCCTGACGATTTGTGCTCAGCAGTTGGTGTACTGTGTATAAGTTATGAAGGCTACGATTTTGTGTTGTGCTTCGTGCAGTGTCGCAGATGTGCTGAGAGCATTTAACTGCAGATTGTGACATGACGAGTGCAATTGCTAAGTATTTTCCAGCAAGTCAAAGCGATCAAAATCATCAACATCGCTGTTAGTGATACGTGCTCTAGCCCCGACCCCACACGAATCGCCAGACCCAGGACAAAAAGAAACTAAGGAAGGAAAGTGTTTAGCAGTGAGGGGGTTGAAATGGATATCAGCAAACTCTAGAAGACATCAAAAACCAACTCATGGATTTAGCGACGAAAGATGACATAAGTGCACTCCCGCCATGACATGAATCAGATAACCATCCAGGCTGGATATCCATATCGAGCAGTTAGAGAGCTCAGTGTTTGAGCTAAGAAATGAAAAGGACATCCTAGAGTCAGAAATGAAAACAATGAGGGAAGAGAACAAAGAATTAAGGGATAAACTCGAGCAGTTTGAAAAACGTAATTCGACAAATCCAAAGAGACATTAATGACCAGGAACAGCACGGCCGCCAGTTCAGTGTGCGGGTGTACGGGGGTGTCGGAGGTCCAAGGCAGAAAGGAGACGGTAGAAGACTGCGTGAACAAGTGCGCGGACATCTTCACCAACAGAGTCAAGGTGCCAGTGGCCAGGGAGGATATTGAAATGGCACACCGCACCGGCAAACTAGGCGCACCAGACCCAGACCGATCATCGTGAGATTCCATTCACGGAGACAGCGGAGTCTGGTTCTGGCAGACCGCCGGAAACTGAAGAATACGGGCGTGTCGGTGGGAGAGGACTTGACACAGCTGAATTATCAGCTGCTTCGGAAGGCCAGTCAGCACTCGCCACCCTTGCTGCTTGGTCATCAAACGGCAAAATCCTCGTAAAGGTTGAAAAATGGAAAAACTGTGAAATTGGACATAAACAGAACACTGACGACGAACTAACTAAGGCAATGAAATAGTCACAGTATTATAGGTACTTCGACGTAACAGTGATCTTGTGTGTCTAGACTTTGTCTTGGATTCTACAAAACTTGTGAAACTGACTTTCAGCTCTGGTTACCCATGTGGTTGTGTGATTGCACTGTGTGATTATTTGAATTCCCTGATCCTACCCTCCAGAAAGAGTGTAAGTAAATTCTAGTAATACACGGGCGTGCTGCGCTGGGTCGTGCGTGTGCGCGCGCGCGCGTGTCCTGCATGTGGTGTGTTCGTGTGGGGTGCGCGCGTGCCTGTGTGCTGACCTTAGTCTAAAAGAAAAAGAATCATTCTAAAAGAAAAAGAAATCCATTCATTACTCTTTTGGGTGCTCTGATTTACTGTGTCTATAGGTCCACCATCATATTATAACAAATGTGAGCTCTCCTTTTTGATCCTCCCCCCCCCCCCCCCCCTTCCCTGCTTTTCAATGTATGCTCTACAGTTGTTGTTCTTTTTCTCGTCTATAACCTGACTCTGTTCCGCTCAACCATTGAATGTGGTGAAATAGATATCACAAATGGAAAAGGAATGGTTTCTGCTTGAGTAGGTGTTGAACTGTACACAATGGTGTCTGTGGAAGGAGAAATATGCACGTCATACTTTGTGTTCACTGTTGATTTTATATAATGGGAGAAAGAGGTATAAAAATAATGTTTGATTGTCATGACATGTTCTGACTGATGGTAATACATTGAACTTGTTTATGGATTGATGTGGGCCTATATTGTGTGTACTCCGTGTCTGTCTATCCTACACGTGTGCGCGCGTGCACATCGGAGGAACTGAAGGACGTGCGTGCCCGCACTCTTACGGATGCGGGAGCACGACGCTGTTATGCGCGTCGATGTGTGTGGTGTGCGCGCGGGTGTGCGTGCGTGCGTGCGTGTGTGTGCGTGCGTGTGTACGTGTGTGTGTGTGGTGTGTGTGTGTGTGTGCGCGCGCGTCTTGTGTTTGGTATTTTTCATTTGATATTTTCCTTAAATACTCTATGTGATTGCGAACGTGTGAATCATCTTTAATGGTATAAAACCATATGCTACATGCTTAGCATGTTTGTTCGGGTTGCACACGGGTGTGCATACGCTCATGCGTGTGCATACGCTCGTATGTGCGGGTGAGCTGACACTCGTGTGTACAGACTAAGCGGACGCACGGTGCGCGTGCGTCGGGCGCACACGGGCGTGTGTACCGGTGTTGTGCGTGCGCGTGTCCGTGGGCGCCAGCGTGCGGGCGCGCACATGGTGCGGGCGCGGCGCGTGGGCGTGCGCGCGATGATAAATAACGCAAGAAAAAAAAAGGAAAAAAAAAAAGGGGAGGGAAGGGGGAAAAAAAATATGCGGCGCGTGCACCTGTGCACATTTTTGTGATGATTTAATGTATTCGACAGGTGTCTTTGCAAAGCAGCTATATTACTAGATTTTTTTCTCTCTCAGAGAGAACGTTTTGTATTTTGAATGCGATAATGTAATGTGGCTTTTTAAATTTTGTTTTATATGACACCAGAGTGATTTACAGTCTACTGCAATATGCCTCTTCGGGAAACTGGTGAGCGCGCGCACACTGATATCGAATTCAGAACGCTAAATTGTTATCGTTGATGCACACTTCCTTACCTCCTTATGGAGTTGTTCTTGAAAGGTGATACTCACTGTTTCTCTCGCTCGCCATTGACCGTCAGAGGGAATTTAGTCTTTTTTCCTTTTTCTCTTTTTGATTGTTATTGTTAATTCTTGTTTATCTTTTTGCTTTTCTTTTCTTTCAGCAAACTTTGTCAGTTAGAATTTATCTGATCTATGTATACCCAAGTGAATTTGTATTGTTTTGTGGTGATGTATTTTGTGAGAATGAGTTTTGGAATGATTTCAGAGGGAGGGGAGGGGGAAGGACCTACATGGATGTCATTGTCAAAGATATTTGCCTAAAAATTTGATGAGACTAATTTTTCCTTCAAGTGCGTGAAAAGTTTCAGGACACTGAATTGTAGAAGTGGATCTATTCATTTTTTTCGTTAGCGCTCATCTGATGTTACGTGAAGAGTTAAGAGATTTGAATGATTACACATGGATATATATGAAACGACTTTTTCCCTGGAGAATTGCTTCAATTGGCTTGACGTATTAAATAAAAAGGCCAGATTTTTTGAATGAAGTTAATTCATTAAGAGACTTTGTGCTGATAGAACAGAATAATAACAAGAAACATGACCTGAGCTTACAATATAATGAAAATAGCCAGAAGTTTAAAATGTTCTTAGCGAGTCTAAAGGAACACTTGATTAGTAAGTAGACAAACGATATGACATAATGGAACAAAAAACAAGTATAACAATACAATAACAATTTCTTCATTAAACTGTCAGGGCTGGGAAATAAGCAGAAAAGGAGAGATGTCTTTCACTATTTGAGGAAAAAAAAATATTCATTTACTGTTTACAAGACACACATTTTTGAAAAACAAATGGAAAACTATATACAATCAGAATGGGGAATACTTTGTGCCTTTTCTTCACATACTTCAAATGCCAGGGGAATAGCATGCTATTTAATAATAATTTTTGAATTTAAGATTAATAAAGTTGAATCAGATATAAATGGTAATTTCATTATTATATCCTTTGCAGCTATGGAAAAAGAACTATTATTAGTAAGTGTATATGGTCCCAATAAAGATGACCCTGTGTTTTATGAAGATCTAATACAGAGAATAAAAAGATACAAAAACAACAATGTTATAATAGTTGGAGATTTTAATATTGCCTTAGAACATGAATAGATTTTTCAACTATAAACATGTTAATAACCCCAAAGCTAAGAAAGCAATAGAAGAAATGATGTCAGAGCTTGTTTTAACAGATATATGGAGAGAGAACAATCCAGACAGTAGGAGATATACATGGAGAAGACCAACCCCCTTTCCACAAAGTAGAATAGATTTCTTTCTACTGTCGATTACCTGATATGGTACTTTGATGATACAGATATAATTCCAGGCTATAGAACTGATCATTCATATAAATAACTCTAAAACTTAAAATTCAGAAAAGATGTAAAACAAAATACTTTTGAAGTTAATACCTCCCTACTTAAAGATAAAAAATATGTTGATGAAATTAATGAAGAAATACAAAATGTAATAAAAGAATATACAGAAACCCAGGAAGAACCCAACCAAACTAAAGATGATGGTAACTCAGAAATAAAATTTAAAGTATCTGATAGGACTTTCTGGACTTTTTGCTGATGAAAATAAGAACAAAAACAATTTCATATGCAACAATGAAAAAAAGAGAATCAAAACAGAAAGAAGAAAAATTGACGCATGACATAAAAGAAATTGAGAAAAAAGAACACAAAACAGAACAAGACATGAAGATACTTGAAGAATACAATCAAGAGTTGACTTTGTTAAGAGAAAAAATCATGAATGGGGTACTACTAAGATCTAAAGCAAGATGGGTAGCAGAAGGAGAAAAAATCACAAAGTATTTCTGTAATCTTGAAAAACGTAACTTTGTTAGCAAGCAAATAACAAAATTGATAAACAATCAAGGGAAAATAATAGAACATACAGATGGAATAAAAGAAGAAGTCAAAGATTTCTATGAAAAATTATATAAAAAAAGAGATTGGAACAACTCGATATTGAAGATTTAGTTAAAGAGGTACCAAAAATAACAGTGGAAGAAAGTAGATTTTTAGAAGGAAAAATAACACTGGAGGAAGCCGGCATGGCATTGAAAAATATGAAGGATGGAAAAAGTCCAGGAACAGATGGGTTTGGAGCTGAGTTTTTTAAGTTCTTTTGGAAAAAGATTGGCTTTCTAGTTGTAAGAGCCTTGAATGAGAGTTTTAAAGAGGAGAACTTTCTAATGTACAGAAAGAAGGTATGATTAATCTGTATACCAAAACCAGGTAAACCCAAAGAACACATTAAGAACTGGAGACCTATTTCCTTGCTAAATGTTATCTATAAAATAGGATCAACATGCATAGCAAACAGATTAAAAAGAATACTTCCAACTGTAATTAGCGAAGATCAGACCGGATTTATTCCAAACAGATACATGGGAAATAATGTCAGACTTATCTATGATATGAATCAATCAACTGAACACACAACACAAACCAGAATGTTGATAAATCTAGATTTTGAAAAAGCGTTCGACTCATTAGATTGGAAATTTTATGTTCAAAGTATTAAAAGCCTTTGGACTTGGCAAGGATATGGTAGATGGATTAGTGTTTTTTATAAAAATATTAAATCAACAGTTTTTGCTAATGGACAAAGCACACCATGGTTTTATATAGAGAGAGGGTGTCGTCAAGGCGACCCAATGTCACCATAACATTTTTGTACTATGTGCAGAAATATTATCTATTATGATCAAAGAAGAAAAAACATAAAAGGAATCCAAATAGGTGAAGTGAATATAAAATATCACAATTTGCAGATGACCTCAACTAATGAATAGGGGAGACAGAATATCCTTGAAAAGTCAACTCAAATTTTAGAAAAGTTTGGTAAAACGTCTGGATTGTTTCTGAATAAAGAAAAAACGCAGATCATATGGTTGGGGAGTAATAAAAATAGCACAGTAAAATATATGCAACACCTAAACATGATATGGAATCCTAAAGAATTCAAAATACTAGAATATGGTTTACTAATGATCTAATAGATATAGAAAAAAAGAAACTACAAAGAAAAGATGATTGAAGTAAAAGCATTATTCAAAACCTGGCTAAAAAGAATTATTACCCCTCTCGGGAGAATCGCAGTACTCAAATCGCTAATCTTGTCCAAATTAACGCATCTCTGGCTTCTTTTGCCAAACCCTCCGGATGCATATATAAAAGAACTACAAAGACTATGTTTTTGGTTTGTGTGGAACAAGAAGCAAGACAAGATTAGCCGTAAAACAGCTGTTAAGGATATAAGAGATGGAGGACTGAACATACCAGATGTACAAGCATTTATCACATCACTGAAACTAACATGGGTAAGACGAATTAAAAGTACTACACACAGATGGAAAGAATTGTTGGTGCATAATTGCCCGTTTATTGAACACAATTGAAGAGTACTCTCCAAACTATCTGTGTATAAGAAATAAAAAAAATATGTTTTGGCAACATGTAATCACCTCCTATAGACAATTTTTTATAAAGTAAAACCAGAAACCACTCAGGAAGTATGTCACGGACAAAAAAATGAAACAACCTAACTTGGGGGAAACAACCTAACTTGGGGTGTCGCCACCAATTTGTTCGGACCTAAGTCCAAACTCAACATTCTAGGCGTCAGAAGACGGGCCCATAGTCGGGTCCGGCCAATTAAGCTATGTGGAGAGGTTTCACCGAAGACGGTCCGACCCACCCAGTCTGACTAAGCGGCTTTGACCGACGCCTCGATGTCTGCCCAGACGGACCTCAGTACCTGGGCCAGCCTTATCCGGCCAATATTGTGGAACCAACGTCATTGTTAGTCGGAACGTCGTGGTGCCTACCCAGACTCAGCTGGCCAATTTAGATTGACCAGTGACCACCACTTAAGCCACACCGCGCCAGTGAAGTAGGGAAGGGGGGAAGGTAGTGTGTGGTGGGGGTGAAATCTAGCTAATCAATTAAATGACCAATTGACCACCACAGAGAGTAAGGCGTGTAGACGGGACTGTCATGATTTGAACGTCCAATGGAATTAGAGGGAGACAACTTCGGGGTGTCAGGGGTAAAAAATACTGACCAATGGTACGGCCCTTGGACACGGGTGAGAGCATAAAGGAATGTGTGAGTGAGAGAGAGAAAAGGGGGAAAAGGAACAGACAGAGAGAGAGGGGGAGAAGTCTAGGGAGAGTAGGCTCTCGCCTACAGAAGAAGAGGAGGGAACGAACAGAGACATAGAGATGAGGAGGTTTTAGGTGTAGTCTCTGCACGAGGAAAAGGCAGAGAGATGAAGAGAGGAGAGAACGAGGGGAAGAACGAACAGAAGAGAGAGAGGGAGAGAGAGGTTCTGAGTGGAGCTCTGCAGAGAGAAGGGCAGAGAGAGAGAGAGATGAGGGGAGGAGAGAAGAGAACCAAGTTGAGAGATTAGCATGAGATAGTCTGCAGAGGAAGGACTGAGGAGAGATGTGGAGAGAGAGGAGAGTTGCTAATTTATGAAGAAGAAAAGAAAGAAAAGAAAAAAGAAAAGAAAAGCAACCATGTCCATTTGATAAGAGCAGACTAGAAGAGAGAGAGAGAGAGAGAGTGGCAATGCGTTAATGCAGGAAGAAAGAAAGGAGAACAGATCGATGTTGATAGTCACTGTTCTACCCTAACCGGGGGTTCGACCTCATACCTGGCAGCGTCACTTCGCCAAGCAGAACCACAGACCAACGCCAACAGTCTCACCTGACCAGGCGCCATCAGACCAACACCAGTGCCGGCAGTTGTGTCGTGTTGTGAAAGTGACAGTGAAAAGAAAAGAAAAGAAAAGAAAAGACAGTGATTCGTGAATAGTTAAGATCACCTGGCCAGGTAAAGTAGAAATCTATTTATACCCGGGTTAGTTAATGATGTTTTAGATAAATGATTTTGTGAAATTCAAGGAAAGAGAGAATGTTTTATTTTGTTTGATTCTATATGCATTGATGTTCTTTCTATGATCATGTATAGTAAAGTTATAGACTTTACTAGTGGTTTGATGTGACGAATGCATGATATATGAATGAGATCGTAAGCAAGCTGTGAGTGTGTTTGGGCTGTGCGCTAGTCCTTCCTCCACTGACATCACCCGAGGTTGTCAATTTATTGGCGAGCTTGCCAGGATATTCTGGCCCATTTATTATAATTGTTCAACTTCTCAGAGAGGAAGCTGGGTGGGATTCAAGTATTGTAATCCTAAGACAAGGGGTGTCTTACTGTATGTTCCCAAGATAGTTAAATACTAGGCTTGGCATTGCTTCCAAGATAGTTAATACTAGGCTTGGCATTTCAGCCCCAGAGTACTCATTTCGCACAGATTCCCTATAATTCGCTCTCATAGTTGGGTCAGCGCTGGGCGTCTTATAAAAACTAATTACGTTGCCCCAAGCAATATGTCATTTATAGGATTGTGCTATCACGGGCACCGTTC
>CM031615.1:68122769-68167769 GCA_018398815.1 Conus ventricosus
TTGGTAGTTGGGGAATTGTGTGTTATGTTTGTTGATGTTCACATGTAATGAAACGCTATGATGTACCAGGACTTGCCACTGCTACTCAGCTGCTAATTCCTATGTCTGTTGCACTTTGCTTGCATGGTGCAAAGCGCCTTGGTGACTTCAGGCATTTGTTGATGTTCCAGCATGAGTTCTACAGGGACTGACGGAGGATGATGGGAGATGATGAGAGGGAGTTTCAGGCGGCTGACCAAACCACAGAACTTTTCAGGTACTGTGGGCTTCTGAATCGGCCCACAAGCAAATGTTGGATCATACTTGGCTTTGCTTTTAAACATTGTGCAACTCAAGAGATCTGATGCCCTTGAACTGTTTATGAAGTAGGAATGGTTTGGAACTTACAGAGATTGATCTTGAAAAATCTTAGAGATATTTGTGGATGGTGTTACCTTTTGTACAGTTTCAAGTAAAGCTAGTCCAGTTTGATCGTTCATTTATTTGATCATTTTTATTCCTTTCCATCTTCTTATTACCATTGTTATTATTGTTGATGTTATTTTCATTATTCTTATTGTTGCTGTTACTGTTGTTGTGTTATTATTATATTATTATTATTATTAGCAGTAGCAGTGGTTGTAATATAGTTGTCATGTTATTTTTATTTGTGTTTAGTCAGTAGCAGAAGTGGTGATGATGGTAACCATCGTTATTATAGTTTTATGATTTTATTGTTATGATGATGGTGATGATGATGATGATTATCACTGCAAACTTCATTGCTTTCATTGTTCATACTCAATGATGAAACTTAATTCCATGTGTTTTTTCTAAATTTCTATGCATTTGTATATTTCTTATATTTTATCTTGTGATCTTTCCCATTTTCCAAATCATTATTATCATTATCATTATCTTTATCTTCGTAAGTGCATATTTAATGATTCTATCTCACCATCTTTTCCATTTTCTATATTAGTATTAATATTTTTGTTGTTGTTTGATTTTTTTTTAAAAACATAATCAAGTTATTGTAACTGTTCTACTCATTCTTCACTTACACTTTTTCTTCAATTATTATCATTATCATTTCTATAGTTACTATTATCATATTGTGATTATTAAATGAAAATAATAATTATCATTATTGTTGTTATCATTATATGATTATAATACTAGTGTTCTTGTTTTTCTTCTTTTCATTATTATTAGTAGTAGTAGTAGTAGTAATAGTAGTAGTATTGTTGTTGTTGTAATTATCATCATCATTATTATTATTTCAACTGTATTTTCTCTCCTGCACCCTTTTCCCCCTTCAGGTCCATTTTTAAATTTTGGTTTTCTTTCTCTAACTTCTCTTCACATTGATTTATCATTGGTAGTGAGGACCCTGTTTTTAGAAATCCTCGAAGCAACACTACCAACTGCTTAATGATTTCTCTCCCCCTCCCCCTCCCCACTACTTCCACTCTCCACCACATTGTCAGTCCACAGCTTTGTGGTCTTTCTCCATGACTTCATGTGTGTGTGGGCAGACTGTCGGACGCCAGTGGCAATATGATTTTTAACAGGGTTAAGGCAGGGAGTGTGCAGAAAAATGACCTGGACACGAAGGTGGGTTGGCGTTTGAGGTGTATGGAAACTGGTGTGTTTGTGTGAGTCATAGTTTGTATGGAAACTGGTGTGTTTGTGTGAGTCATGGTAGTCATGGTTTGTATGGAAACTGGTGTGTTTGTGAGAGTCATAGCAGTCATGGTTTGTATGGAAACTGGTGTGTTTGTGTGAGTCACAGCAGTCATAGTTTGTATGGAAACTGGTGTGTTTGTGTGAGTCATAGCAGTCATAGTTTGTATGGAAAGCGCTGTGTTTGTGTGAGTCACAGCAGTCATGGTTTGTATGGAAACTGGTGTGTTTGTGAGAGTCATAGTTTGTATGGAAAGCGGTGTGTTTGTCTGAGTCATAGCAGTCATGGTTTGTATGGAAAGCGGTGTGTTTGTGTGAGTCATAGCAGTCATAGTTTGTATGGAAACTGGTGTGTTTGTGAGTCATAGTTTGTATGGAAAGCAGTGTGTTTGTGTGAGTCATAGCAGTCATAGTTTGTATGGAAACTGGTGTGTTTGTGTGAGTCATAGCAGTCATAGTTTGTTTGGAAACTGGTGTGTTTGTGAGTCATAGTTTGTATGGAAAGCAGTGTGTTTGTGTGAGTTATAGCAGTCATAGTTTGTATGGAAACTGATGTGTTTGTGTGAGTCATATCAGTCATAGTTTGTATGGAAACTGGTGTGTTTGTGAGAGTCATAGTTTGTATGGAAAGCGCTGTGTTTGTGTGAGTCATAGCAGTCATAGTTTGTATGGAAAGCGGTGTGTTTGTGTGAGTCATAGTTTGTATGGAAAGCGGTGTGTTTGTGTGAGTCATAGCTGTCATGGTTTGTATGGAAACTGGTGTGTTTGTGTGAGTCATAGTTTGCATGGAAAGTGGTGTGTTTGTGTGAGTCATAGCAGTCATATTTTGTATGGAAACTGGTGTGTTTGTGTGAGTCATAGTTTGTATGGAAAGCGGTGTGTTTGTGCGAGTCATAGCAGTCATAGTTTGTATGGAAACTGGTGTGTTTGTGTGAGTCATCGTTTGTATGGAAACTGGTGTGTTTGTGAGAGTCATAGTTTGTATGGAAACTGGTGTGTTTGTGTGAGTCATAGCAGTCATAGTTTGTATGGAAACTGGTGTGTTTGTGTGAGTCATAATTTGTATGGAAACTGGTGTGTTTGTGTGAGTCATAGTTTGTACGGAAAGCGGTCTGTTTGTGTGAGTCATAGCAGTCATGGTTTGTATGGAATCTGGTGTGTTTGTGTGAGTCACAGCAGTCATGGTTTGTATGGAAACTGGTGTGTTTGTGTGAGTCACAGCAGTCATAGTTTGTATGGAAACTGGTGTGTTTGTGTGAGTCACAGCAGTCATAGTTTGTATGGAAACTGGTGTGTTTGTGAGAGTCACAGCAGTCATAGTTTGTATGGAAACTGGTGTGTTTGTGAGAGTCACAGCAGTCATAGTTTGTATGGAAACTGGTGTGTTTGTGTGAGTCACAGCAGTCATAGTTTGTATGGAAACTGGTGTGTTTGTGTGAGTCATAGCAGTCATAGTTTGTATGGAAACTGGTGTGTTTGTGAGAGTCACAGCAGTCATAGTTTGTATGGAAACTGGTGTGTTTGTGTGAGTCACAGCAGTCATAGTTTGTATGGAAACTGGTGTGTTTGTGTGAGTCACAGCAGTCATAGTTTGTATGGAAACTGGTGTGTTTGTGTGAGTCACAGCAGTCATAGTTTGTATGGAAACTGGTATGTTTGTGTGAGTCACAGCAGTCATAGTTTGTATGGAAACTGGTGTGTTTGTGTGAGTCACAGCAGTCATAGTTTGTATGGAAACTGGTGTGTTTGTGAGAGTCCTTTCAGTAACCGGTGGTACGGAAGCTGGCCAATCTCTGTCATGTCAGCCATAAGCATAATGTTATGCATGTGTTATTGGAAAGCTTTTCCTTTTTTGTCTGCATGATACTGTCTCTCCATGTGGTTTTTGTTTCATTTTCACTTTGTTTTCAGATGCATTACGTATTTTGTGTTTGTACGGGTATATATAAAGCACCATGCCTAATGATGTTAATGTGTGTGTGTGTGTGTGTGTGTGTGTGTGTGTGTGTGTGTGTGTGTGTGAGTGAGAGAGAGAGAGAGAGAGTCATGTATAATTTTGTCTTTATGAAAAGCCACTTATGATTTTATGTGTGGGTGTGTATGAAGTTTTATGTGTAATTTTGTGGTGCAGTTTTGTGTGTGTGTGTGTGTGTGTGTGTGTGTGTGTGTGGGCGTGTGGTGTGTGTGTGTGTGTGTGTGTGTGTGTGTGTGTGGTGTTGTAGAAGTCTTCGTAAAATGCTTATAGAATGCCTTTGCGTTATACAGCATCATATTAATGAAACCTGTGATAATACATTTCACATTGTTTTTTGACAGGCTGTCGGTTTAAACCGTCATGTTGGGTGTTCTAATTTTGGAAGCTGTATTGATGGCAATGTTTCCTTTGTTCCAGGATGTGTTCATTGTGGACACCAAGAAAGCCGTCTACGTGTGGATTGGAAAAGGAACATCGCAAGGGGAAAAGAAGAATGCCATGGCGCATGCTCATGTAAGACAATGGTCTCTCCGGCTCGGGCTGTTTTCTAGGTTTAACTTTTACTAGCCGTTCTGCCAATAGTGGCTGACGGAATTTCTTTCCCTTGCAGCCACGTCGAGCGTGTGTGAAGGCATGGAAAACATCTTGCACACACATAGAAATCCATACCAAGGATCCGTAAACATCTTGCACACACATAGAAATCCATACCAAGGATCCGTGTGTGAAGGCAGGGAAAACACTTGCACTCGCATAGAAAATCCATACCAAGGATCCGTTAAACATCTTGCACACACATAGAAATCCATACCAAGGATCCGTAAACAGCTTGCACACACACAGAAATCCATACCAAGGATCCGTAAACAGCTTGCACACACACAGAAATCCATACCAAGGATCCGTAAACATCTTGCACACACATAGAAATCCATACCAAGGATCTGTAAACATCTTGCACACACATAGAAATCCATACCAAGGATCCGTAAACATCTTGCACACACACAGAAATCCATACCAAGGATCCTAAACATCTTGCACACACATAGAAATCCATACCAAGGATCCGTAAACATCTTGCACACACATAGAAATCCATACCAAGGATCCGTAAAACATCTTGCACACACATAGAAATTCCATTACTAGCTTTTGGAGGAGCTGGCCAGTTTGGCTGTTGGTAGAAATTACACATTGCAAATGACGCATTACACATACCAAATGATGCATTACACATACCAAATGACGCATTACACATAGCAAATGATGCATTACACATAGCAAATAAACGGATCACACATAGCAAATGAAGCATTACACATAGCAAATGACATTTTACACTAGTATATAGCCTGCGTGAATGGAGGAAGAAAATTGAGAGACTGATATTGAGTGAATGACAGAGGAAACAACTGAGTATAGTGTTAGTTGGCAGCTCTTCAGCCGGCTCTACCTGGCAGGCCTCCTGTAGTGTAAAACTAAAGCATGGATTGTAAAGCGCTTAGAGCTTGGTCTCAGACCGAGGATAGGCAGTTGATAAATACTACTATTACTACTGCTGCTATTACTACTAGATTCAATGCCTGTCTTGCACCAAATTTTGTTGAAGATAATAATGTAATGTAATGTAAAAGGATGTTTATAGAGCGCTTTACCTTGCAAGAGCCCAAAAAGCATATCACAGAAACATGATAAAGTACTAATTTTGACTCAAAGAGCACACACACACACGCACGCACACACACACACAACACACACACACACACACACACACACACACACACAATGCACACACGTGCGCGCGCGCACAAAACACACACACACACACACATACACACACACACACACACACACACATGAAAAACAAAACACACGCACACATGCGGACAGACATACGAGCAAAACAAGCAGACTCACGCACAGAGGTAAGTGGATATCGTTAATCAGTCCGGGGAAGAGATGTGTCTTTAGGGAGGTTTGAAAGTCTTTAAAGAGTCCGTTTACTCAGAGAAGAAGGCAGACCATTCCACAGAGCAGTAGCCAGGTAAGAGAAAGGTTGTTGGCCTGAAGTTTTCAGGTGAGCAGAGGGAAGCCGAAGCTGACGAGAATCGGTGGATGAGCATAAGTTGCGAGACGGAACATAGAGATGAAGGAGGTCAGAAAGGTAGGAGGGAGCCAGATTATTCAGTGATCTGAAAACCAGGAGGAGAACTTTAAAGTCAATGCAAGACTGAATAGGGAGCCAGTGTAAGGATAAGTGATTGCTCACTCATTTTGTTGTCCTGAGTGTTGTGTACCTTGCCTGAAGAAGACCCAAGAGGTTGAAACATGTTGCGTTTTGTCTTGTGATTCGTTTGTCTACAGTATTTGGTGAGCCCTAAAAAATACTTTTTGAATTTACTACTACTGAGTAATAATTATAACTATTAAATGGAGCATGAAATGTTGACCTCTGGGTTCAAAGGGCTTGAGATCTTTCGTTACCATGGGAAACTGCCTGCTGGTATTGAAACGATGATGTTGGAGCAAAGTAATGTCTGGTGGTCTGTGTTCCAGAGCTACCTTCAGAAGACCGACCACCCCTTGATGCCAGTCAGTTGTTGCAAGGAGGGAAGGGAAGGTAAATGCTTCTTTGCCGCCATCGCCGCTTGAAAAGGGAGACTACCCACCTGGATGGCACTGTACCATGAAGATGATTATGTCTCTTCAGTGAATGGTCCATGATTTTTGGGGAGCCTCTGGGTAGGCTGTATTGGTAATGCTGTCTGCTGATTCAGTGTATTTTGTTGGTTTTTTGTTTTTAAATTTAGACCCGCATGACGCTGATTTGGAGACATTTTTAATTCTGCTTTGTGGAATTAGAATTAGACAGTCTCATACAAATCTATGTATACTTATATATACATATATGTTTTTAAAATACCATATGCTTTTATAAGTAGAGTATATACTGGCAGCGATGTAGCTTTGTTATTGTAGATTTTAAATGTTTTTTTCTTCTTTCTTTTTTTTTGTAACACGCCTATACTCTGTTACTTTTGGACGCCTTTTAGCGCAACGTTTCCACTTTGCATTGTCCGGTCACTTTTTGTGGATCAAAAGGAGTTGGTGAAGGAGGAGGAGGAGGTTTTTGTGCGTGGCATGCTGTTGGTTTGATGGGCCTTTAGCAGTGCAGCATTATTCTCTTTTCCGTTGTTTGGGCATGGTCTTAAGTTTATTCTCTTTACATTTTGTTACTTGGGAGGACTCTTCAAGGGCAAAAAGAGTGTCACCAGATATATATATGATTCAAATGTGTTGACAAACTATAATTGATGAATTTCCGACGACGGTATCTAGTATGGTGTGTTTGCATACTCTAAAGATCAAGCATTTCACTTGCTGTTTTGATGTAATGAATGACTAGCCGAGATAACTGGTGCGTTTTCATGCTTTAAGGAATAAACAGCAAGTGATTCTCCATCAACAGACCCGAGAGATTTCAAAGAACAAAGAAATACATTACTGATGAAAAGCAGGGATTGTGAGGTCTTGGAGGACCATGCCATGTGCACACTTTTGTTTTGGGAACACACTGCCATGCACAAAGTGAACAAGCATTTTTAAACATGGTGAAATCTGACAGACTTCACCATCTTATTTTCCTGCATTAAGTTATTTTTTATTGTCGTAATTACAACTTTTATTGTAAAAAGGAAGTTGGCTAGAGACGTTACATTTTATTACTGCCAGACTTCACTCACTGTTGGTTCTGTTTTAACATTTGAATAATGCTACAAACGCGGATGGCATTGCGTATTGATTGCTGAATGCTTATGGGTTCAATAGCACTATTTTTGACGCATTTAGTGTTTAGTTCACAATACTTGACATGTTTTTATGTTTACAGCAATAATGCTCAATCTCTTTTTATGTGGATTTGAACATGTTGAGGAATTTAACACAGTTATTTTTTTTATCTAGTTGTTTTGGGTTTAAACATCTTGTTGTGTTGGCTGTTACATGTGTTTTGAGGAGTTGGGTGGCTTCCATCCAGTACTGTTCCCAGCGAGATTTGAAAGGCTTCCACGTGGGATATTTTTTGTTGTTGCTGTTATGTCGTTCGCCTTTGAATGATTGAATCATGATTAACGCTAGTATAACTTGTTGAAACATAGATAATGCTAGTACAACTTGTTGAAACATAGATAATGCTAGTACAACTTGTTGAAACATAGATAATGCTAGTACAACTTGTTGAAACATAGATAATGCTAGTACAACTTGTTGAAACATAGATAATGCTAGTATAACTTGTTGAAACATAGATAATGCTAGTACAACTTGTTGAAACATAAATAATGCTAGTACAACTTGTTGAAACATAGATAATGCTAGTACAACTTGTTGAAACATAGATAATGCTAGTACAACTTGTTGAAACATAGATAATGCTAGTACAACTTGTGTGAAACATAGATAATGCTAGTACAACTTGTTGAAACATAGATAATGCTAGTACAACTTGTTGAAACATAGATAATGCTAGTACAACTTGTTGAAACATAGATAATGCTAGTACAACTTGTTGAAACATAGATAATGCTAGTACAACTTGTTGAAACATAGATAATGCTAGTACAACTTGTTGAAACATAGATAATGCTAGTACAACTTGTTTTCGAATGTGCGTTGCCTTACAGATTCTCAGGCATCAAGTTGAAATGTATTTTGTTTCCATTTTACAACTCCAGGACTTTGTTGCTGACCAAAGGGTATGAGGAGCTATTCCCACAAGGCAAATCATTCCTCAGCATTGTCTCAAAGCTTTAAACCACTGTCTGAATCATGGAGTGTTTTAACTCGTGGTTAGCCGTGTTCACAGGTTAAGTTATTACACAGCGTTTAGAATAGTGTTATGTATTCGTATCTCCAGCAAAACTTGACGTTTGCTTCAAATTCTAGTCAGAAATAGTTCTGAACAGTTGTGCTGAATTTAAACTCCTGAAATGATGTCAACAGGTGTAATGACTTTGGCCTATGTGGTGTTGGTTTGTGGGAGGGGAGAGATGGTTCGAGGCGGTGCAATGATTGGCTGAACGCATTTAGTGAACGTTAACTGCTGGCTTGTTTCACATGGGTTTTTGGTGGTGGGTTTTTATTGTTGTTTTTTTAAAATTCTTTTTTGCTTCCACTTGTTAATAATCACTGTAATTTTTTCCCCAACACGGTTACTTTTCACAGTGCATGGATCCTTTAATAAACAAATCAGTTGTACTGCATGTTTATGTGTATGTGTATTGGGTGTGAGTGAGTGAGTGAGTGAGTGTCAGGGATGAAAACTCCTCCGCCGTCTCCGCCGTTATTTTTTCGCATCTCCGCCGAAAGAAAAAGTCTCCGCCGAAAAATTATTCGAAGAATTAAGCTCAGAAACGATCTCAACTTGTCTGCACAGCGAACTTCTTCTCTGTCGGTAATGTTCTTAAACGGCGTAGTTCTCATTCTGCTTCCTTCCAGTATCATTTCTCATCATGGCGTCGATTCACAGTGAGAGTTTTCCGCCAGTGAGTGCAAACAAAACGAAAAAAAAAAAGAAAGAAGCTTTGTGGCAATCAGAGATCACATCGAGCGTCCCAGTCACCAACAGAAAATGTGTGTGTTTCCCACACCATTACAGCATGTTTTCAGATCATTGGGTATGCAACAATCTACGTTTAATTTCCAAAGATAGTTTGACTCCTACTCTAAGTACTTCCACTCGTAGAGTCTTCAAAGCAAGGGAAAAACGTCTAAGTGACAAAAAGAATATAAAAGAACAAATGACATCAAAATAAACTGATGTCACAACAGTATTGTGTAACACTTTTCCCCTGGTATAATGCAAACGTTTGCTACATTTGTTAGGTGTCTGCTAACAGCCCCCTATGAATCCTTTTCCACCAGCCCACTCCCCCCACTACCTATATACTTCCTCTACTCCTCCTCCTTCTCCCCCAACCCCCACCCTCACCCCACAACACACATACCCCACACACTTCGCCTCCTCCCCCCCACCCCCATCCCCACCTCACACACACACACACACACACAAACACACACCCCCTCCCCACACACCACACACAATCACCCCCCCCCTCCCCCACACACACACACACGCACACTTGTCAGGGGGGGGGGGGGGGGGGGGGGAAGATATGATTAGTTGTTAGGGGGAAGTGGGGGGGGGGGGTGTACTGTTGTGACATCAGTTTGTTTTTATGTCATTTGTTCTTTTATGTTCTTTTTTGTGTTTAGTGTTTCCTGACGAAGGGTCTAAGGCCCAAAAGCTTCAGGTTTTTTTTTTTAAGGACTTCAAAGTAATCATTTTTCATATTGTGTTTATTGAAGTCCAGCAGTCGTTTTCATACATCTGATTTACTTAGTTTGATTTCCCACTCTGATTTACTTATCTACAGGCCTTATTCTTTATGTCCTGAAAGCACTGTTTGTCAAATTTTCTTTAGCTAGAGTTCTGAGGATTCATCATACTAAATGTTTGTCTCAATTGACTTAGTTTCTTTCCACATCAGTCTCAGTCTTCATGGTGTTGAAAGCTGTTCTATAGAATGAGTTGTTTAGAAGCAAGAAAGTGATTTCTAAAGATTTTTATGCCTTATTTAATACAAAATATGCTTCAGGGGGCGCTGCCCCCTGACCCCCGCCGGGCTGTTGCCCATGTACCCCACTGGGGCCCATGGTGAACCCCCAGATCCCCGCCAATCTCCTCTTTAAAAAAAAACAACTGTTTTCATCCCTGAGTGTGTGCGAGTGTGTGTGTGAGAGAGAGAGAGAGAGACACAGAGAGAGAGAGAGGGAGACCCTGGTAACAGCACTGGCAGCAGAAATAGTGGAGAAAAGTGGTAAAGAGATACACAACCATTAGACTGGTTATCCTGACAATATAGGTGCTCATGGGTCCTTTCTCCTGTACATGTATGCCACACAGCCTTGCCTCTGAAGAAAGTGACGTGTGCTATGTTTCTGTGGAAAGTGATGTGTTTTTATCTCTGTGGAAAGTGACATGTGCTATGCAACCATGTCCTTTCAGAAAGTGATACGTGCCATGGCTCCTCAGCAAGTGATGCATGCCACAGCCATGCTTCTTCAGAAAGTGATGTGTGCCATGTCTCTTCAGAAAGTGAAGCATGTCATGTCTCTTCAGAAAGTGATGTGTGCCATGTTTCTTCAGAAAGGGAAGTGTGCCATGTCTCTTCAGAAAGTGAAGTGTGCCATGTTTCTGTAGAAAGGGATATGTGCCACTGCCAGGTCTCTTCAGAAAGTGATATGTGTCTTGCAAGTAATGTCTCTTCAGAAAGTGAAGTGTGCCATGTCTCTTCAGACAGTGATGTGTGCCATGTTTCTGTAGAAAGTGTGAACCATGTCTCACAGGAGTGATGTATGCACACAGTCATGTTTCTGAGGAAAGTGAGGTATGTCATACAGCCGCATTCCTGAGGAAAATGATGTGTGCCACATCTCTGAGGAAAATGATGTGTGCCACGTCTCTAGGAAAGTGAGGTATGTCATACAGCCGCATTCCTGAGGAAAATGATGTGTGCCACGTCTCTAGGAAAGTGATGTATGTCATTACAGCCGCATTCCTGAGGAAAATGATGTGTGCCACGTCTCTGAGGAAAATGATGTGTGCCACGTCTCTGAGGAAAATGATGTGTGCCACGTCTCTGAGGAAAATGATGTGTGCCATGTCTCTGAGGAAAATGATGTGTGCCACGTCTCTGAGGAAAATGATGTGTGCCACGTTTCTAGGGAAGTGATGTTTGCCAGGTGTCTAAGGGAAGTGGTGTGTGCCGTGTCTCTGAGCAAAGTGACCCATGTCACCAAGGAGGGCAATATAGGCCCAGCCTTTGCTTTACTGCAATGGTCGGTATTGGCTCCATACATCTGCGTTCATTGCGTCATGCAATCGGCAGAGAGAGAAATGCCACGGAAGGTTAAGCAGAAACTGGTAGAATCACAAAATGGTCAAAAGAGCTAGAACATCTGATTTTTTTTTTTTTTTAATGGAATCAGAAACTACACTTTTTCAATTCATGATGAACTCCTCTCTCTCTCTCACGCACATTCATTTATTGACATGTACACTCACACAGTGACATATTGTGCCAACAGAATAACAACAGCAGCAGCACATACACAATGACAAACTCTGATATACACAGTGACACTCCATTTTGTATTTAAATAAAAAAGAGCAAGAAATGTAGAGCGACAAACAAAAGAACACTGAGACACAAACACACACAATACACTGTCATGAATGTACACACACGCACACACAGAGACACAGACACACATGTGCATGCACATGCACGCACGCACACACACAGACGCATCGACACACTGTCATATGACACACACACACGTACACATACACACACACCGCTGGCCAACACGCACACACACACACACGCTGGCCAAGACATACACACGCACATCCTGGCCAACACACACACACATCACTGGCCACCATGCTCACACACACACACACACACTGATAGTCTATACACTTTAAATGTCCTCAAGGTGAAAAGTTGAATTGGAGGTAATTCTAGGTGCTTGCTGTTGATGACTGGTTAACATGGTACGAGACTTCCGAAGTACTGACTTCAGTGTGTCCCACATCCTGGCTTTTTGTCCCCTCACTCTATGCTGTCTAGGGACATGTGTCCCATGGTAATTGATAAAAAAATCTGAATCTCTGAGTGTTCTTTCGTTGACTAGACGCCATTCTTGTTGCTATATCATGCCTGAAGATGTTCCTACACATGTTCCTTCCATGCTCCAAGTGGCCAAGTACAACAGTCTTGGCTTCCGACTGGTATGGCCTGCAAGACTTCTCAAATGGTCCTCTGCAGGACTGTTCCAGGGAGTCTGTGCCCCCTCTGTGCAAGTGTTGACTGCCAGTCTCCCAACAGCTCCAATATGTCTGACAAGGCTTCCCATTGGTAAAAAAAAAAAGGAAAGGTCAACAGCGGCAACAGCTGTGTTGGTTGAATGTGTTCCTGGGAGTCCCTGTATCACTGGAATAGTCTTGCTGGTGATGTGAACATTACCAATGAGAGATGCTGCCTCAGTGTGTCCGGTTTTCTTTTTCCTTTGGGCTTCCCTCATGAAGTATTACAAGTTTCATTCTACTTTCACTCTAGGTGACTCTCCTGACGATGTGTTGATTTTTTAGGTGAAAATCAGCAGATGAAATTTTTGTGCTTTTGTCTGTTCCGCGCTACTAAGTGAGCAGAAAGTGAGAACAGGTCTTTACATACAGGTCTTTTGACACAAGACTTTAAAAACTTTTACAACTGATGGAGACAACACCAGACACTTTTTTGCAGATTAAAGATTTTATATCAATACAATCAAATCACAATGTTAAAAAAGTTCACAACAATAATCCAACCACAGCATAGGAAACGATTTTTATGTCCAGCTACTTCTGTAGCAGAACAACCTTCACATGATGTCAAAATTATTCATCCACAAAACTAAAACAGGCACACCTAGATTTCTGAATGCACACAGTATTTCTGACAGCACTTGATGACACACTGAACACCATGCAAACTAGTTTCTTGCAAACTTGCAACCAAAAAGAAAAAGGGTTGTGGGGAGGACGACAAACTCATTTGGAGGTCTTGATCAAACAAAATTCACTTTGGAATGATTCAGTTTCTGTGAAGTTTCTCTCAGCAATTTAGATCTCTTACACGCACGTTGAATCATATGCTCCCCAAAACAGCCATTATCTCACAAATTTCATCTCCCCAGCATATGTTGACTCACTTGAAACGGACTACAGATTACAAAGGTTTGTTCACATGAAGAAAATGTTTCCACAGAGTGTCCTACACTCTCCTCACCAGCCGTCGTCTCCATTTGGTCATCTCTATCAGCTCAGACTTGTTCTTTTGACGCCAGCCGTTCTGAAACCCTAACACTTCCCAGCTCCTGTTGGTTTACAGTTATTCTTTACGTGCTCGTGATCTCAACACCGTTACAACCATTCTTTCCGTCCCTTGTGGAATATAACGATAACAGTTTACAACATAAAATGTGTTCTCTCTTCATCCCACATAGAAAAGCTAGTACATTGGCAATATCACATATCAGTTTATTTGGTGCAAAAAAAAAAGCATTAACACTGAGCTGTGCTGCAGCCTTAACGCCACACTGGGCTGAAGAGGGTCAGGTATGCCAGATGAAAGACAACAGTTTGTGGAATTTGAAGGAACAAAGGTAATTCTGTAGGAAACAAAAGGGTACTGTGTTCTATCTCAAGTCCTTGTTCTCACCTATATTGCTCAATTTCTTCTCCTGTCTACTCCCAGCCGTTATGCTCCACATCAGCCACTCGCTTTCCCCTTCACCCTTAACTTTGAGCTGGCTGAGAAGACCAAGATGAAGTAGCACATGGTGAGAGTTCTGTACCTCCCTCTACAGGAGAATTATGTTCTTGATCACAGTCATCAATGTCTGAAAGTAGCTCCCTTTCTTCTGATCTGTTGGTGCTCATTATCTCAGTTTGAAGATGGAGAAACTGGGAACATGAAATTTCATGTTCCCAGTTTCTCCATCTTCAAACTCCCCCCCCCCCCCCCCTCCCTCTCCTCCTTAAGTCCAAATCTTTGCCAAGTCATTATTATGAAGACAGTTCAGTTGTTGGCCTGCGCTTGTTTTTTTCCCCCACTATTAGATTGTTCGTCTATGTATTTGTCTGACTTTATTCAAGTTTAAAAGGCTGTGCCAGTCTTGAATAAAAGTTACTCTGTGTGTTAGGTTTTATTATGGGAGCAAACGTTACCCCACTTGTTTTCTGTTTATTGTTTACTGTTCCCTGCCTCATTTCATTTCATTTCACTAAAGAAAGTTAATTGAAACAGTTTTGAAAAAAAACAAAAAAAACAATTGCTACTTCACATTTCTGTACCGGTGTCGTATAATATCTGGGAACCGTGATATCTGGGAACGCGTTCCCAGATTTCCTGAACTTCCAATTGTGAAATCTGGGAACGCTGTCCCAGATATCACGGTAAATCTGGGAACGTGTGCGAAAAAAAAAGTGACATGAAGGCCAAAGATCTCAATTGCACCTAAATAAATTGTTTCCTAACTTATCTCGAAAACCCATTCTTTTTTCGTCTTCTTTCTCCCCTTCTGAGTTCTGAAAGACCACGTTTCCAGATATCACGGGCCTTCCCAGATATCACAGTACATTTTGGGAACACGTTCCCAAAAAATTCTGTGACATCTGGGAAGCCTTCCATAGCCAAGACAATCACATGTCATGTTTGGCTAACAGGTTTGGTGTTTTGATGCCACTCTGAACACACCGACCACGTGGTCACTGTTGCCCAAGGAGAAGCACAGTGACTGCCTGCAGGTCCTGCAGGTCGGGTGGACCCTGTGTCTGTTCTCTGCAGGTCGGGTGGACCCTGTGTCTGTTCTCTGCAGGTCGGGTGGACCCTGTGTCTGTTCTCTTGCAGCCGCCTCATGACTACAAAATAAGTTGCCACAATCCAGGAATGCTGCTAGCAGTGTTGGCTGCAAGCAAGAATCAGTTTCACAGGTGAATCCAGGAATGCTGCTGGCAGTATTAGCTGCAAGCAAAAATCCATTTCACAGGTGAATCCAGGAATGCTGCTAGCAGTATTAGCTGCAAGCAAGAAATTTTAGAATCTGTTTCACAGGTGAATCCAGGAATGTTGCCAGCAGTGTTAGCTTCAAGCAAGAATCCGTTTCACAGGTGAATCCAGGAATGTTGCCAGCAGTGTTAGTGCAGGCAAGAATCCGTTTCACAGGTGAATCCAGGAATGTTGCCAGCAGTGTTAGTGCAGGCAAGAAATAATGCTCGCAAGCAGTATTAGCTACAAGCAAGAATCCATTTCACATGTGAATTCAAGAATGTTGCAACTAGTTTTAGGTGCAACCAAAATCTGTACCACAAGTGCCAGCAGTGAGCGAACGAGAATCTGTTTTACAGGTGAGTATGGACAGACGAACCTGCTCAATAAAGGGGTGGTTATTCATGGTAAGCATGCCTGGGTAGGTAGGCAATGCTTTCAGTTCACTGAAACCAGTTCTACAAAACAAACTTGTAGATGCTAGTCTGAATATCCCCCCCCCCCCCCCCCCCCCCCCCCCCCCCAGGTTTTCATGTGTGTAGGGGTTCTCTGTGAGAGGTGAATATCGGTCCTGTATTGTCAGAAGGCAGCTATGCATCATACTAACTGTTGAACTCTTCCCTTTGATGAAACAGGAGAGAAATCCGTGGATTTTCTTGTGAACAATTCTTTTGTTCAAATATTGTTCCAATGAAAAATTACTTGGCTGGTTCTTCATGGGGCTCACTATATACTAGTAACAGACAGACATTTGCCATTTTCAGTATACTCATGCAAAAATCCAGCAAGATTCATCCAAAACTAATCGAATTAATTGCAAGCAAACATATTATCCAGAATCTGCTTCTAACGCATCGGAGATCAATGTGAATCATCACACAACTACAACTAACACACCTCTGATCAATGTCACACTATCGTTCAATGTGAACTATCATCCCTCACAATGAACACATCATTGTTCAATGTGAGCCCTCGTCATTCACAACTAACACACCACTGATCTATGTCGGCCATCACCATCTTTACAACTAGCACCCGCTAATCAATATCAGCCATCATTATTATCCATATTAAACACACCGTTGATCAATATCAACCATTATCTTATCCGTAACGAATACATCACTATTCAACATGGGGATGGTTCATGTCCATGGTAGACTATGTGGAGGTAAGATGGGATGGTTCATGTCCATGGTAGACTATGTGGAGGTAAGATGGGGATGGTTCTTGTCCATGGTAGACTATGTGGAGGTAAGATGGGGATGGTTCTTGTCCATGGTAGACTATGTGGAAGTAAGATGGGGATGGTTCATGTCCATGGTAGACTATGTGGAGGTAAGATGGGGATGGTTCATGTCCATGGCGGACTATGTGGAGGTAAGATGGGGATGGTTCATGTCCATGGCGGACTATGTGGAGGTAAGATGGGGATGGTTCATGTCCATGGCGGACTATGTGGAGGTAAGATGGGGATGGTTCATGTCCATGGTAGACTATGTGGAGGTAAGATGGGGATGGTTCATGTCCATGGCGGACTATGTGGAGGTAAGATGGGGATGGTTCTTGTCCATGGTAGACTATGTGGAGGTAAGATGGGGATGGTTCATGTCCATGGTAGACTATGTGGAGGTAAGATGGGGATGGTTCTTGTCCATGGTAGACTATGTGGAGTTAAGATGGGGATGGTTCTTGTCCATGGTAGACTATGTGGAGGTAAGATAGGGATGGTTGATGTCCATGGTGGACTATGTGGAGGTAAGATGGGATGGTTCATGTCCATGGCGGACTATGTGGAAGTAAGATGGGGATGGTTCATGTCCATGGTAGACTATGTGGAGGTAAGATGGGGATGGTTCTTGTCCATGGTAGACTATGTGGAGGTAAGATGGGGATGGTTCTTGTCCATGGTAGACTATGTGGAAGTAAGATGGGGATGGTTCATGTCCATGGTAGACTATGTGGAGGTAAGATGGGGATGGTTCTTGTCCATGGTAGACTATGTGGAGGTAAGATGGGGATGGTTCATGTCCATGGCGGACTATGTGGAAGTAAGATGGGGATGGTTCATGTCCATGGTAGACTATGTGGAGGTAAGATGGGGATGGTTCATGTCCATGGCGGACTATGTGGAGGTAAGATGGGGATGGTTCATGTCCATGGTAGACTATGTGGAGGTAAGATGGGGATGGTTCATGTCCATGGTAGACTATGTGGAGGTAAGATGGGGATGGTTCATGTCCATGGCGGACTATGTGGAGGTAAGATGGGGATGGTTCTTGTCCATGGTAGACTATGTGGAGGTAAGATGGGGATGGTTCATGTCCATGGCGGACTATGTGGAAGTAAGATGGGGATGGTTCATGTCCATGGTGGACTATGTGGAGGTAAGATGGGGATGGTTCATGTCCATGGTGGACTATGTGGAGGTAAGATGGGGATGGTTCATGTCCATGGCGGACTATGTGGAGGTAAGATGGGGATGGTTCATGTCCATGGCGGACTATGTGGAGGTAAAATGGGGATGGAAATGGAAAGGCTAAGAACAAATTCGCCCAGTTTTGTGGAAAATAGCATTGCTTTAATGAAGCCACATATGGACAACTTAAAAAAGACACACAGAAACGCACAAATTCAATGTACAGAAAGGCACTCCCAACACAACAATAGTGATTATAATATACTGAAATCACATTTAATCATTCCCAAAGTCCACATCAATCCTGAGGAAAGTATCAAATCAATAGAAGCAACAAAGTTTTGGATGATTGACAAACACTCACTCTCTTCTTTTTTATGTCTTCAAACCAAGGCCTTACATCAATCATATAACACAATAACTAGAGCATTTCAGCATTGGGTTTCTTCACAGTAGGCAACTTTCATATCCTTGACTTGTCGTTTAGTATGTACAGCTTTGCACTGGGATTGGGAAAAGGGGCAGACAAGCAAAAACAAAACAAAACAAAACCCCAAGAAACAAAACAAATGGATCAGAGAAAACAGAAGTTGCAGTGCCTTGAAATCATGACAATAATAAACACAAGAAATGGTTAGTTTCAAAATGAGGCAACTGAGGGCGGAAAATGAAGCAAAACTTAAAAAAGAAATGGTGTTAGTCCTGCCACAGATACAGACACACAGATGAAAGGACAGAACACCTGTAATCTGTTTGTCTGTACCTGTGGCGGAACTAACACTGTTTCTTTTTGAATTTAACACAAGAAATGTTAACCCCCTGACTGCCCATATATCTAGTATGTATGTAGCAGTGTTGTGTTGTCAGACGCCTCGGTATGGTGCCTCACCTCATTCAACATGGGAGTATTCCACCACACTTAAGTCAGCTAGCTGATTCCTATACATCAATTCAATCATGACCGATCAGACCCAACTGCAGTGCGATGGCATCCTGTTGGTGGCCAAATGCCCTGGCCCTCTTTGTCAGTCACGGTTGAATATTGGCTACGACCTAGTGGCTGTCTGGCTAGTGGCTGTCTGGCTAGTGGCTGTCTGGCTAGTGGCTGTCTGATCACAGTCCTTTTAGCCTTTGCACATATGAAGTGGGAAATTTCTAATGCTTTTTGTCATAGAGCCAAGTCTATTGACTGTTGATGGACATGTTCAGCCGATGTTTAACTTGAATTGGCGTTAGAGGTAAGGTGTTTATTGATGGTCACCCCAAAAGAGGGGCATGGAGCAAGCATTTCGTTCACCTAGAGGCCACGTGAAATAGTGGAAGTGCATTAGTTTTTATCTCAATTCTATCAATAAAACGTTTGGATTTGCTTGTTTCTGTCGTCTCTGGGTCTATTCACACAGCAGAGGTTTGAACAGAAATTCAGCTCTGGCATGTAGGAACGTCAAAGGGAGATAATTCTCTGTTAGTGAACAGAATAATACAGTGACCTCTTGAAAGCTCAACACAAACTTGAAAATAAAATTCAAAAGACAAGCAGCTTTCTGAAAGTGCCCATTCCATGACTGTCAGCATAGCCCCCCACCTGCTTAAAGCACATCACATTGCCCAGAATCACAGAGCAGCATGCGGATGACATAGCTCCTTGTTCAGACGCACTGTGCCAAGATACAAAATATCGCCGGTCATTTCAGATGCATAAACAAATATGAGCTGAACATCTCATGTGTAAACCATTAGGACTGACAATAGGAGAATCAAAAAACACTTTACATTTTATATGGTTTATAACGTCACTGTACAATTTTGGGCACACGCACGTGCGCGCGCGCACACACACACACACACACACATGCACACCCACACACATGCATACACACACACACACACACACACACACACACACACACACACACACTCACATACACACACACACACACTCACATACACACACACACACGCACTCACACACACATTGTGTTAATGTTTCCGTTTTGAAAATGTGTCATCTCACAGACATGATAACAAAAGACAGGTGATGAAGTCAAGAAGATCAAGACAAAATTCTCTGTCACTGTACAGTGAACAAAGTCCTGTCTTTCAAGTACTGATGTCAGCATCTTTTTACTTAATTTTCCCCCAGTAACAGGCTAAAAAAATAAAAGGGCCTGAAATTGCCTGTTTTATCCCTTGCTTTAAAAACAAACAAACATGAATGATCTACCTACAATACATTTGACAAAAAGCATCAATATATTTTTCATAATGCCTATCACTATAGACATCTAAACAGTTACCTTTTTGCGGATATATTCCTATTAGCAGAACATTCCTCAAAGCCAGCTCTTGAGTATAGTCTGTCAGCAAAGTCTGAGTCCAAAACTTGTTCCTATCCACTTTTTTTGTGGTCAGTCCAAGCCATGTTTCATGAGTTACTTCCCTTCACAGTCATCAAGCCTCTGTTTGATCTGCATTTGGCAGTCTTTGTTTGAATTTCAATGTTGAAAAATCAGATGTATGTGGTGGAGGAAGTCCGTCAAGAAGTTTTCATGGACATCGATCATAACAAGGAGCCAGATCAATGGGGTATTAGCTTACATGATGATGTTTTTGATACAAAAAGCAACTTGAATGGACTGCACTAGCTGGAGCTGAACTAGTGCCTTTGACAAATCAGGGTAGAGGTAGAACATACAGCTGAAATCAAAGAAAACAAAGTGCAAGTCAGTCTTAGACCCAATGAGGTGGGCATCCACCAGCTCATGTGATGAATGTCTTTCTATGTCTTAACAGCTTCTGTTTTCTTGTATGTGTGTGTCCAAATCATTCTGGATAACTTAAGTCTTTGATTTTATCTGTCAAAGCAGTGCCAACTTATTTGTTTACAAAATTATGGCACATTGCCAACATGGCTGTCATTTGGTTGCCGAGACAAAATAAATTATAATTACATTAGACTGAAGTATATTCTATGTCTCATCATCATGCCAAGTTTTAGACCAGTCTGTCAATTGATAAGATCAATGTGATGGTTTCTGCCCTGCTCCCTGTTTTCCGACCAGTTTGTTAAGGCAGTTAAAGACCAGGAGAGCTGCTGGCCTGAGACAGAGTCCTAAATGGGTTAATGAGACAGAGTCCTAGATGGGTTAATGAGACAGAGTCCTAGATGGGTTAATGAGACAGAGTCCTAGATGGGTTAATGAGACAGAGTCCTAGATGGGTTAATGAGACAGAGTCCTGAATGGGTTAATGAGACAGAGTCCTGAATGGGTTAATGAGACCGAGTTCTGAATGGGTTAATGAGACAGAGTCCTAAATGGGTTAATGAGACAGAGTCCTAAATGGGTTAATGAGACAGAGTCCTGAATGGGTTAATGAGACAGAGTCCTAAATGGGTTAATAAGACCAAGTTCTGAATGGGTTAATGAGACCAAGTTCTAAATAGATTAATGAGACAGAGTCCTGAATGGCTTAATGAGACAGAGTTCTAAATAGATTAATGAGACAGAGTCCTGAATGGTTAATGAGACAGAGTCCTAAATGGGTTAATGAGACAGAGTCCTGAATGGGTTAATGAGACAGTCCTAAATGGGTTAATGAGACAGAGTCCTAAGTGGGTTAATGAGACAGAGTCCTAAATGGGTTAATGAGACTGAGTCCTAAAACAAAGTGGAACATTGTCCCAAACTGGTTCACAAGGTAACTGATGATATGCAAAATCATAACGATCAACAAAAAATAGTGACCCTACACAAACAAACAAATCCAATCAATAATGTACCAACAAAAATACATAATTAAACTAACAACAAGACAAAGAATATGGGCTCAGTTCATAAATGAAAAGCGTTCGGCATACGCTGCGAACTGACATGGAAACAACGCAACAGCAAAATATTCAGAGACCTGAAAATAGGACAAACAGGATGAGAAAACAGAAAACTTGGAACATTCATAAAGACAAACAGAAACTCAAGCACAGAATCAAATGCTGTGTAATCATACATTGCTGTACGGCTGGGGTTTTGTCAGTAGCCAGAGGAAAACCAGGATTTTTATTGTGGACATGACTCTCGAGAAATACACACACACAAAGAGATAAGATACAGAGAAAGTGACAAAACTCTGAGATACTGTTCCAAATACTGCCTCCTGGCCAGACGACGTGTACTGATGTGTCACATTCCCGTTTCAGAGCTGGCAAAGTCATCCCCAGGAAGTTTGTCTAAGTTCTGAGAGGGAACGCACACACACACACACAGAGAAGAAGAACTTGAGATCTCATTAGAAAAGCAAATCAAACCATCCAACAAACAATCCAACAAACAGTCTGTTCAATAGTACACAGAGGTCCAAGCAATTCAATGAACACAGACTTGAGGCTCATGTGGAACCGACAGAAATAGACAGACACTTGAGTAGCCATTGATATTCTGTTTAAGCAAAAACTGTCTGCTGATTTACATGAATATTGAAGTACTAGAGCCTTGAATGCAGACAAATACAACCCCCCCCCCCCCCCCTCACCCATATTGTCCAATTCTCAACTTGATTTCTAAAATGAATGTGTAAGAGTAATGCAGAGATACATGACCCGATGACGTTTACTACTTTAATGCCAACTTGCTGACAGTCCAGGGGTTCACATAAGAACACACACATACACAGCGATTCCCCCAAACATTCTAACCCTCACCTCACTTCCTCCCACTCACAAACATCTCCCCATTTTCTCAATGTTTCACAACATCTTGACAGCAGGCAGCCTGAGGCTGATGTTGGAAAATGGGTGAGTGACGTACTGCCATCATGATCCCCATGAAGCAGTCCTCTTTGTTGGAGTGCAAGCATTACCTCTGGAACATGACAGAATGGCTGGTCTTTTTTTTCTGCACACTATCAAAGATTTGTGGGTACATACAAAGTGGGAGATTCATTTTGGTTATGGAAATGGAGTCTGCATCACCTTCAGAATACTCTCTCTGAATCTTCCCTTCATTTTCCAAATAATAATAGAGCAAATATATTGGAGCGCAAAGTGAGAATTCTTTACACCTGTTTGCATGCATGCAATGCGAAGAGAACAAATGTCATAACGGCTAAGAAACGGTGACCCAAACATCACTGTTATACAAGGAACACACTCTGTCACATAAGCATAACACACACAGCCGAGAGAATGAACAAGCACCACAATGAATACCTGCAAAGGGAAAAAAAACAAACAACAGCAGGCCTATAAAGTTGGAAGAGAGGCAAGAAGTAATTCTCCTGTGAAAATGTGATATGTGGTGGAAGCTTCCATCTATCCTCTACACCCCAGAAGCTCTAATGAAGAATGCACAAAACAGACAGTCCAACCTGTGTTGAAGAAGACGCTTCAACAGAAACATCATGTCACCATCAATCAGCCAAAGGCCAAGAGCTTGACATGCTTTGTGACCATGAGGACCTGTGGCTGCATGTTCCTGACATCCTGGACAGTGCCATGACCGGAGCCAAGGAAGAGCAGACTGAAGCAGAACTGAAGTCTCCAACCTTCACAGCCAAGGACAGGACTGTCTCACCACCACCCGGACCACAGGCTGCACGGATGGCTCAGTGGAGAACACTGTGAGAAACGGTGGGAGCTGCGCAGTTTATTCCTAGCCCACCAGCAAATGCACTTGGTAGCGGCTATACTTTCGCATGGATTACAGTGCCAAAGCATCTGTCCTGCCCCCTGCCGCTCAGGTACTGAACCAGACAATCTTTCAAACCAGACTTCCTCTCAGACTTCCAAATCCAGACCGGTAGATCTGTAGACCAACAGCCGAAGTAGTAGTACTGCAGTGGATTCCTTCCCACTGGATGACATGGGCAATGAAAAGGCACAGACAAAGTGTCTAAGGCAGCCACCAAACTGGACACTGACAGCACAGCCCTTCAGCCACAAAGAGGTCAAGTCTGTGTTGCTCAGTCGCTGCAGAACCACGTGGATGGAACACCTTCAGAATAATAATATGCATCCGACCCCCAACCATTCACCACCTCTAGGCTTCTGTAGGAACATGGCCAACACGTCTCCCATCTCCAAGCTGAATGAGTTCCCCAGGGTCCACAGACCTCAATCCACATGGCGCTGGCCCTGTCCCAGCTCCCCTGCCCTGAGGCTTCCGGGTCAGGCCCCCATCTGCAGGAGGTACAGGAAAAACAGGGGATGGGAAAGCTCACTGTGGCACACCGTCCACTTCCCCCAACACACTGCACTGGCCATGTGGCAGACTGTCCACTTCCCCCAACACACTGCACTGGCTATGTGGCAGACTGTCCACTTCCCCCAACACACTGTGTTGGCCATGTGGCAGACTGTCCACTTCCCCCAACACATTGCACTGGCCATGTGGCAGACTGTCGACTTCTCCCAACACACTGTGTTGGCCATGTGGCAGACTGTCCACTTCCCCCAACACGTGACACTGCACTGACCATGTGGCAGACTGTCCACTTCCCCCAACACACTGCACTGACCATGTGGCAGACTGTCCACTTCCCCCAACACACTGCACTGACCATGTGGCAGACTGTCCACTTCCCCAACACACTGCACTGACCATGTGGCAGACTGTCCACTTCCTCCAACACACTGTGTTGGCCATGTGGCAGACTGTCCACTTCCCCCAACACATTGCACTGGCCATGTGGCAGACTGTCCACTTCCCCCAACACACTGCAGTGGCCATGTGGCAGACTGTCCACTTCCCCAACACACTGCACTGGCCATGTGGCAGACTGTCCCACTTGCCGCCATCAATGTCCCCACACGCACTGTGCCATGTGGCAACTGTCCACTTCCCCCAACACACTGTGTTGGCCATGTGGCAGACTGTCCACTTCCCCCAACACACTGTGTTGGCCATGTGGCAGACTGTCCACTTCCCCCAACACACTGTGTGGCCATGTGGCAGACTGTCCACTTCCCCAACACACTTTGGCATGTGGCAATGTCGCAGACTGTTCAACTTCCACTTCCCCCAACACACTGTGTTGGCCATGTGGCAGACTGTCCACTTCCCCCAACACACTGCACTGACCATGTGGCAGACTGTCACTTCCCCCAACACACTGCACTGGCCATGTGGCAGACTGTCCACTTCCCCCAACACACTTGCACTGCCATGTGGCAGACTGTCGACTTCCCCCAACACACTGTGTTGGCCATGTGGCAGACTGTCCACTTCCCCCAACACATTGCATGGCCATGTGGCAGACTGTCCACTTCCCCAACACACTGTGTTGGCCATGTGGCAGACTGTCCACTTCCCCCAACACACTGCAGTGGCCATGTGGCAACTGTCCACTTCCCCAACACACTGTCTTGGCCATGTGGCAACTGTCCACTTCCCCCAACACACTGCACTGACCATGTGGCCACTGTCCACTTCCCCCAACACACTGTGTTGGCCATGTGGCAGACTGTCCACTTCCCCCAACACACTGCACTGACCATGTGGCAGACTGTCCACTTCCCCCAACACACTGGTGGCATGTGGCAGACTGTCCACTTCCCCCAACACACTGCAGCTGGGCCATGTGGCAGACTGTCCACTTCCCCCAACACACTGCGCTGCTGTTGGCAGACTGTCCACTTACCCCCAAAACACACTGCGCTGGCCGTGTGAGACATTCACTTCACACAACACAGTGCGCTTGACCGTCTATGACAGCAACAGTTCAGCAGGAACAAGAGCACCACAAAATACTCATGCATTAGAAATGGTACGTAGAGATGACACATTCAATAGCGGAAAAACAGAAAACGGACAACATAGATAAGACCTGAACCACTTGTTCATTCCACATAACTGTTTTTTTTGGGATCACACTGGCAATACATGTCAAACAAAATGTCAATTCGCTGTACCTGTGTGAGAATCAATGTGTGACAAATAGTGACATGACAACAAAGAATATCATGTCGAAGTTTGTGATTAGAAGAATACAGCAGAGGTGACACTGCTGGACTGTCTAAAACTGTACACATGAAGCCAAAAAATGACAAAAACATTCCATTAAGTCAGTCATTAGGATTTCTCAATGCATGCACACACAAGCCATTTCAAACCAAAAAACAAAAGTCATTACATATACATGATGTAATTTCAAGTTTTGTTGTTGACTCAGACATAAATAGTAAAAGTGCCAATCACGACAAAACAAAGAGCAAATCATGGCAATTTGCTTCAACGAGATTCATATTGGTTGCCACAAAACACATCTGGAAAACCGTTACACATGAGAGAGAGAGAGAGAGAGAGAGAGAGACAGAAGAGACAAGGAAACCTAGTGTTGTTATTACATAAAAAAGCTCATCAAGTTATGGTTAATCTACAGACTAGTTTAATCTGCCAAATATTGTATAAACAAAATTATTACAAAAAAAACAAATCATTTAAAAGAAAAATCAGTAAACCTTCAAATTGATAGTTGAAAAATAAATTGAAACAACGCTTTTAACTGACAAATAATGGTACGGATATTGTGCACGTCATACATTTCCCCAGAACAATCTGTATCGTGAAGCTGACACACAGGACAACTACATCTTGACAACAGTGCTCGAAAAAATATTGCGCATAAATCAAATGTTGGCATTCTCCAAAAGGTCAAAGTTACACGCAAGAAACAAATCTCTTGTTAAAAAAAAAAAGAAAAAAAGGAAAAACTGTTTATATAATGAACATTGCAGTATGTGAGGATTTCACACGAACATGAATACTCAGCATTTTCTTTCAAATCTGTGTTTTTATGGAACATTGTTCTCTTTCTCTGCATCAGGCTTCTCTCCCAATAAACACTCCTCATTTTCCAGACTAATATGGGAACATTTTTCTCAACTGTGTTCATCTTTCAATCAGACTCCACCCACCCCCCACCTAGCTCAACCTTTTAGTAACAGGTTTTGCTGGCACACTTTTGTCTTTGTACAAGAGTGACCTCCAAACAGGCTTCCCATTTTTTACAATTTAAAAAAAAAAAAGGTTATGGAATGTGCGGTGTGGAGGGGCAGGGTGTGGGGGAGGGGAGCATTTTTGTCTGTGTCTGCAGTATGCTGACCTCCCAGTAAAACTTCCTTTCGTAAAAGACTTGTTTTCTTAGATTCCTCTCTCTCTCTCTCTCTCTCTTTTTCTTTTTGAACTTTGTTTTAGGGAATAGTGGAGGATTTTATGGAGAGGTGCCACTGCATCATGGTGCAAGGTATAGATAAAAACATGAAGCAGTCCCAAATGTACCACAAATAGCTCTTGTGATTTGAAAACCATGACTTTCAATTCATGATCTTCATTGTGCGCACTGATTTCCCTTCACCGTCCATCTCTCCTTCATAGTCTTTTTTTTCTGGTGTGTCAATGGCCTTTCTCCCCACTGTTGACACAAGCTCCCACATCATACACAGCCACAACACAATCGTCCTGTAGCAAATCCCATAACCAGCAATCCCCAGGGAAGTGATAGAGCAGGTAAGCATGAAGACACCTGTCAGAGGAGATAGTGCCTTGCTCCTGGGTCACTTCAGTGGTTTGGGAATGGTGCCTGATCTCCCTTCATGTGCACAGGGCAGTGTCCTAAGCCCTCCAGTACTAACTGCTTGGTCACAGAGCCATGTCTGTCTCTGGAGTCCACTCGGCCTCTTCAGTGACAGTCCTGCCACTACCAAAGGCTTTGACGTCAAGTGACCACAGGCATGAAGGTGGCAGGGCCGAGACTGTGGGGGCAGCACTGCACAATGAGGCACAAACACTGCGACACTTTTCCTGCAACGATCAATGAGCAGCGATATGATCGCACTGATGCAGGGAGTTGCGTTTCTGGTTGAAATTATATGCTTCATTTTTACCCTGTCCATTCGCCATAATTTCCAGCACCAACCAGACCCAAGAGATACAAACACTCTCAGTGCTAGTCCAGAGATTTAAGCAACACTCCTGTCCGTCCGTGTGTGGCCCCAGCCTTTCCAGTGGAGTCCAAAGTGGACCTGACTTCGGGCGAGTTCAATCAGGGCCAATCTTGCAACATGTTTCTGATGGGATTTGAGCTCAATACCTCTCAGCTGGCAGTCTATGATGTTGAACGCTGCGCCATGGTTTAGGTGACCTTTCACAAATTCTTGTTCAGAGACACAGCATGGTAAAGTTATCACTTTAGGCAAGGAAACCTGATATAGGAGCGCAAAATACTGTTAGACAATGTCTTTGAAAGGAAGGAGCCAGGGAGAAAATCTGTTCAGATCTCTGAATGTGAATGCACGTACAAGCTGTTAGAGCCAACATTCCTCATAATAAATCCAAATCCGAACTAGATATTCAGGAACTAAGCCATATTCAAACTTTCATCCGCTCAAATCCACGTCATTCAAGTCCCTGAAAATGACATGTAATCCATGGACGATGGCAGGTACCTTAAGGCTCATGAAGATGGTTAGGTATTCAGATACTGACAGGTACTTTCAGGCTCATCAGGGAGGCCACATCCAGCAGGCAGGTCACGCATGGATGCACACAGACGGACACCCGTCCAGAGCCACTGTATCAAGGTATTCCTTGGCAAGGCAGCACAGAGTGTGTGGTGGGGGTGCACACACACACTGAAGACACCATGGTAGAGAGGGGCAGAGGGGCACTGTGGAACCTTGAGCTGTGGAAGGAGGGCCAGGCACCTCAGCCCGCCAGCAGCGGAGAGGACAGGACGCAAGCCACAAGGGAGATGAGGAGCAGCTGTAGAGAGGGTGGTGGGAGTCCTGACTGTGCACATGTGTAGTCCTCCTGCACACACACACACACACCACACACACACACACACATACGCACACGCACACACACACACACACACTCATACACACACACACACACACACACACACACACACACCAAAATTTCCCTGAAATTGATGAATGAAATCTGACCACTGATGCATCAGTTCTAGATCAACAGGAAAGGATACGAGGCTAAAATGATTATGCAGATATGGACGGAAAGATTACACAAAAATTTAGATTGTAACATGAGTTCCGATTTTTTAAATTCTTAATGTTTGAAAGCAACCAAATCTTCCATCACCAAACACTGGGGAAAAAAAACCCAAAAACACACACACAAAACAAACACATAAAAAAAAAGGAAACAAGGTAACGTTTTGACTCCAGACCGACCTCATCACGGGAGTCCAAACAGGGAGCGTCATCAGTGCGTGTGTTGTCGACACGTTTGAGCTCGGTGGAGAACCTGTATAGCCTCTCACACTGCTCCTCCTCACCGAGTACACTGTGTTAAGGAAGCTCGTTCACCATCGGACCCTCCCTTCTTCACACAGGGGAACTCCTCATATACACTGACATTGTCAGATACTGGAAGAGAATGATCTGCTTCCTACCTGAGTTCTTCAAGAGTTCCTCCAGCATAATTACTACCATTTAGATGCTGAAAGAGAAAGATTCACTTCCCACCTGAGTTCTTCCAGCATAATTCCAACCCTTTTCATCATGAGGGTACTCTGCACAATGCAGGTAATAGTGAAAGCACAGCATTATTTCCTAGGTAATAACAAACAATCGTCATTATTAATACCTCTCCCCTCTTTCCAAAATGCATCCCATCATAAACCATTAGATAAGAACCCCATAACTGGTGCTGTTTAACTCGAGTCCAAGCATAAACTGAGCACCAAATATCAGGCCTGAGGTAGAGAAGCCTTTACTTCCTTTCTAAAATGTACTCCAGATGTGCCACACAGCACTGCAAGCATACGTACCTAGATGCGACATAACAGAGAGAGAGAGAGAGAGAAAGCAAGAGAGAGAGTGAGAGATAGAGAGAGAGAGAGAGAGAGAGAGAGGAGAGAGAGAGAGAGAGAGAGAAAGTTACCTATAGCCCAACAACAGATTGCAAAGGGCCATATCAGGGCTGTCACAATGTTAGAGTCAACACTCAAGTCATTAAAAAAAAGGAAATGACATACAAAATTGTCAGTACCACTGGCACATTTCACCAGTGGTATTGGCCTAATCTTGGCTGTACTTGTGCTCTTCAGTACAGGCTCTTTTGGTTTTCTTCCAAGTATTTTCAGGAGTATTCTTAGTGGAGTGTCTAGATTCTAACATGTGAAGGAGAGAGGTGAGGGGAAAAGACCATAGACAGAATGCTTGACATTCACAGTGATCTCTGTTGCCTTTTATTGTTGTCTAATATCATCGATGATGAACAGACATTAACACGGTCTGGGGACTGTTCTCACACACATTATCTTTCTGATAACCACAAAGACAGAAGTCTGGAGATTCAGGTCTGGTGAGTGAGAGGCCAATTCAGTTGCAAACCTTCCACTGATGAGATGCTGTCCGCATTGTTGCCTTAGCCACTGCGGAGTGTTCTTGGAGATGTGAGGGGTGGCACCATCTTGTTCATCCTTGTCAATGCCCCCACATTGGTCAAACGCTACCCAAACTTTCTAAACACCCCTAGGTAGTGCTCAGTGTTGACCATGAACGACTCTTCATTCTCATGCTAAAACCCTATGGTCCGATGATTCCTGCTTTGAGACGGCAACCCATGCTGTACACCTGAAGGAATTTAAAGGCCTTTGGGGACATTCTTCAGGTGACGTTGCATCCCTGTAAATGTTGGTGTGGCTGCCCTCTAGAAGATATTATTCTCTCTGTTTGTGTCATTGACAGTTTTGTGTGTTGTATCCTGGTATGCTGGCAATGCTATGAAGCAGATCTGGAGCTAATTTTGGAGAAGGCATAAAACACAGCTCATCCATCCGCAGGCCTAAAAATCGGTGCACTAATTGTGCATCGACCCATATTAATAAGCACCAGCTATGGTGTTCTTATTCAAGGTATAATGAATCAAACTGACAGTTTCATGGGTGGCTTTTTGGAGTGGGGGAGGGGTGCCACCTTCCATCATGACTATCATTCCTGTGCTGGTGGCCTGGAAATGGGAAGTGACAAAGAACTGCACAGACATGGGCTGTGTTATGAGAAAGGATATATTCCAGCTCCGTCCAGCTGCTGTCGAACGTGGTGTTGACAGTGTTGCAGTCGCAGTCTGCCGCCGCCATGATGAGGATCAGGTTGGTCTTCTCCAGCCAGATGACGGTGTATGACCTGTGACAGTTACCATGTGGACACAACAATACACATCAATCACTGCTACAACAGTGTCATGTATAATCACACTACACCATGCAAGCATATGTGCACACACACACATACACGCATGTACAAAAAAAAAGAGAAGACAGGGTAAAACCGTTAAGGCTCCATGTTGGGGCACATTTCAAAATGAAAACTTAAAGCACTATCTAAATGAAATAAGACTATAAAACACTGTCCATAGCCTTCCATCACTGAGTAAATACCTATATAAAGACAACTTTATAAGTGAACAAAAGAGCCAGAGCTTGCAACAGTGAGAGCACCCGCTCAGTCCAGCTGTCACTTCTTCACTGCCCAGCCTGAAGTACAAAACTGCCTTCCCTGCAGATAATGCTCCCAGGTGAACACAGCCAGAACATTTCAAAGCCTGTTTCTCATCTACATTTTGGGGTCACAGAGCTGCACTCAGTTTGTGTTGCTGTGCCATCTCATCCTTTGTGACCTCCTAATGGCACTGCTCCTGTGCCATTCACTACAGCTTGCACGCATAGCCACACCCAGCATGGCAGTCTACAAGGGTCGTTCCATGTCAGGTCATCATGAGGCAAACCACCAGAGGAGACACAGCAAATCCGCTGAACCACTTTAATAGTCTTCAGTGGTGTCTGTTCTGATGTGGAGCATGTTCTGATCCGACTTGCCCAGAGCATCACCTACTAAGTGTCCAACTGGTGACAATCATTACTTGCAGATGTTGAGATGTGATGGATCTGGACAGCATTGTTAATCAACGTGACCAAGCTGTTGTTAAAACCATAACTGGAAAGGCAAGAGCTGTACAGCAGCGCTCATGTCTGTTCCTAAGGGACATCTGCATTCACTGGCAGACACGACAAACTCTGACTGTCCAGCTCACAGAGGGATGCTGATGCCTTTGTCTGGAACAGCACCATGGAGGGCAACAGAGGTCACCAACAGTCTGGGCCAGACTAGGGATGTCAGCAACAACACCAACAACCCCCATCATCCACAGCTTTCTGCACAGACAGCAGAAAATCCACTGGCCTGACATCAGCGACTTGATGCACACAATGGTGAAAATCCACTGGCCTGACATCAGCGACTTGATGCACACAATTGTGAAAATCCACTGGCCTGACATCAGCGACTTGATGCACACAATGGTGAAAATCCACTGGCCAAACACCGTAATAACAACATGAATGACTTTCTACACAAAACACTAAAGATCTACAGGCCAGACATCAACAACATCAACAATGTTTTGCACAGAATCCTGAAAATCCACAGGCCCGATATCAACAACATTAACAATGTTTGGCACAGAATCCTGAAAATCCACAGGCCCGACATCAACAACATTAACAATGTTTGGCACAGAATCCTGAAAATCCACAGGCCCGACATCAACAACATTAACAATGTTTGGCACACAATCCTGAAAATCCACAGGCCCGACATCAACAACGTTTGGCACAGAATCCTGAAAATCCACAGGCCCGACATCAACAACATTAACAATGTTTGGCACAGAATCCTGAAAATCCACAGGCCCGACATCAACAACATTAACAATGTTTGGCACAGAATCCTGAAAATCCACAGGCCCGACATCAACAACGTTTGGCACAGAATCCTGAAAATCCACAGGCCAGACATCAACAACGTTTGGCACAGAATCCTGAAAATCCACAGGCCAGACATCAACAACATCAACAATGTTTTGCACAGAATCCTGATAATCCACAGGCCCGACATCAACAACGTTTCGCACAGAATCCAGAAAATCCACAGGCCCGACATCAACAACATTAACAATGTTTGGCACAGAATCCTGAAAATCCACAGGCCCGACATCAACAACATTAACAATGTTTGGCACAGAATCCAGAAAATCCACAGGCCCGACATCAACAACGTTTGGCACAGAATCCTGAAAATCCACAGGCCCGACATCAACAACATTAACAATGTTTGGCACAGAATCCAAGAAATCCACAGGCCCGACATCAACAACGTTTGGCACAGAATCCTGAAAATCCACAGGCCCGACATCAACAACATTAACAATGTTTGGCACAGAATCCAGAAAATCCACAGGCCCGACATCAACAACGTTTGGCACAGAATCCTGAAAATCCACAGGCCCGACATCAACAACATTAACAATGTTTGACACAGAATCCAGAAAATCCACAGGCCCGACATCAACAACGTTTGGCACAGAATCCTGAAAATCCACAGGCCCGACATCAACAACATTAACAATGTTTGGCACAGAATCCAGAAAATCCACAGGCCCGACATCAACAACATTAACAATGTTTGGCACAGAATCCTGAAAATCCACAGGCCCGACATCAACAACATTAACAATGTTTGGCACAGAATCCAGAAAATCCACAGGCCCGACATCAACAACATTAACAATGTTTGGCACAGAATCCAGAAAATCCACAGGCCCGACATCAACAACATTAACAATGTTTGGCACAGAATCCTGAAATCCACAGGCCCGACATCAACAACATTAACAATGTTTGGCACAGAATCCAGAAAATCCACAGGCCCAACATCAACAACATTAACAATGTTTGGCACAGAATCCAGAAAATCCACAGGCCCGACATCAACAACATTAACAATGTTTGGCACAGAATCCAGAAAATCCACAGGCCCGACATCAACCACAACAGCTGGCACCTGGCCTCCGTCAACATGCAGTGGTTCAGGAAACCAGAAAGATAACAACAGACCAGATGCACTCCACATCACCACCAAAGCTCAAACCGGGATAGAACACCCCAAATTGGAATAGAACACCCAACAATCCCCAACGGGAATGGAACACCCAACAATCCTCAACTGGAATCGAACACCCAACAATCCCCAAATGGAATAGAACACCCAACAATCCCCAACGGGAATGGAACACCCAACAATCCTCAACTGGAATCGAACACCCAACAATCCCCAACTGGAATAGAACACCCAACAATCCCAATGGGAATGGAACACCCAAACAATCCTCAACTGGAATCGAACACCCAACAATCCCCAACTGGAATAGAACACCCAACAATCCCCAACTGGAAGAGAGCAGCCAACAATCCCCAACTGGAATGGAACACCCAACAATCCCCAACTGGAATGGAACACCCAACAATCCCCAACTGGAATAGAACATCCAACAATCCCCAACTGGAATAGAACATCCAACAATCCCCAACTGGAATAGAACATCCAACAATCCCCAACTGGAATAGAACATCCAACAATCCCCAACTGGAATAGAACATCCAACAATCTCCAACTGAATAGAACACCCCCAACAATCCCCAAGTAGTATAGAACACACAACAATCTCCAACTAGGATAGAACACCCAACAATCCCCAACTAGGATAAAACACCCAACAATCCCCAACTAGGATAGAACACCCAACAATCCCCAACTAGGATAGAACACCCAACAATCCCCAACACCCAACAATCCCCAACTAGGATAGAACACCCAACAATCCCCAACTGGGATAGAACACCCAGCAATCCCCAAATAGTATATAACACACAACAATCTCCAACTAGGATAGAACACCCAACAATCCCCAACAACAATCCCCAACTAGGATAGAACACCCAACAATCCCCAACTGGGATAGAACACCCAACAATCCCCAACTAGGATAGAATACCCAACAATCCCCAACTAGGATAGAACACCCAACAATCCCCAACTAGGATAGAACACCAACAATCTCCAACTGGGATAGAACACCTGACAATCTCCAACAACGATAGAACACCCGACAATCTCCAACTAGGATAGAACACCCAACAATCCCCAACTAGGATAGAACACCCAACAATCCCCAACTGGGATAGAACACCCAACAATCCCCAACTAGGACAGAACACCCAACAATCCCCAACTAGGATAAAACACCCAACAATCCCCAACTAGGATAGAACACCCAACAATCCCAACTAGGATAGAACACCCAACAATCCCCAACTGGGATAGAACACCCGACAATCTCCAACTAGGATAGAACACCCAACAAACCCCAACTGGGATAGAACACCCAACAATCACCAACTGGAATAGAACACCCAACAATCTCCAACTAGGATAGAACACCCAACAGTCCCCAACTGGGGATAGAACACCCAACAATCCCCAACTAGGATAGAACACCCCAACAATCTCCAACTAGGATAGAACACCCAACAATCCTCAACTGGGATAGAACACCAGACAATCTCCAACTAGGATAGAACACCCAACAATCACCAACTGGGATAGAACACACCAACAATCCCCAACTGGAATAGAACACCCAACAATCCCCAACTAGGATAGAACACCCAACAATCCCCAACTGGGATAGAACACCCAACAAACCCCAACTGGAATAGAACACCCAACAATCACCAACTGGAATAGAACACCCAACAAGCTCCAACTGGATAGAACACCCAACAATCCTCAACTAGGATAGAACACCCAACAATCCCCAACTGGGATAGAACACCCAATAAGCCCCAACTGCAATAGAACATTCAACAATCTCCAACTGGAATAGAACACCCAACAATCCTCAACAGGGATAGTGCACCCAACAATCCCCAACTAGGATAGAACATCCACCATGCTCCAACTGGGATGGAACACCCAATATGCTCCAACTGGGACAGAACACCCACCAATCCCCAACTGGAATAGAACATCAAACAATCCAGAAGACCCAACAATTCCCAACTGGGATAGAACACCCTATAAGCCCAACTGGAATAGAACATCCAAGAATCAACCAACTGGAATAGAACACCCAACAATCCTCAACTGGGATAGAACATCCAACAATCCTCAACTGAAATAGAACACCCAACAATCCCCAACTGGGATAGAACACCCAACAATTCCCAACTGGGATAGAACACCCTATAGCTCCAACTGGAATAGAACATCCAAGAATCAACAACTGGAATAGAACACCCAACAATCCTCAACTGGGATAGAACATCCAACAATCCTCAACTGAAATAGAACACCCAACAATCCTCAACTGGGATAGAACACCCAACAATCCCCAACTGGAATAGAACACCCAACAATCCCCAACTGGAATGGAACACCCAACAATCCCCAACTGGAATAGAACACCCAACAATCCCCAACTAGGATAGAACACCCAACAATCCCCAACTAGGATAGAACACCAACAATCCCCAACTAGGATAGCACACCCAACAATCCCCAACTAGGATAGAACACCCAACAATCCCCCAACTGGGATAGAACATCCAACAAGCTCCAACTGGAATAGAACATCTAACAATCCTCAACTGGAATAGAACACCCAACAATTTCCAACTAGGATAGAACACCCAACAATCCCCAACTAGTATAGAACACACAACAATCCCCAACTAGTATAGAACACACAAGAATCTCCAACTAGGATAGAACACCCAACAATCCCCAACTAGGATAGAACACCCAACAATCCCCAACTAGGATAGAACACCCAACAATCCCCAACTGGGATAGAACACCCGACAATCTCCAACTAGGATAGAACACCCAACAATCCCAAACTTGGATAGAACTCCCAACAATCACCAACTAGGATAGAACACCCAACAATCCCCAACTAGGATAGAACACCCAACAATCCCCAACAGGGATAGAACACCCAACAACCCCCAACTGGAATAGAACACCCAACAATCACCAACTGGAACAGAACACCCAACAAGCTCAACTGGGATAGAACACCCAACAATCCTCAACTAGGATAGAACACCCAACAATCCCCAACTGGAATAGAACATCTAACAATCCTCAACTGGAATAGAGCACCCAATAACCCCAACTGGGATAGAACTCCCAACAATCCCCAACTGGGATAGAACACCCAATAAGCCCCAACTGGAATAGAACATTCAACAATCTCCAACTGGAATAGAACACCCAACAATCCTCAACAGGATAGTGCACCCAACAATCCCCAACTAGGAAGAACATCCACCATGCTCCAACTGGGATGGAACACCCAATATGCTCCAACTGGGACAGAACACCCACCAATCCCCAACTGGAATAGAACATCAAACAATCCAGAAGACCCAACAATTCCCAACTGGGATAGAACACCCTATAAGCTCCAACTGGAATAGAACATCCAAGAATCAACAACTGGAATAGAACACCCAACAATCCTCAACTGGGATAGAACATCCAACAATCCTCAACTGAAATAGAACACCCAACAATCCTCAACTGGGATAGAACACCCAACAATCCCCAACTGGAATAGATCACCCAACAATCCCCAACTGGAATGGAACACCCAACAATCCCCAACTGGAATAGAACATCCAACAATCCCCAACTGGGATAGAAACACCCAACAATCCCCAACTAGGATAGAACACCCAACAATCCCCAACTGGATAGCACACCCGACAATCCCCAGCTAGCATAGAACACCCAACAATCCCCAACTGGATAGAACATCCAACAAGCTTCAACTGGAATAGAACATCTAACAATCTTCAACTGGAATAGAACACCCAACAATTTCCAACTAGGATAGAACACCCAACAATCCCCAACTAGTATAGAACACACAACAATCCCCAACTAGTATAGAACACACAACAATCTCCAACTAGGATAGAACACCCAACAATCCCCAACTAGATAGAACACCCAACAATCCCCAACTGGAAAGAATACCCAACAATCCCCAACTAGGATAGAACACCCAACAATCCCCAACTAGGATAGAACACCCAACAATCCCCAACTAGGATAGAAACACCCAACAATCCCCAACTGGGATAGAACACCCGACAATCTCCAACTAGGATAGAACACCCAACAATCCCCAACTGGGATAGAACTCCCAACAATCACCAACTAGGATAGAACACCCAACAATCCCCAACTAGGATAGAACACCCAACAAACCCCAACTGGGATAGAACACCCAACAACCCCCAACTGGAATAGAACACCCAAAAATCACCAACTGGAACAGAACACCCAACAAGCTCCAACTGGGATAGAACACCCAACAATCCTCAAATAGGATAGAACACCCAACAATCCCCAACTGGGATAGAACACCCAATAAGCCCCAACTGGAAGAGAACATTCAACAATCCCCAACTGGAATAGAACACCCAACAATCCTCAACAGGATAGTACACCCAACAATCCCCAACTAGGATTGAACATCCACCAATCCCCAACTGGGATAGAAACACCAACAACCCCCAACTGGAATAGAACACCCAACAATCACCAACTGGAACAGAACACCCAACAAGCTCCAACTGGGATAGAACACCCAACAATCCTCAACTAGGATAGAACACCCAACAATCCCCAACTGGGATAGAACACCCAATAAGCCCAACTGGAATAGAACACCCAACAACCCCCAACTGGAATAGAACACCCAACAATCACCAACTGGAACAGAACACCCAACAAGCTCCAACTGGAATAGAGCACCCAACAATCCCCAACTGGGATAGAACACCCAACAATCCCCAACTGGGATAGAACACCCAATAAGCCCCAACTGGAAAAAGAACATTCAACAATCCCCAACTGGAATAGAACACCCAACAATCCTCAACAGGGATAGTACACCCAACAATCCCCAACTAGGATAGAACATCCACCATGCTCCAACTGGGATGGAACACCCAACAATCCTCAACTGGAATAGAACATCCAACAATCACCAACTGGAATAGAACACCCAACAATCCCCAACTGGGATAGAACACCCAACAATCCTCAACTGGAATAGAACACCCAACAATCCCCAACTGGAATAGAACACCCAACAATCCCCAACTGGGCCAGAAATCCCAACAATCCCCAACTGGAATAGAACACCCAACAATCCCCAACTGGAATAGAACATTCAACAATCCCCAACTGGAATAGAACACCCAACAATCCTCAACAGGGATAGTACACCCAACAATCCCAACTAGGATAGAACATCCACCATGCTCCAACTGGGATGGAACACCCAACAATCCTCAACTGGAATAGAACATCCAACAATCACCAAATGGAATAGAACACCCAACAATCCCCAACTGGGATAGAACACCCAACAATCCTCAACTGGAATAGAACACCCGACAATCCCCAACTGGGATAGAACACCCAACAATCCCCACTGGAATAGAACACCCAACAATCCCCAACTGGAATAGAACACCCAACAATCCTCAACTGGAATAGAACACCCAACAATCCCCAACTGGGATAGAACACCCAACAATCCCCAACTGGATAGAACACCCAATATACTCCAACTGGATAGAACACCCAAGAAGCTCCAACTGGAATAGAACATCTAACGATCCTCAACTGGAATAGAACACCCAACAATCCCCAACCGGGATAGAACACCCAACAACCCCCAACCAGGATAGAACACCTTACAGCTCCAACTGGAATAGAACACCCAACAATCCCGAACTGGAATAGAACACCCAACAAGCTCCAACTGGAATAGAACATCTAACAATCCTCAACTGGAATAGAACACCCAACAATTTCCAACTAGGAATAGAACACCCAACAATCCCCAACTAGTATAGAACACACAACAATCTCCAACTAGGATAGAACACCCAACAATCCCCAACTAGGATAGAACACCCAACAATCCCCAACTGGGATAGGACATCCAACAAATCCCCAACTGGGATAAAACACCCAACAATCCCAACTAGGATAGAACACCCAACAATCTCCAGCTGGAATAGAACACCCGACAATCCCAACTGGAATAGGACACCCAACAATCCCCAACTGAAATAGAACACCCGACAATCGCTAACTGGAATAGAACACCCAACAATCCCCAACTGGAATAGAACAACCAACAATCCCCAACAATCCCAAACTGGAAGAGAGCAGCCAACAATCCCCAACTGGAATGGAACACCCAACAATCCCCAACTGGAATGGAACACCCAACAATCCCCAACTGGAATAGAACATCCAACAATCCCCAACTGGAATAGAACATCCAACAATCCCCAACTGGAATAGAACATCCAACAATCCCCAACTGGAATAGAACATCCAACAATCCCCAACTGGAATAGAACACCCCCAACAATCCCCAACTAGTATAGAACACACAACAATCTCCAACTAGGATAGAACACCAACAATCCCCAACTAGGATAAAACACCCAACAATCCCCAACTAGGATAGAACACCCAACAATCCCCAACTGGAATGGAACACCCAACAATCCCCAACTGGAATAGAACATCCAACAATCCCCAACTGGAATAGAACATCCAACAATCCCCAACTGGAATAGAACATCCAACAATCCCCAACTGGAATAGAACACCCCAACAATCCCCAACTAGTATAGAACACACAACAATCTCCAACTAGGATAGAACACCCAACAATCCCCAACTAGGATAAAACACCCAACAATCCCCAACTAGGATAGAACACCCAACAATCCCAACTAGGATAGAACACCCAACAATCCCCAACAATCCCCAACTAGGATAGAACACCCAACAATCCCCAACTGGGATAGAACACCCAGGAATCCCCAAATAGTATATAACACACAACAATTTCCAACTAGGATAGAACACCCAACAATCCCCAACAACAATCTCCAACTAGGATAGACACCCAACAATCCCCAACTGGATAGAACACCCAACAATCCCCAACTAGGATAGAATACCCAACAATCCCCAACTAGGATAGAACACCCAACAATCCCCAACTAGGATAGAACACCCAACAATCTCCAACTGGGATAGAACACCCGACAATCTCCAACTATGATAGAACACCCGACAATCTCCAACTAGGATAGAACACCCGACAATCTCCAACTATGATAGAACACCTGACAATCTCCAACTAGGATAGAACACCCAAGAATCCCCAACTAGGATAGAACACCCAACAATCCCCAACTGGGATAGAACACCCAACAATCCCCAACTAGGATAAAACACCCAACAATCCGCAACTAGGATAGAACACCCAACAATCCCAACTAGGATAGAACACCCAACAATCCCCAACTGGATAGAACACCCGACAATCTCCAACTAGGATAGAACACCCAACAAACCCCAACTGGGATAGAACACCCAACAATCACCAACTGGTATAGAACACCAAACAATCTCCAACTAGGATAGAACACCCAACAAGCTCCAACTGGGATAGAAACACCCAACAATCCCAACTAGGATAGAACACCCAACAATCCCAACTGGAATAGAACATCTAACAATCCTCAACTGGAATAGAGCACCCAATAATCCCCAACTGGGATAGAACACCCAATAAGCCCCAACTGGAATAGAACATTCAACAATCTCCAACTGGAATAGAACACCCAACAATCCTCAACAGGGACAGTGCACCAACAATCCCCAACTAGGATAGAACATCCACCATGCTCCAACTGGGATGGAACACCCAATATGCTCCAACTGGGACAGAACACCCACCAATCCCCAACTGGAATAGAACATCAAACAATCCAAAAGACCCAACAATTCCCAACTGGGATAGAACACCCTATAAGCTCCAACTGGAATAGAACATCCAAGAATCAACAACTGGAATAGAACACCCAACAATCCTCAACTGGGGTAGAACATCCAACAATCCTCAACTGAAATAGAACACCCAACAATCCTCAACTGGGATAGAACACCCAAACAATCCCCAACTGGAATAGAAACACCCAACAATCCCCAACTGGAATGGAACACCCAACAATCCCCAACTGGAATAGAACATCCAACAATCCCCAACTGGGGTAGAACACCAAACAATCCCCAACTAGATAGAACACCCAACAATCCCCAACTAGGATAGCACACCCGACAATCCCCAACTAGCATAGAACACCCAACAATCCCCAACTGGGATAGAACATCCAACAAGCCCAACTGGAATAGAACATCTAACAATCCTCAACTGAATAGAACACCCAACAATTTCCAACTAGGATAGAACACCCAACAATCCCCAACTAGTATAGAACACACAACAATCCCCAACTAGTATAGAACACACCAACAATCTCCAACTGGAATAGAACATCCAACAATCCCCAACTGGAATAGAACATCCAAACAATCCCCAACTGGAATAGAAACACCCCAACAATCCCCAACTAGTATAGAACACACAACAATCTCCAACTAGGATAGAACACCCAACAATCCCCAACTAGGATAAAACACCCAACAATCCCAACTAGGATAGAACACCCCAACAATCCCCAACTAGGATAGAACACCCAACAATCCCCAACTAGGATAGAACACCCAACAATCCCCAACTGGGATAGAACACCCAGGAATCCCCAAATAGTATATAACACACAACAATTTCCAACTAGGATAGAACACCCAACAATCCCCAACAACAATCTCCAACTAGGATAGAACACCCAACAATCCCCAACTAGGATAGAACACCCAACAATCCCCAACTAGGATAGAATACCCAACAATCCCCAACTAGGATAGAACACCCAACAATCCCCAACTAGGATAGAACACCCAACAATCCCAACTGGGATAGAACACCCGACAATCTCCAACTACGATAGAACACCTGACAATCTCCAACTAGGATAGAACACCCAAGAATCCCCAACTAGGATAGAACACCCAACAATCCCCAACTAGGATAAAACCACCCACAATCCCCAACTAGGATAGAACACCCAACAATCCCAACTAGGATAGAACACCCAACAATCCCCAACTGGATAGAAACACCCGACAATCTCCAACTAGGATAGAACAACCAACAAACCCCAACTGGGATAGAACACCCAACATATCAACAACTGGAATAGAACACCAACAATCTCCAACTAGGATAGAACACCCAACAGTCCCCAACTGGGATAGAACACCCAACAATCCCCAACTAGGATAGAACACCCAACAATCTCCAACTAGGATAGAACACCCAACAATCATCAACTGGGATAGAACACCTGACAATCTCCAACTGGGATAGAACACCCAACAATCCCAACTGGAATAGAACACCCAACAATCCCAACTAGGATAGAACACCCAACAATCCCCAACTGGGATAGAACACCCAACAAACCCCAACTGGAATAGAACACCCAACAATCACCAACTGGAATAGAACACCCAACAATCTCCAACTGGGATAGAACACCCAACAATCCCCAACTAGGATAGAACACCCAACAATCCCCAACTAGGATAGCACACCCGACAATCCCCACTAGCATAGAACACCCAACAATCCCCAACTGGGACAGAACATCCAACAAGCTCCAACTGGAATAGAACATCTAACAATCCTCAACTGGAATAGAACACCCAACAATTTCCAACTAGGATAGAACACCCAACAATCCCCAACTAGTATAGAACACACAACCATCCTCAACTAGTATAGAACACACAACAATCTCCAACTAGGATAGAACACCCAACAATCCCCAACTAGGATAGAACACCCAACAATCCCCAACTGGGATAGAATACCCAACAATCCCCAACTAGGATAGAACACCCAACAATCCCCAACTAGGATAGAACACCCAACAATCCCCAACTGGGATAGAACACCCGACAATCTCCAACTAGGATAGAACACCCAACAATCCCCAACTGGGATAGAACCCCCAACAATCACCAACTAGGATAGAACACCCAACAATCCCCAACTAGATAGAACACCCAACAATCCCCAACTGGGATAGAACACCCAACAACCCCCAACGGAATAAACACCCAACAATCACCAACTGGAACAGAACACCCAACAAGCTCCAACTGGGATAGAACACCGAACAATCCTCAAGTAGGATAAAACACCCAACAATCCCCAACTGGAATAGAACATTTAACAATCCTCAACTGGAATACAGCACCCAACAATCCCAACTGGGATAGAACACCCAACAATCCCCAACTGGGATAGAACACCAATAAGCCGCAACTGGAATAGAACATTCAACAATCCCCAACTGGAATAGAACACCCAACAATCCTCAACAGGGATAGTACACCCAACAATCCCCAACTAGGATAGAACATCCACCATGCTCCAACTGGGATGGAACACCAACAATCCTCAACTGGAATAGAACACCCAACAATCCTCAACTGGAATAGAACACCCAACAATCCCCAACTGGATAGAACACCCAACAATCCTCAACTGGAATAGAACACCCAACAATCCCCAACTGGAATAGAACACCCAACAATCCCCAACTGGGACAGAACACCCAACAATCCCAACTGGAATAGAACACCCAACAATCCCCAACTGGAAAAGAACATTCAACAATCCCAACTGGAATAGAACACCCAACAATCCTCAACAGGGATAGTACACCCAACAATCCCCAACTAGGATAGAACATCCCCCATGCTCCAACTGGGATGGAACACCCAACAATCCCCAACTGGGATAGAACACCCAACAATCCTCAACTGGAATAGAACACCCAACAATCCCCACCTGGAATAGAACACCCGACAATCCCCAACTGGGATAGAACACCCAACAATCCCCAACTGGAATAGAACACCCAACAATCCCCAACTGGAATAGAACACCCAACAATCCTCAACTGGAATAGAACACCCAACAATCCCCAACTGGGATAGAACACCCAACAATCCCCAACTGGGATAGAACACCCAATATACTCCAACTGGGATAGAACACCCAAGAAGCTCCAACTGGAATAGAACATCTAACGATCCTCAACTGGAATAGAACAACCAACAATCCCTAACTGGGATAGAACACCCAACAATCCCCAACCAGGATAGAACACCTTACAAGCTCCAACTGGAATAGAACACCCAACCATCCCCAACTGGAATAGAACACCCAACAAGCTCCAACTGGAATAGAACATCTAACAATCCTCAACTGGAATAGAACACCCAACAATTTCCAACTAGGATAGAACACCCAACAATCCCCAACTAGTATAGAACACACAACAATCTCCAACTAGGATAGAACACCCAACAATCCCTAACTAGGATAGAA
>CM031615.1:68172769-68290269 GCA_018398815.1 Conus ventricosus
ATTCTTACCCCTCTCTCTGGCTCTACTTACTATGACAGACTCAATGCAAGCAAGGACTAGTTTGCCAACTGGTGCATCTGTCAGTTTTTTTTTTTTTAAATGTGGGAGCATTGTTGTAAAAATAGGAGTTTTCTTCTTACCCCTATCTCTGGCTCTACTTACCATGACAAACTCTATACAAGCAATGGCTGGTATGCCAGCTGTATTTGGCTGAATTTTCATTGCCAACACAAAGACTAAGAATGCCACTGACTGTCTTCTCACTGCTGGTCCACAGCATGCTTCTGCTTCCCCTGTCCCCTCAGGTATATCCCAACCACAAAGTGACTCTATGAGGACCACAGCATGCTTCTGTTTCCCCTGTCCCCTCAGGTATATCCCAACCACAAAGTGACTCTATGAGGACCACAGCATGCTTCTGTTTCCCCTGTCCCCTCAGGTATATCCCAACCACAAAGTGACTCTGTATGGACCACAGCATGCTTCTGTTTCCCCTGTCCCCTCAGGTATATCCCAACCACAAAGTGACTCTGTATGGACCACAGCATGCTTCTGTTTCCCCTGTCCCCTCAGGTATATCCCAACCACAAAGTGACTCTGTATGGTCCACAGCATGCTTCTGTTTCCCCTGTCCCCTCTGGTATATCCCAACCACAAAGTGACACTGTATGAACCACAGCATGCTTCTGTTTCCCCTGTCCCCTCAGGTATATCCCAACCACAAAGTGACTCTGTATGGACCACAGCATGCTTCTGTTTCCCTGCCCCTCAGGTATATCCCAACCACAAAGTGACTCTGTATGGTCCACAGCATGCTCCTGTTTCCCCTGTCCCCTCTGGTATATCCCAACCACAAAGTGACTCTGTATGGACCACAGCATGCTTCTGTTTCCCCAGTCCCCTCTGGTATATCCCAACCACAAAGTGACTCTATGAGGACCACAGCATGCTTCTGTTTCCCTGTCCCCTCAGGTATATCCCAACCACAAAGTGACTCTGTATGGACCACAGCATGCTTCTGTTTCCCCTGTCCCCTCAGGTATATCCCAACCACAAAGTGACTCTGTATGGACCACAGCATGCTTCTGTTTCCCCTGTCCCCTCAGGTATATCCCAACCACAAAGTGACTCTGCATGGACCACAGCATGCTTCTGTTTCCCCTGTCCCCTCAGGTATATCCCAACCACAAAGTGACTCTATGAGGACCACAGCATGCTTCTGTTTCCCCTGTCCCCTCTGGTATATCTCAACCACAAAGTGACTCTGTATGGTCCACAGCATGCTTCTGTTTCCCCTGTTCCCTCTGGTATATCCCAACCACAAAGTGACTCTGCATGGACCACAGCATGCTTCTGTTTCCCCTGTCCCCTCAGGTATATCCCAACCACAAAGTGACTGTATGGACCACAGCATGCTTCTGTTTCCCCTGTCCCCTCAGGTATATCCCAACCACAAAGTGACTCTATGAGGACCACAGCATGCTTCTGTTTCCCTGTCCCCTCAGGTATATCCCAACCACAAAGTGACTCTATGAGGACCACAGCATGCTTCTGTTTCCCCTGTCCCCTCAGGTATATCCCAACCACAAAGTTACTCTATGAGGACCACAGCATGCTTCTGTTTCCCCTGTCCCCTCAGGTATATTCCAACCACAAAGTTACTCTATGAGGACCACAGCATGCTTCTGTTTCCCTGCCCCTCGGGTATATCCCAACCACAAAGTGACTCTGTATGGTCCACAGCATGCTTCTGTTTCCCCTGTCCCCTCAGGTATATCCCAACCACAAAGTGACTCTGTATGGACCACAGCATGCTTCTGTTTCCCTGTCCCCTCAGGTATATCCCAACCACAAAGTGACTCTATGAGGACCACAGCATGCTTCTGTTTCCCCTGTCCCCTCAGGTATATTCCAACCACAAAGTGACTCTATGAGGACCACAGCATCACTAGCAAGGAAGGACAGGTGGCAATTAGAGACTGACATGGATGGCATGCTTAGTGAGACAAGAAGTACGAATATAAACTCTCCATTTGGCATCATATACAGTACCTTGTCACACTATAGACTGTCTTCAAAGGATGAATAGGGTGTATGCCCAAATGGTCCCCAGAGGAAGGTCTTCCTGACAGTATGGCTGAGTTAGCTGTGATAAAAGAGATGCCCCAGTAACATCAGTTCTGGTTCTTTGGAAATCCCTGTGGTTGTGGTGACTGAAGGGATTCTCCCAGTGCCAGAAGGGTATCTCTGAGACAGATGTGAGCAGGGCTAAATGTTGGAAAGCTGCCAAGGTGAATATGGTCCTGATCTCTGCGCCCTTGGGCGGAGTACAGGTATGTCCCTATGAGTCTGCACGCAGCCCTTAATATAGTTTTAGAGATCCCTGTGGAAATAGCACCCACTGCAATGTCCCCATCAGTTAAGAACGTGGTGCTGCCAGGAGAGTTGGCACTTTGACCTGTCCTTGTAGTTGTGCTTGCACCTGGAAGGACAGAGTTTAATGTCCTCCTCATCTGCATTTCCCAGGATCTGATTTTAGCCAGAAGTTGCTGAACGAAACACAGGAATACTGAGCATCTTCTGAGGAAGAAAATGTCCAGTGATAGACCACTGAGGTTGAGGATTTTGCTTGGGTGTCTGCTGGTGATGAGATCAAGGAGAAACATGGTTTTAAAGGACATCCTGTCCACAGGGACAGTGGGGAGGGGCTCGTACAGTGGCTTTTGTCCAGGACTAAGTGAAGGACCACGGGGGACCCTCCAAGGATTACAGATACCATGAAGAGACATGTCATGGGAAACCTGCCTGTGAAGGAAGTCACTGTCAATGAAAGAAAAACTTCCTGGCTGACTAACAGTGGTGCAGATGATGGAACAGCTGCACACACAAATGGCAGAGAGGTTCTACAAGGCGAGCTGGGAGATTATGAAGTTGGACGCTTCCTGGGTTGTCTTGGAGAACCGAACATGCATTGCACCAATGCATTGCACCAATCTTACCACTTTGACCGGCCAGTCATGAAAAGATTCCATCCATACTTGTCCTGAGGGGAGGGTGAAGCTACTGTCTTGAGGTCCACAGAGTTGTCCTTTTGAGCAAGAGTAACCGGGACAGACTAAGACCAGGAGACAGCAGAAGTTGTCACTTTTGCATGCAATGGTGCCCTCAGATAAGACATGCATGGAGATGAAGGCTTGGCATGGACATCCCGGGCAGGGTTTATGAAGGAGATAATGATTGTGGTGGTGGTGGTGGTGGGGGGGGGGGGGGGGGGGGGGGGAAGGGGGGTACTCCAGCAGAGGGAAGATGCATGAGTTTCTTAAGGTCCAGGCACCACATCTGGGAGGCAAAGAGTGACAGCGAGACATAGCAATGAGAAAATGTCTTGTTCTGCATTCAGCCACAGAATGAGGGAATGGAAACAGTGTGGCCAGAGAATGAAGAGACAGTCTTTGCCTTTCTACACTACAGCATTAGCAAAATAAGTAAACAAACAACAACAACAAAACTGTACTGGCAAACTGGTCACTGTTTGTATAGAGTTAGACACTGTATAGTACACAATTCCAAAACATTCTTTGTTTAAAGACAGTATGGAAAGGACAAAGCAAATGACATACCAAGTGACAACTGAAACTACAACACACAGAAAAACTTTCAGCAGAAATCTGACAGTAGACTACAAAGAGTTCTTCAGGTTTGGTGGAGGGAAAAGTCCTCTTGGACATGACAAGCAAAGTTCCATGAACACAAGTAATGTCCACTTCAAGTCTGCACATTACTATTTTGGACTGCAGGTACATAAAAGAGAAATTTTCATACAAAATGAGATAAAAAGTACATGATTTAAACAATCTGGATTAATGGCAAGATTTCTGAAAATGCAAAATAAGTGTAAATGGTAGAGAGAGGGAAAAAGTTAATAGTGGGTAATTGGAAGAGGAAAGTTGCTGGTTGAAGGAGGGAAAGCTAGAAGACATGATGGAGTTGTTGAGAGCAGTGCAAGAGCCACAGCAGACGGAGATACACATGCACAGTCACAATGCCACAGTGAGCGGGTTACTGAGTGAGATACTTATCTCGATGCTGACACACATGGTGGCATGTCATGTTAACCTCCCTGTACAGCTGAAATGGTAGGCAGCACACATATCACACACACACACACACAAACATAAACTGCTGAAATGGTAGGCCACACACACACACACACATATGCACACACACACACACACATATGCACACACAAACACAAGCACACACACACACACACACACACACATACACACACACACACACACACACACACACATACACACACGCACACATACTCCACAGTGACAAAACATAGCCTGTTGAGCAATCACCAACAAAGACACAGAGTACGGCTTCACTTAGTATATACCCCACACACCAATACAGGTACAATGAGCACAGACATGAGGCAGCCAACAGCGACATGGGCAATGGTCTATCCAAGCCACTGACCACACAACACAGTCATCACCACACAGCCAGGCCTCAACACAGCCACTTAGCTACCTGTCCATCTGCGGCATGGAAGTGGTGTCTCTGCACAAAGATGAACCAGTGCCACTCGTTACCGACTACCAATGGCTCCACACAGCAGGCTAGGCCTTCCAGTCTCACACCACTTCACCATTAACTGACTGTCCACTCCGTGGACCGTGATGGATGGCCATGTCCATCTCTTTTGTCGTCATGTCTCACTGCTATGTCCCATCTTTATGTGCACACAAATGTGTGAATGCATAATTGTGTGCACATAAAACAAATTATGCTTCGGTGATAAATCATGTGCCCGTCTTATGTGCGCACAAACACACGTGTATGTATTCTTGTGTGCGCATATAACAAATTATGCTTAGATAATAAAGCATATGCACATCTTTGTGTGCATACAAACACATGTGCATGCATCCTTGCGCGTGCATATCAAATTATGCCTAGGTGATAAAGTATGTGCACATCTTTATATGCATACAAACACAGGTGTATGCATCCTTGTGTGCGCATATAACAAATTATGCACAGGCACCACAGTCTGCTGGGAAACAAATGATCTCTTTAAAGCACACTGGGCAGCCAGCTGCCAGGGTTCGATGGTTAGCACTGAGGTTTGTGGGTTAGGAGGTCACAGTCTGGGTCTTATCACAGGCATACATTGAAGGGATTTTTCTGCCAGGCATACATTGGTGGGATTTTTCTGCCAGGCGTACATTGGAGGGATTTTTCTGTCAGGCATACATTGGAGGGATTTTTCTGTCAGGCATACATTGGAGGGATTTTTCTGCCAGGCATACATTGGAGGGATTTTTCTGCCAGGCGTACATTGGAGGGATTTTTCTGCCAGGCATACATTGGAGGGATTTTTCTGTCAGGCATACATTGGAGGGATTTTTCTGCCAGGCATACATTGGAGGGATTTTTCTGCTAGGCATAGATTGGTGGGAATTTTCTGCCAGGGTTCCCTCTTACCCAAAGGTGTTGAGCGTACTATGAACTCTCACAGTCCAGTTTTGTCCACACAAGAGATGCATCTGTGACAACGTAGCTCAGACTCCATGACCAACACTGCAGGTATCTGTATCTCTTGGTCTGCTTGATGCTGGGATGTACAATGAAAAGAAAGGTAGAATACACTCCTCTCACGCTGTTTAAGTGCAGGATGGAATTCCGTAGCATCATCCTCATTGATCTCAGATTCTGTGGTCCTTCATGCCCTGCGCATGTGGTGACCTCACTTTTCATATCCTCTTGACCTCCATGTCCTTGTCTATGGTGAGTCCATGTCACAGGATTTGAAGCGACCAGTTCATAACCACCACTGATAGACCACATAGGATAAGTGCTCTCTGAACAGCGATGCTTACTTACGCTGGCTTTACCAAAATACAGTGATTGTTCGTCAGAGGCTTAGCAGGTATGCTGCACCAGAACAGGCCCAACTGAATACCACTGAGGTGACTTGAAGCAGTGCAGTGATTCCTCTGGTGGGTTGCCCCCATGGCAACCTGATGTTGACCACTTCCTGTGGACTGCTGGCTAAGACAACAAATTTGGATGTGGCTGTGTGTGGGGGAAGTGGATTAAGCCATGGAGGAGTCACACCACTGAGCGAGCACAGAGGATAATACAAAAACAAAATACCAACCTCCAGAGGTACCAAAAAAAAGACCAAAAAATGACCATATCAACGAAAATGGGGAGGAAGGCTGCCAGAAAGATTGAGAGAAGGAGTAGGTGTGAGTATGCAAAAACTTTCAAGTGCATGTGAATGTTCACATATTTTTTTTAATTTTTCTGCTGCATCCTCCACTTTCTAGTTAGCAGCGTCTCGAGAGAGAGACCAGAAAAATTATCATCCCAAGTCAACAGAAAAGAGGACGGAAGCCATCCCTAAACACTCTTCAGCAAAGTGACCAGCCACACTCCCCAAACAACAGGCCACATCCCCCTCAAATGAGCACATGGCACCTCTCCAAGGCAGATACAATGACATTAAGGACAAGACACTGACACATCTCAAACAACATGATATGATATTGTCGATAAACAGCAGGCATCCTAAAACATTTCTCAGATGAAAGCTTTTAAAGATGAAAGGATATATCAAAGGTGGACGAAATTTTCACTTTTCCAGAAGAGACCACAGCGTACACATCCCAGAAAAAACCCACAGATGTACACATCCCTTGAAAGAACACTACTTACATATCCCTTTAGCAGATACAATGTAAACATCCCTAAACAGAACACAACGCACACATCCCTAGACAGAACACAATGCATACCTCACTAGACAGAGGACAATATACACATCCCAAGACAGAACACAATGAACACATTCTTTGAGAGAACACACTGTACACATCTTTTGAGAAGATACCATGTACACTTCCCTAGACAGTACATACTGTACACATCCCTTGAGAGAATACATTGTGCATATCCCTAGACAGAACACAATGTATGCATCCCATCAGAGAACACAATGCATAAAGTATGTGTCAGAACACAATGTATGATATACACATCTCTTAAGAGAACACAATGTACACATCCCTAGATAGAACGCAATGTACGCATCCTTGAGAACACAGTGTACACATCACTAGACAGAATACAATGTACACATCCATAGACAGGACACAATGTACACATCCCTAGACAGAACGCAATGTACACATCCTTTGAGAACACAGTGTACACATCCATTGAAAGAACACAATGTATGCATCCTAGACAGAACACAATGTACACACCCTAGAAGGAACACAATGTACACATCCCTAGACAGAACACAAATGTAAAGATCCCTTGAGAAAACACTATATACCATCCTTTGAGAGAACACAATGTACACATCCAAAGAGAATATAGTGTATACATACCCATCAAGAACACAATGTACACATCCCTAGACAGAAACACAACTCCACATCCCTAGACAGAACACAATGACACATCCCTAGACAGAACACAATGTACACATCCCTAGACAGGACACAATGTACACATCCCTAGCCCTAGACAGAATACAACTCCACATCCCTAGACAGAACACAATGTACACATCCCTAGACAGAACCAATGTACACATCCCTAGACAGAACACAATGTACACATCCTAGACAGGACACAATGTACACATCCTAGACAGAACACAATGTACACATCCCTAGACAGAACACAATCCAATCCCTAGACAGAAACACAATGTACACATCCCTAGACAGAACACAATGTACATATCCCTAGACAGAACACAATGTACACATCCCTAGACAGGACACAATGTACACATCCTAGACAGAACACAATGTACAATCCCCAGACATAACACAATTCCATATCCCTAGACAGGACACAATGTACACATCCCTAGACAGGACACAATGTACACATCCTAGACAGGACACAATGTACACATCCCTAGACAGGACACAATGTACACATCCCCAGACAGAACACAATGAACACATCCCTAAACAGAACGCAATGTGCATATCCCTAGATAGCATGCAATGCATGTACCTACAAACACAATGCACACATCCTCACAGTAAAAACAACGCTCACATCCTCACAGAGAACACAACGCTCACATCCTCACAGAGAACACAATGCACACATCCCACAGAAAACACAACACTCACATCCTCACAGAAAACACAACGCTCACATCCTCACAGAGAACACAATGCACACATCCTCACAGAAAACACAATGCACACATCCTCACAGAGAACACAACGCTCACATCCTCACAGAGAACACAATGCACACATCCTAACAGAGAACACAATGCACACATCCTCACAGAGAGCACAACACTCACATCCTCACAGAAAACACAACGCTCACATCCTCACAGAGAACACAATGCACACATCCCCACAGAAAACACAACGCTCACATCCTCACAGAAAACACAACGCTCACATCCTCACAGAGAACACAATGCACACATCCTCACAGAAAACACAACGCTCACATCCTCACAGAGAACACAATGCACACATTCTCACAGAGAGCACAACACTCACATCCTCACAGAGAACACAACACTCACATCCTCACAGAAAACACAACGCTCACATCCTCACAGAGAACACAATGCACACATCCTCACAGAGAACACAATGCAACATCCTCACAGAGAACACAACACTCACATCCTCACAGAGAACACAATGCACACATCCTCACAGAAAACACAACACTCACATCCTCACAGAAAACACAACCTCACATCCTCACAGAGAACACAATGCACACATCCTCACAGAGAACACAATGCACACATCCTCACAGAGAACACAACACTCACATCCTCACAGAAAACACATACGCTCACATCCTCACAGAGAACACAATGCACACATCCTCACAGAGAGCACAACACTCACATCCTCACAGAGAACACAACACTCACATCCTCACAGAAAACAACTCACATCCCACAGGAATCACACTCACATCCACAGAGAACACAATGCACACATCCCACAGAGAACACAATGCACACATCCCACAGAGAACACAACGCTCACATCCCACAGAACCAATGACACATCCCAGAACACAATGCACACATCCTCACAGAAAACACAATGCACACATCCTCACAGAGAACACAACGCACACATCCTCACAGAAAACACAACACTCACATCCTCACAGAGAACACAATGCACACATCCTCACAGAAAACACAACACTCACATCCTCACAGAGAACACAATGCACACATCCCCACAGAGAAACACAACTCACATCCTCACAGAGAACACAATGCACACATCCCCACAGAGAACACAATGCACACATCCCACAGAGAACACAATGCCACACATCCCCACAGAGAACACAACCTCACATCCTCACAGAGAACACAATGCACAATCCCCACAGAGAACACAATGCACACATCCCACAGAGAACACAATGCCACATCCCACAGAGAAAAACAATGCACACATCCCACAGAGAACACAACACTCACATCCTCACAGAGAACACAATGCCACCACAGATCCACCACAGAGAACACAATGCACACATCCTCACAGAGAACACAATGCACACATCCCACAGAGAACACCCCAAAGCACAACAATCCCCACAGAGAACACCATCACACATCCTCACAGAGAACACAATGCACACATCCCCACAGAGAACGCAACGCTCACATCCCCACAAAACACACCTCACATCCTCACAGAAAACACAACACTCACATCCTCACAGAGAACACAATGCACACATCCTCACAGAAACACAATGCCCAAACACATCCACATCCACAGAGAACACAACACTCACATCCTCACAGAAAACACAACGCTCACATCCTCACAGAAAACACAATGCACACATGCTCACAGAAACACAATGCACACATCCTCACAGAGAACACAATGCACACATCCTCACAGAGAACACAATGCACACATCCTCACAGAGAACACAACACTCACATCCTCACAGAGAACACAATGCACACATCCTCACAGAAACACAATGCACACATCCTCACAGAGAACACAATGCACACATCCCACAGAGAACACAATGCACACATCCTCACAGAGAACACAACACTCACATCCTCACAGAGAACACAATGCACACATCCTCACAGAGAACACAATGCACACATCCTCACAGAGAACACAATGCACACATCCCCACAGAGAACATAATGCACACATCCTCACAGAGAACACAACATCACATCCACAGAGAACACAATGCACACATCCTCACAGAAAACACAACGCTTACATCCTCACAGAGAACACAATGCACACATCCTCACAGAGAAACACAAGCCACATCCTCACAGAGAACACAACGCTTACATCCTCACAGAGAACACAATGCACACATCCTCACAGAAACACAAGCACCATCCTCACAGAGAACACAATGCACACATCCTCACAGAGAACACAATGCACTACATCCTCACAGAAAACACAAGCACCCCATCCTCACAGAGAACACAATGCACACATCCTCACAGAGAACACAATGCACACATCCTCACAGAGAACACAATGCACACATCCTCACAGAAACACAATGCACACATCCTCACAGAAACACAATGCACACATCCTCACAGAGAACACAATGCACACATCCTCACAGAGAACACAATGCTCACATCCTCACAGAGAACACAATGACACATCCTCACAGAGAACACAATGCACACATCCTCACAGAAAACACAAGCCCCCCCACAAACCTCACAGAGAACACAATGCACACATCCTCACAGAAAACACAACGCTCACATCCTCACAGAGAACACAATGCACACATCCTCACAGAAAACACAATGCACACATCCCACAGAGAACACAATGCACACATCCTCACAGAGAACACAATGCACACATCCTCACAGAGAACACAATGCACACATCCTCACAGAAAACACAACGCTCACATCCTCACAGAGAACACAATGCACACATCCTCACAGAAAACACAACGCTACATCCTCACAGAAAACACAACGCCACATCCCACAGAGAACACAATGGCACACATCCTCACAGAGAACACAATGCACACATCCTCACAGAAAACACAACACTACATCCTCACAGAAAACACAACGACTACATCCTCACAGAAAACAAAGCACACATCCTCACAGAGAAACACAATGCACACATCCTCACAGTAAACACAATGCACACATCCTCACAGAGAAACAAATGCACACATCCTCACAGAGAACACAATGCACACATCCTCACAGAGAACACAACACTCACATCCTCACAGAAAACAGAACGCTCACATCCTCACAGAAAACACAATGCACACATCCTCACAGAAAACACAATGCACACATCCTCACAGAAAACACAATGCACACATCCTCACAGAGAACACAATGCACACATCCTCACAGAGAACACAACACACATCCTCACAGAAAACACAACGCTCACATCCTCCCCAGAAAACACAATGCACACATCCTCACAGAAAACACAATGCACACATCCTCACAGAAACACAATGCACACATCCCACAGAGAACACAATGCACATCCTCACAGAGAACACAATGCTCACACACCTCACGTAAACACAATGCACACATCCTCACAGAAAACACAACGCTCACATCCTCACAGAAAACACAATGCACACATCCTCACAGAGAACACAATGCACACATCCTCACAGAGAACACAACACTACATCCTCACAGAAAACACAAGCTCACATCCTCACAGAAAACACAACACTCACATCCTCACAGAGAACACAATGCACACATCCTCACAGAAAACACAACGCTTACATCCTCACAGAGAACACAATGCACACATCCTCACAGAGAACACAATGCACACATCCTCACAGAGAACACACACGCTACATCCTCACAGAGAACACAATGCACACATCCTCACAGAAAACACAAGCACACATCCTCACAGAGAACACAATGCACACATCCTCACAGAGAACACAACGCACATCCTCACAGAGAACACACACTCACATCCTCACAGAGAACACAATGCACACATCCTCACAGAGAACACAATGCACACATCCTCACAGAAAACACAAGCACACATCGTCACAGAAAACACAATGCACACATCCTCACAGAGAACACAATGCACACATCCTCACAGAGAACACAATGCACACATCCTCACAGAAAACACAATGCTCACATCCTCACAGAGAACACAATGCACACATCCTCACAGAGAACACAATGCACACATCCTCACAGAAAACACAAACGCTCACATCCTCACAGAGAACACAATGCACACATCCTCACAGAAAAACACAACGACACATCCTCACAGAGAACACAATGCACACATCCTCACAGAAAACACAACGCACATCCCACAGAGAACACAATGCACACATCCTCACAGAGAACACAATGCACACATCCTCACAGAAAACACAACACTCACATCCTCACAGAGAAAATCACACATCTATGCCACACATCCTCTCAGAAACACAAGCACACATCTCACAGAAGACACATACAATGCACACATCCTCACAGAAAACACAACGCTTACATCCTCACAGAAAACACAACGCACACATCCTCACAGAGAACACAATGCACACATCCTCACAGAAAACACAACACTCACATCCTCACAGAGAACACAATGCACACATCCCTCAAAAAAAACTCAGAAAACACAACGCTCACATCCTCACAGAGAACACAATGCACACATCCTCACAGAGAACACAATCACACATCCTCACAGAGAAACACAACACTCACATCCTCACAGAAACACAACGCTCACATCCTCACAGAGAACACAATGCACACATCCTCACAGAGAACACAATGCACACATCCTCACAGAGAACACAACACTCACATCCTCACAGAAAACCGAACACCACATGACACAACACTCACTCACAGAAAACACAACACTCACATCCTCACAGAAAAACACAACGCTCACATCCTCACAGAGAACACAATGCACACATCCTCACAGAGAACACAATGCACACATCCTCACAGCAGAACCACAAACACTCAACATCCTCACAGAAACACAACGCTCACATCCTCACAGAGAACACAATGCACACATCCTCACAGAGAACACAACACTCACATCCTCACAGAGAACACAACACTCACATCCTCACAGAAAACACAAGATCACATCCCACAGAGAACACAATCGCTCACATCCCCACAGAGAACACAATGCACACATCCCACAAAAGAACACAACGCTCACATCCCCACATGAGAACAACACAATGCACACATCCTCACAGAAACACAATGCACACATCCCACAGAGAACACAATGCACACATCCTCACAGAAAACACAACACTCACATCCTCACAGAGAACACAACGCTCACATCCCACAGAAAACACAACGCTCACATCCTCACAGAGAACACAATGCACACATCCCACAGAGAACACAACACTACATCCTCACAGAGAACACAATGCACACATCCCACAGAGAACACAATGCCCCACATCTCCCACAGAGAACACAATGCACACATCCCCACAGAGAACACAATGCCACATCCTCACAGAGAACACAATGCCACGCATCCCCACAGAGAACACAATGCACACACCCCACAGAGAAACACAATGCACACATCCCACAGAGAACACAATGCACACATCCACAGAAACACAATCACACATCCTCACAGAGAACACAATGCACACATCCCACAGAGAACACAATGCACACATCCCACAGAGAACACAATCACTCATCATCCCACAGAGAACACAATGCACACATCCCCAAGAGAACACAATGCACACATCCTCACAGAGAACACAATGCACACATCCCCACAGAGAACGACAAGCCACATCCTCACCAACACTCACATCCTCACAGAAAACACAATCATCACATCCTCACAGAGAACACAATGCACACATCCTCACAGAGAACACAATGCACACATCCCACAGAGAACACAACACTCACATCCTCACAGAGAACACAACACTCACATCCTCACAGAAACACAATGCACACATCTCACAGAAAACACAATGCACACATCCTCACAGAGAACACAATGCACACATCCTCGCAGAGAACACAATGCACATCCTCAAGAGAACACACCTCACATCCTCACAGAGAACACAATGCACACATCCTCACAGAAACACAATGCACACATCCTCACAGAGAACACAATGCACACATCCTCACAGGAACACAATGCACACATCCTCACAGAGAACACAACACTCACATCCTCACAGAGAACACAATGCACACATCCTCACAGAGAACACAATGCACACATCCTCACAGAGAACACAATGCACACATCCCACAGAGAACACAATGCACACATCCTCACAGAGAACACAACACACATCCTCACAGAGAACACAATGCACACATCCTCACAGAAAACACAAGCTACATCCTACATAGAGAACACAATGCACAATCCTCACAGAGAACACAATGCACACTCCTCACAGAGAACACAAACGCTACATCCTCACAAGAACACAATGCACACATCCTCACAGAAAAACAACGCTACATCCTCACAGAGAACACAATGCACACATCCTCACAGAGAACACAAGGCAACATCCTCACAGAACACAACATCACATCCTCACAGAGAACACAATGCACACATCCTCACAGAGAACACAATGCACACATCCTCACAGAGAACACAATGCACACATCCTCACAGAAAACACAATGCACACATCTCACAGAGAACACAGACACATCCTCACAGAGAACAAATGCACACATCCTCACAGAGAACACAATGTCACATCCTCACAGAGAACACAATGCACAAAATCCTCACAGAGAACACAATCACACATCCTCACAGAAACACAACGTACATCCTCACAGAGAAACAATGCACACATCCTCACAGAAAACACAACCTACATCCTCACAGAGAACACAATGCACACATCCTCACAGAAAAAACACAATGCACACATCCCCACAGAGAACACAATGCACACATCCTCACAGAGAACACAATGCACACATCCTCACAGAGAACACAATGCACACATCCTCACAGAAAACACAACGCCACATCCTCACAGAGAAACACAATGCACACATCTCACAGAAAACACAACGCTTAACATCCATCACACGAAAACACAACGCACACATCCTCACAGAGAACACATGCACACATCCTCACAGAGAACACAATGCACACATCCTCACAGAAAACACAACACTACATCCCACAGAAAACACAACACTTACATCCTCACAGAAAACACAAGCACACATCCTCACAGAAACACAATGCAACATCCTCACAGTAAACAATGCACACATCCCACAGAGAACATAATGCACACATCCTCACAGAGAACACAATGCACACATCCTCACAGAGAACACAACACTCACATCTCACAGAAAACAACGCTCACATCCTCACAGAAACACAATGCACACATCCTCACAGAAACACAATGCACACATCCTCACAGAAACACAATGCACACATCCTCACAGAGAACACAATGCACACATCCTCACAGAGAACACAACACTCACATCCTCACAGAAAAACACACGCCACATCCTCACAGAAAACACAATGCACATCCTCAAGAAACACAATGCACACATCCTCACAGAAACACAATGCACATCCCACAGAAACACAATCCACATCCTCACAGAGAACACAATGCACACATCCTCACAGATAACAATGCACACATCCCACAGAAAACAAACGCTCACATCTCACAGAAAACACAATGCACACATCCTCACAGAGAACACAATGCACACATCCTCACAGAGAACACACACACATCCTCACAGAAAACACAACGCTCACATCCTCACAGAAACACAACACTCACATCCTCTCAGAGAACACAATGCACACATCCTCACAGAAAACACAACGCTTACATCCTCATAGAGAACACAATGCACACATCCTCACAGAAACACAATGCACAATCCTCACAGAGAACACAACGCTTACTCTCACAGAGAACACAATGCACACATCCTCACAGAAACACAACGCTTACATCCTCACAGAGAACACAATGCACACATCCTCACAGAAACACAACGCTTACATCCTCACAGAAAAACAACACCACATCTCACAGAGAACACAATGCACACATCCTCACAGAGAACACAATGACACATCCTCACAGAGAACACAATGCACAATCGTCACAGAAACACAATGCACACTCCTCACAGAGAACACAATGCACACATCCTCACAGAGAACACAATGCACACATCCTCACAGAGAACACAATGCTACATCCTCACAGAGAACACAATGCACACATCTCACAGAGAACACAATGCCACATCCTCACAGAAAACACAACGCTCACATCCTCACAGAACACAATGCACAATCCTCACAGAAACACAACGATCACATCTCACAGAGAAACAATGACACATCCTCACAGAAAACACAATGCACACATCCCACAGAGAACACAATGCACACATCTCACAGAGAACACAATGCACACATCCTCACAGAAAACAACGCTCACATCTCACAGAGAACACAACACACATCCTCCAGAAAACACAACGCACATCCTCGCAGAGAACACAATGCACACATCCTCACAGAAACACAACGCTTCATCCTCACAGAAACACAACGCACACATCCTCACAGAGAACACAATGCAACATCCTCACAGAGAACACAATGCACACATCCTCACAGAAACACACACACATCCCACAGAAAACACAACGCTTACATCCTCACAGAAAACACAACGCACACATCTCACAGAGAACACAATGCACACATCTCACAGTAAACACAATGCCACATCCCACAGAAACATATGCACACATCCTCACAGAAACACAATGCACACATCCTCACAGAAACACAACACACATCCCACAGAAAACAGAGCTCACATCTCACAGAAAACAAATGCACACATCTCAAGAAAACACATGCCACATCCTCACAGAGAACACAATGCACACATCCTCACAGAGAACACAATGCACACATCCTCACAGAGAACAAACACTCCCCTCACAGAAAACACAACGCTCACATCTCACAGAAAACACAATGCACACATCTCACAGAAAACAATGCACACATCCTCACAGTAAACACAATGCAACATCCCACAGAGAACACAATGCACATCCCACAGAGAACACAATGCACACATCCCACAGTATACACAATGCACACATCCCACAGAAACACAACGCTCACATCCTCACAGAAAACACAATGCACACATCCCACAGAGAACACAATGCACAATCCTCACAGAAAACACAATCACATCTCACAGAAAACACAACACACATCCTCACAGAAAACACAATGCACACATCCCACAGTAAACACAATGCCACATCCCACAGAAACATAACATCTACAAGAACAATGCACCCATCTCATAGAAAAACAACGTCACATCCCACAGAAAACTGTTTAAACACAATGCACACATCCCACAGAGAACACAATGCACACATCCACAAAGAACAATGACACATCCCCACAGAGAACACAATGCACACATCCTACAGAAAACACAATGCACACATCCCAAGAAACACAACGCCACATCCTACAGAAACACAATGCACACACCCCACAGAGAACACATGCGACATCCCCACACAGAACCAATGCACACATCCCACAGAGAACACAATGCACACATCCTACAGAAACACAATGCACACATCCCCACAGAGAACACAGTGCACATCCCACAGAGAACACAAGCCACATCCTCACAGAGAAACAATACACACATCTACAGAGACAAACACTCATTCCAAGAACACAACACAATCCCAAGAGAACACACGCCACATCTCACAGAAATAACATCGCTACAAAGAACAATGTAATGCTACAAAACAATGAAATAACAAGAACACAGGTTCACATCGCTACAAAGAACAATGTACACATCCCCAGGAACACAATGACACTCCCACAGAGAACACAATGCACACTCCCACAGAGAAACAATGCACACACCCCTACAGGAACACAGAACTCCCAGAGAGCCAAGCACAATCCTACAGAGAACACAATGACAACCCTACAGCGAAATGTAATCCCCACAGAGGCACAATGAACATCCTAAGAGAAACAGAAAACCCTACGCGAACACAATGTACACATCCACAGAGAACACAGTGACCATCCTACAGAACACAAACACATCCCATAGGAGATGAGAAACAGATGTTATGATTGGATCAGAGAACAGTGACTTATAAGGAGACAACAGAATATATCTCAAGTAGATACAAACCATTCCAACGAGATGTAAAGAATATTCCTAGGGAATAAACTGATGGAAAAGAAGCAACAATATATCCAAAGAAATTCAAATAACATGGTATAACCCATCGTTCAAAGGAAAGCATACAACATTCCAGAAAAGACACAACACCATATTCCTGGAGAGAATTCAACTGAATGCAACTCCAAAGAGGATGCAACACAACATGTCCTCAAACAGACTGCAACAGAACATGTTTTAAAACGAATACAACAAAACATATTCTCAACGAGGACGCAACAGAACTGTTCTCGCAGAGGATGTTGAAGAGAACATATCCTCATAGAGAATGCAACAGAACATATCCTCTATGAGGATGAATGTATCCTTAAAGAGGATGCAACAGAACCTATGCTCAATGAGGATGAAACAGAACCTATGCTCAAAGAGGATGAACATATCCTACAAGAGGATGCAACAGAGCCTTTCCTAACAGACAATGCAACAAACCTTATCCCCAAAGGAGACGCAAAAGAACTTATCTTTACTGAGGATGCAACAGAACATAAAGATCTAAAAAGAAAATGTTGACAGAAGATATCTTCAAAGAGGATGGAACAGAACCTATCCTTAAAGTAAATGTAATGGAATATGTCCTCATAGAGGATGGAATAGAGTATATCCTCATAGAAAAAAACAGCAAAACATATCCACAGGGAGAATGAAATTTCAGTTTTTGTTGTTTATAGTCGATTGCAGAGAGAATGCAACAAAACGTATTGCTTTAGAGGATGCAACAGACCATATCCCCGAAAGGACGCAACTGAACGCATCCCCAGGAAGATGCAACAAAAATATCCCCCAAAACATGCATAAGAATATTATCTCCACAGAGGAAGTCACAGAACATATCCCCAAAAAGGCAACAAAGAACATACTCCCAAACAGGATGTAGCGAAACATATGCCCAGAAAGGTAACATAGAACATACTCCCAAACAGGATGTAGCGAAATATATCCCCAGAAAGGTAACACAGAACATACTCCCAAACAGGATGTAACAGAACATGCCCAGAAAGGTAACACAGAACATACTCCCAAACAGGATGTAGCAGAACATATGCCCAGAAAGGTAACACAGAACATACTCCCAAACAGGATGTAGCAGAACATATGCCCAGAAAGGTAACACAGAACATACTCCCAAACAGGATGTAGCAGAACATATGCCCAGAAAGGTAACACAGAACATACTCCCAAACAGGATGTAGCAGAATATATGCCCAGAAAGGTAACACAGAACATACTCCCAAACAGGATGTTGCAGAACATATGCCCAGAAAGGTAACACAGAACATACTCCCAAACAGGATGTAGCAGAACATATGCCCAGAAAGGTAACATAGAACATACCCCCCAAAAAGGATGTAGCAGAACATATGCCCAGAAAGGTAACACAGAACATACTCCCAAACAGGATGTAGCAGAACATATGCCCAGAAAGGTAACATAGAACATACTCCCAAACAGGATGTAGCAGAACATAGGCCCAGAAAGGTAACATAGAACATACTCCCAAACAGGATGTAGCAGAACATATGCCCAGAAAGGTAACACAGAACATACTCCGAACAGGATGTAGCAGAACATATGCCAGAAAGGTAACATAGAACATACCCCCAAACAGGATGTAGCAGAACATATGCCCAGAAAGGTAACATAGAACATACTCCCAAACAGGATGTAGCAGAACATATGCCCAGAAAGGTAACACAGAACATACTCCCAAACAGGATGTAGCAGAACATATGCCCAGAAAGGTAACACAGAACATACTCCCAAACAGGATGTAGCAGAACATATGCCCAGGAAGGAAGCATCAAAATACATCCATGAAACAATGAAATAGAAGATATCCCCAGAGAGACCAAAAAAAAAAAAAAATCCCCCAAAAGAGGAACCAAAAGGCATCCTGAACTGAAGACAGCAAAACAAGTTTACTGAGGTAAAGATGACAACTTTCAGAACAAGAAAACATGGCACAAATTATAGAGATAATATGACATATTCTATCCCCCTCTTCACCAAAAGAACATTTGACAAGGTTCTAAGGAAATCAACCACAAATAAATGCATATACCGCACTCTTCAAGCTGTAAGCTGCTACTTTTTTCTAAACTCTACCCAACGCAACTTCTACTCTAGAAGCGGCCTATTCATGGATTCGTCCCATAAGCTCGTCATAAAGTGATCTTTTCTTAATTTCAGTTGATTGGTCAAACTTAAAACAAAGGTTTGCAGAAATCAAATTGTACCGCTTTTCACACATGATTGATAGGCAAAATGAACTTTGTTAATAACAGCTGAATGTCATTTCTGCTTGATTAATCATTTGTCAGTACCACAAAATCAAGCAAAAATCTGAAGTCAATAAGCCGAGCCTACAACATGGATTTTAGTTTGAAGGCTATCAATCTGGCTCATCAAAAGGGCAACCAGTGGCATTTTCAGTGCGATGAACTTTCCTGCAGCAGTCTATGATCATTAACGGCTTCAGAATAGCGGGCATAGTCAACAGCATGTGACACAGAAGTCTCAAGGTCATACTCCAAGTGTGGAGGTGGAAGTACCAAAAGTTCGTGGACAACATGGCTGACATAGCTGGAGAGTTCTTGAAACCCTTCATGTCTGACTTTGAAGACAGGTCCTTCAGTGGGTTTAGAGCAACTGAGAACAGCGATGAAAAAGAATCTGACAGCTGATATTTTTTTCATCATTGTATGCATTGCCCTTGTCTGTTTGCAAGCCAGTTTACAAGTCTCATATCTCAGAATACACAGGCTTCTCTTTACACTGTGTTTGTCTGTTTTCCATATTGGATTTTACAGCTTTTATATATTTTCTTGTGGCTAATTGATCTTTTGTGGCCAATGTGTTTTTTTTCCTGATTTTTTATTTATTTATGAAATTTGTGCTGCTTACATAACAGTGTGTTTTACAGCCTGGAAATTACGCTAGTATATTGATCTGAGGCTGTCACCACTCAATAGATTTTAACAATTGAAGCATGTAACTTCAGAAATGAAAAAAACTTCCTTAATTGAGTGGTATTTTTAATTTCTATGAAAATAGATCCAAGAGATCATGAGAATCAAGACCTTAGACTTTACACTTTCCAATATGTAGACATATAAATACAATACTGAATTAAAAAGAAAATCCGCTTTCCTTTTTCTGTTAACAAAACAACTGGATTACAAGCTAATCACAATTAAAGGATAAACATGAATCTCAGGTTTCTCATGAGAAACATATAATACTTATACGAATCCACACAGACCTGCGCATTTGAACAAAACCACAAGAAAATACACAAAAGAAAGCAAACCAAAAATCGCAACTGATGACACACGCATGTCAGCCCACTTTTCAAGATGAAAGAAGGGGGAGACGGGCAGATATCTGACCCAAGTGTATGAACTTCAGAGCACTAACCTAATGTCTTCAGGATTTAACAGGGACCTTTGTTTCAACACAAACACATCCACTCACCAAAATCTATGTCAGTATTTCTCATACTTCAGCTGATGTGTACTTTATGACATCAGCTAAGGTGCCTTTAAATGACTCTTTTCATTCTCTCTCAGTATAATCCTTTGGTCTCACGTCATAGCGCATACAGTACTGCATGCACCTTATGAATGTGACAAACTCCTGGTCTCTAACAAAATCAGGTCACCGTTTGATGATGGACAGGTGGGAGAGGCAGGTGAAGATATTGACAATTTCCAACACTTCCATCACTTCAGTAGCTAGAACTAGTTCCCCGGTTCTGCCATTTAACTATAGAAAAAAAAAAGTATTAACCTGCAGTTACTGATCTCTCATTTTCAGTCAGACTGGGGGATCTTTTTTCAGGTCTGCTGACAGTGGTCTGGAAAGTCTGACCTGTGACCTATGTCACATGGCATCAGTGCCGCTCAGGACACACCGGGCAGATGGCAGACAATGTCTCTGTTCAGTGACAAACCTTTTCACAGGATTTCCAGGGCTCCTCATTGGGTCACATTTTCAAGACCCTTATCTTTGAAGAGAGATTTTAGCTATGAACTGTCCAATGTGTACTGAACTGTCCAATGTGTACTGAACTGTCCAATGTGTACTGAACAGCAGTCATACCACATGACCTTGGTTACTGGGCAGATCTGTTGGTATGAGCCGCCATCACTAGACCACCACCAGGAGGTTACTGGTCAGATCTGTTGGTATGAGCCGCCATCACTAGACCACCACCAGGAAGATCCCAAGACACGACTGGAAGTAACTGGGTAGCTGGTTTCTCTGACTATAGGCAGAAGTATGTACAGTTTTTTTGTTCCTACCTGTCTTTCACGTGAACAGCACATAGATCGAACACACGTGTCAACATCTGATAAACCATGTCAGTGTCCACTGGGTTACAGGAAAGCATGACTTGCACAGGATACACTGATAATGAAAATGGATATGGTGAATGTAAAATTCTTTTATACACATAAGCGCCCATTTGTAGAAATGAATTGATATGGTCATTAATTATCGCCATCGTGGTGGTGATAGAGGTAAGTGTCAATTTGTATCCAGGTGTTGATGTCGAGTCCGGTCAATCAGCACAGAAAACTGATTTCAAGAGAAAAACATTTGCACAAAGAAGTCAAACACGCTGCTGATTTCACTGTATCTTGAAACAACAACTAAACTTTGTGCCAAATCTGCAAGTTTAAAGAAATGTGACATCCTAGAAAAAGTTGATTGTGAACGCAGCAAAATGAAACTAATTTCTATGCTAATGCTAAAATAAAAACCTAAACAATTCAAGGCAAAACAAAGAAAATACAATGCGAGCACACACACCTGCAAAGATTGAAATCTGACTGACTGTGAAGGACTTACAGAGTATGAGCTGAGCTGCACTGGCCGCATTCTGTGAGAGAGCCGTTCAAGCGTTTCTTGGCTTTTACTGTGGTGGTGTTGAGAGCAAAGCGAGACGAAGTCTGGACACAGGCGTGGTTGTTGACCGTGACGTGTTCATTGAAAGCTTGGTTGGAATGCTCAAAGATCACGTAGTTACACAGGAAGTACCTGACATTCTGAGGATACTGTGTTGACCCACATTCTGGTTCTGAAAACAGCCAAATGACCATTCAGTTAATTCATCCATTTTCTTTAATTAAGAACAAACACCAAACAAATTATCAGAAAACAAACAATCATGCAAAAAACATTAGCAAATACATTAATACAGGTTAGTTTGAATGTTTTTAGCCATTCTCATTCAGTTTATTCCAAACGGCTTTTTATAATCATGATAACTGGACAAACAAGTACAGACAGTACATTACATTCATCTAGACTTTGCCACTCCTCATCTGGAAAAGGCAAGAGATTTTCCTTAAAGCATCCAGACAATGGCTGATTACCTGGATTCTGTGAAGCAACTGTCCACAAGAAAAACCAGCTACGAATGCTCCATTCTGTCAGGAAGCTGAAATGCAAAAAAAAAAAAAAAAAAAAAATCACCCAATAAAATTTATTTTAGAGACAACAGTCTAACAAAAATCACCATAAAATAGGCTTATTCCCATACACTCAAGTACAAATACAAACACAAAAATAAGGAGACAATCAAATATCAAGTTTTGAAAACTTGAAAACTTTTTTCGTATGAAAGTCTTTGTTTTTCTTTGAAAGAATTTCAAAAAAGAAAAGAAAGACCAAACAAACTTTTTTCTCTTCATTTCAGTGGCATACTCAGATCCATACATAACAGTTCATATTACACCTTACTGGTCCTTTAAACAGTCAGTCAGATACACCTTGAAAAAAAAAATCATATTTCCTACATCAATTTCTTAATTTTTTAAAACACCTCTCCATGATTTCACTGATTGTTATTATAAAAAATTCCATTTTATACAAACAAGTTACAGAACTACAGAGAAAAATGCAGACATGCATTATTTGTTCCACAGTACTTACAGTCCAATTTCTGCTAGAAACCAGAAAAAGGCTTGAAACAGTAGTCTGAAGGGCTGAAACAAGAGGCATGAAATGCATGTAATACAAGCCTCATTGTTCTACATAACAAAACTTGATATTAAAGATGTTGCAAATACTCAGCCACAGCCACACATCCAGAGCACCATGAGGTTATTACGTTTTGTTATGATAATGAAAAGAAGACACACTGGAAATGGCATAAAACTGTAACATATAGGACAGTAGACTAGATTAGATCTTAACTTGTTCTACAGAATTTCCATTTAATCTGCTTCTGATTACATCAAACAAGGACAAGGAGCTCACAACTCAAACATAATCTATCTTCACTATATAAACTGGTAAACAAGTGGAGGTGGAGGTGGAGGGGGGGGGGGGGGGGGTTAAAGGGCTATTGCAATAAATGGGCTATTGCAATATTAAAAATGCAACTTTTTTTCCATCTCAATAGCATATGCATATTTTGAATTATGCTATAACTTTGGCCCTTCACCTTTGAACTGACTTCAAATATACACGTATGTCATGTTCTGGACACAGCAAATCAACGTGTTAACTTGATGAAAATTTGATGCCAGACCTACGATCTGTCATGCTTCAAAACTCAAGGTCAAAACTCAAGTTCTGGTGATGCAATATCTCGTCATCACTGTAAGATTCTGTTGACCCAATATCTCTTCATTTGAGTTAGGTTCTTTTGACCCAACATTTGGTCACCACTATAAGGTTCCTTGTGATTATTTGTCACTTTTACATGTAAAGTTAATCTAAGATTAAAACGGGAGACTGGTTTGTGCCTGGGCTTTACTGCACTGCTTCTTGAAGTACATAGAAGAAAGGAAGTGCCAGGCTTGAAGGAGCGAACGACACATGGAGGTTTGGGGGGAACTGTCTTTTTTGATGGAACTGGACATGCCAATTGCAGGCAATTAATCCAGGGCTTTCTTCTGTTTAACTTGATCATTCTAATACATTACATTTGCCATGTTCTGACCTTGACCTTTTGACCTCTGACGTTCAACTGGCTTTTGGTCTCTCAATGGTCAGATCCACCCAAAATGAAACCTGGATCTGTTGTTCTTATGAGATTTCTATTTGTACAATGGTGTGGCCTTGACTTGGGTTTTACATTGAAACAATTACGTCACGAGGGTGCCTAGTAAAGTCTTACTAATCAATATTTCTCAACACACAATCCATTTTTCATTCTACGGGAACAGCAGAGAAAATACAAATGCTAAAGTTTACCATACAAACCACCCAAGCAGGCTGAATACTCAGATTACCTTTGATCACACCTATTTGTTCCACAGACAAACAGATAGAATGGTATGGAGTATATAAATGGTGGGGGAATGCAGCACTAAGATAGATCATTATGACAATGGTTTGACAAAAAAACAAAAAAAAAACAGGGGAGGAGAGAAGGGGGAGTGAGATGGGAGTGAACAGGAAGGTGTAAAAAATTAATGTGAAAGGTTAACATTTCACTGATCATTCAATTAATGAACCATCAGATTCTGTCTCATGAAGAGAATCGTGAGTTACATCCATCTAGAGACACAGACAATGTCAGACTCTTTGGTGGGGCTAGTTGTTCTTCCATCCATGGTATCTAACAACAGAGACTTGTCACCTACTTGTCTTATATCACATTTGGTGAAAAGACGTTAAATTGAAGAACAACTTGTCACCTACAAAATCTGTGGCTTTCTCTTCAGCACTGAGAGACAGCACAAACCAACAGCCTCCCAGAACAGCCAGCAGAGTGCATATGAGGACAAAGGGCAGAAAACATCAAAATGAAATTAGCTGCAACAGATGAATAAACATACCAAAAAGGGAAGTCTTTGAACCCATGTCAGGGGATCAAAACGAGGAAAGGGAGATGAGCATGTGCCAACAATCTCAGTGGTTAGCTCTATTTATTGCATTCAATTGGCAGACGATGAGAGTGAGACAGAGCGGGGACAGACTTGACAGATTTAACTTACAGAGGTGACGAAAGGGGCGGAGCTTTCCTGGCTGCTGACCTGACTTTTGCACATGGCCCGATAGTCCGTCACGTTCAGCCTGGTGGATCACATACAACAGCTGTTTGGCTTCCGATACAACACACAGGGCCACTTTACATCGACACTACACACAGGGCCACTTTACATCGACACTACACACAGGGCCACTTTACATCGACACTACACACCGGGCCACTTTGATTAAACACAACACACCGGGCCACTTTGATTCAACACAACACACCGGGCCACTTTGATTCAACACAACACACAGGGCCACTTTGATTCAACACAACACACAGAGCCACTTTGATTCAACACAACACACAGGACCACTTTGATTCAACACAACACACAGGACCACTTTGATTCAACACAACACACAGGGCCACTTTGATTCAACACAACACACAGGGCCACTTTGATTTAACATAACACACAGAGCCACTTTGATTCAACACAACACACAGAGCCACTTTGATTCAACACAACACACAGAGCCACTTTGATTCAACACAACACACAGGGCCACTTTGATTCAACACAACACACTGGGCCACTTTGATTCAACACAACACACAGGACCACTTTGATTCAACACAACACACAGGGCCACTTTGATTCAACATAACACACAGAGCCACTTTGATTCAACAAAACACACCAGGCCACTTTGATTCAACACAACACACAGAGCCACTTTGATTCAACACAACACACAGGACCACTTTGATTCAACCCAACACACAGGACCACTTTGATTCAACCCAACACACAGGACCACTTTGATTCAACACAACACACCGGGCCACTTTGATTCAACACAACACACCGGGCCACTTTGATTCAACACAACACACAGGACCATTTTGATTCAACACAACACACAGGACCACTTTGATTCAACACAACACACAGGACCACTTTGATTCAACACAACACACAGGACCACTTTGATTCAACACAACACACAGGACCACTTTGATTCAACCCAACACACAGGACCACTTTGATTCAACACAACACACGGGACCACTTTGACACAACACACAGGACCACCTTGATTCAACACAACACACAGGACCACTTTGATTCAACACAACACACAGAGCCACTCTGATTCAATACAACAGACAGGGTCACGTTCATTCAAAGACAATACACAAGGCCACTTTAATTCAACTCAAGATTCAGGGTCACTTTCACACAACACAGAGCCACTAAGATTCAACACAACACACAGGGCCACTTGTTTCAAACGTAACACACAGGATCACTTTGATTCAAGCATGTGTAGTTAATATACTTCAAACATAACAACCAAGTTTAAGATTGAATTGTTACTAACCTACTGACCACTCAGAGCCAAAACTCACACAGAATGAATGTCACATCACACATCAAGTAAGACCACAGAAGAAAAAGAAAAAAAAATCCTGAAAAACAATAAAAGCAGTAATGACATGGTAGCTAAGCTGTTGACATTTGACTGCATATAAACTTGGCTGTGCTGACAGCACAAGGCATTCTCCTGGACCTAGTGCTCCCAGATACAAAAGCAAATCATGCAAAAATGAATGACAAACATTTAAATACCACGAAAAGGACCTCAAAAGTATGGGTGAACAGACACTGCAGAACGGACAGCCAGTGTCTATTCTGGGCAGAGTGAACAATTAATGACCTAATCACCAGATTAAAAAACAACAACAACAACAAACAAACCCAAACACACAAACAAAAAAACCACTACCTGGATTATCTATCATAAATGGCTATCTGATGAGAAAAGGGAGTTTCCAGAACAAAGGCAGAACAGCCCACAAAGGCAGAGGAACAGAAGATGATTATGAAAAAAATGTAAAAAGGCAGAGTGAAAAAGAGTAACAGATAGGAGGGAGCTACTAGCAATGAGCTTCCAGAAGGCAGGGAAGATCAGATATCCAAGATAAGGCCATAAGGATTGCATATAGTTCAGCAGTGAAAACTGAAAAGTTCTTTCCTAAACAAAATGATTTCTTTGCTTTTAAATCGGGAATTACAAATCCAGCTCCTGTATAAGATTCTAAAACTGAACCATCCGTGTAGATTTTGAGATGATGTGGATATGTGTTTTCAAGATGTTCTTTTGCTTCTACTGATATCAAATTAATATTGTCTTTTTTTTTATAGTAGTATAATCTATATCAAAATTTGGAGAAATATGCTCCCATTGAGGAACTGTGGGCATAGTCGGAGGTTTTGAAATGGATGCAATATTGATGTCACATTTTCTAAATAAATCATCAGTATAATTTCGAATGGGCTGCAGGTAAGAAATATTCTGTGCCCTTTTAGGAAAATCCGATTTGGAATCAAGAAATATTTCATTTGTTACTGAATTTACAGAAAGGCTTCTGGTTACATATTTGGCTGTTGCTAGTTTGCGCTGATCATCAAGTGACAAGAGATTAGCTTCTTTATATGTTTTAGGAGTTCTGTGTTCTCTGTTCAGGAGCAGTTATGTCCCTTGATATCTTAATGGAGTGTCCTGCGCGTGCCTGTACCCATCGTCAACACAGCGCAGGCCTCCAAGGGTGGTACAGGACTGCTCTAAAGGCAGGTGAAGACAGTGCTTGTCTGGGTCCTCCCCAGCACCTTCGGTGTTTTCTTTTTCTTCTTTGCCTTAACTAGGCTGACCCTGGAGAAAGGACCAGTGACGGTGAGGAAAGACCCACCGACCACAGGGAAAGTCCTGTTGACAGTGGGAAAGACTACAACTTTGGATTCTCTCTTGAGGGCACATAAGACCGTATGGCGAAAGCTTGGCTGTGTCTGGAGTGGCACTGTCTTCATCTGTCCGTGGGCAGGGGTGGTTGGGTCTGTGGGGTGTGCTCGGCAGCTGGAAGGTGGTGTTTTTCGCCGTTGGGCTCTGCAGTCATGAAATACGGGCTGGTTACACCATGGGGATGCTACTTTAAGGCTGTTATGAGCTGCATCCTGTAGTCTAATTTACCTCTGTTCAGGAGCAGTTATGTCCCTTGATATCTTAATGGAGTGTCCTGCGCGTGCCTGTACCCATCGTCAACACAGCGCAGGCCTCCAAGGGTGGTACAGGACTGCTCTAAAGGCAGGTGAAGACAGTGCTTCTCTGGGTCCTCCCAGCACCTTCGGGTGTTTCTTTTTCTTTTCTTTGGCTGTTGCTAGTTTGCGTTGATCATCAAGTGACAAGAGATTAGCTTCTTTATATGTTTTAAAAGTATTAGAATGCACTGGAACACCAAGGGCTACTTTAATACCTTTACTGTCTATACTTTGTAATCTCTTAAGTAATGTTTGAAAAGCTGAAAAATATACTTCCTGTCCGTAGGTCAATTTTGAACGAACCAGACTAATAGAAAGATGGACAAGAGTTTGGGTACCTTGACCCCACGATTGTGCACCGATTATTTTTAGTAAAGATAGCCTTTGTCTGGCATTGTTTATAAGATATTCAATATGGAATTTCCAGTTTAATTTAGGAGTGTGTGTGTGTGTGTGTGTGTGTGTGTGTGTGTGTGTGTGTGTGTGTACTTGTGTGTGTGTGCACTTGTGTGTGTGTGTGTGTGTGTGTGTGTGTGTGTGTGTGTGTGTGTGTGTGTGTGTGTGCACATGTGTGTGTGTGCACTTGTGTGTGTATGTGTGCATGCATGCGTGTGTGTGCGCTTGTGTGTGTATGTGTGCGTGCATGTGCGTGTATGTATGTGTGTGTGTGTGTGTGTGTGTGTGTGTGTGTGTGTGTGTGTGTGTGTGTGTGTGTGTGTGTGTGTGTGTGTGTGCGCCTGCGTGTATGTGTGCTCGTGTGTGTGTGTGTGCAGAAGTGAGAGTGCATGTGTGTGTGCGATTTGTGTGAGCATACACATGTATCTGCATATGTTTGTGTACATATATGTGTGCATATGTCTGTCTTTGTATGTGGGTGTGTATGCATGTGCATGTGTGTATACACATGTGCATTCATGTGGGTGTGGATGTGCACATGCATGCATTTGCGTGCGCGCATGTATGTGTGTGCACGTGCGTGTGTGTGTGTGTGTGTGTGTGTGTGTGTGTGTGTGTGTGTGTGTGTGTGTGTGTGTGTAGTGACTGTGTGCGTGAATGTTCAGAAGATGACTTAGGATTAAGACTTTAGAAATGCCCTTCAGATATGTTCTCTCTGGGAACAAGTGTGTGCCTGTTTGCCTGACAGCAAAGTGAAAAAAACACCCCAGTGATAATTAGCTCCACATACATACATATGCGTGTATAGTCTTTTTTGCATGTCTCTTTAATGTTTTCCTGCCAAATGCCCCCTTATATTGTGTAACTAGATGACAACAGGAAATACACTTACTGCATAAAATATTGGTGTCGAATCAGTTCTTCCATCAAGGTTGGATCCTTTCCCCAAAAAACTCACCTTGCTGAAACTTAGATACAAAATGAAACACACATTTACATGTATCATCAACAACAAAAGCAAACGCAATGAAGAACAAAAGTAAGATCATTTGCACTATCATTACAGTGATCAATAGTATTCAAATTTGCCATTTCCCAAACACTGGTCCTGTTGTTTACAGCTATTCTGAACAAATACATAGTGGAAGAAAACAAGTGCATGCAAGTAAATCTTATTCATTAATACAATAACTTAACAAAAACTTGTGTACAAAAAACTGGCAGGATGAGAAGAGATGGGGTGGGAAGGGAATTAATTGACAAATATGACAGAAAATTAGTTCCTCTTGAATTACTCAGAAATTTGCAAGATATGCAAACAATTTGTTTTAAATGGTAACACAACAAAGGCAATGAAAATTCAATAGTCAGCCAAATTTCATACTCTATCACACCACCACACCTAGGTGTATCAGAAAGCAAACAACACTTTTCCACTTTTCTCATTACAGTGTAAAGTCAGATGTAATGATGACTATGAAAATGTACAGATACAGTGAGCCATAGAAAACAACACAGCAATTAGACCAAGAAAGGAGAAAAGATTTACCTACCGTCGTTTTATTGTTGTTAGATGCCATGATGTAACCATTGTTGTCAATCAGGTAGCAATTCAAGATCTGAAAAAAAAGAGAATATTCTGGATACCTACAAACAGTACCCATATGAACAGCGATATTTAACCTTTCAGCTATACAATATGAACAGCGATATTTAACCTTTCAGCTATACAATATGAATAGCGATATTTAACCTTTCAGCTATACAATATGAACAGCGATATTTAACCTTTCAGCTATACAATATGAACAGCAATACTTAACTTTTCAGCTATACAATATGAACAGCGATATTTAATCTTTCAGCTATACAATATGAACAGTGATATTTAATCTTACAGCTATGGGTCCTCCCATCAGAAATGATCTCTTAACTGCTTGTCATGAGTGACCCAAAACTGAGCTTAAACACTGGCCACTTAGGAAGCTTTCGGTATTCAGATGCAGTATTTGCAGGTGCTGTTAAAACAACAATGGCTGCCATTTGCAAACGACTTCAATTCAAGTACTAAAAGTTTCTAAATTATCATATTTCACCAAAAGTTTCTAAATCATCATATTTCACCAAAAGTTTCTAAATTTTCATATTTCAGCTGGTGTTGACTGTGATGACAAGTGACACTGATAGAGGATTGTCAGTTGAACCCAGGTGTGGGTAATTCAGTGATCCATGCACCGCTGGACTGATAACAATGCAGAACTCAACAACTGTTTAACCTTTTCACTGCGCTGTTGACGTACAGTGTCCATCATGAAAAGTGCCGCCTGCAATGCGCTGTTGACGAACATTGTCCGTCATGATTCAACACTCTTTCTGTTTCGTCCAGCATTGCCGAAAATCCCTCTATTTATGATTTGATAAGCTCCCTTGACCACTCTTTGCTTTTGGTGTACCATTTGTTCAAGGTAATTGGTTCATTTACATAATTTATGACGATCGATAAGCAAGGTACTGTGAAGTCCTACTTTCAGTATTCGAAGCCATGGCTGGCCCACGATGAAGCCATACAGTTGCAGAGGTTATATACGAAATTTACCGAGATGAAGATAGTGGAGATGAAGATTTTGATCCAGCTGGCATCGAACTTCGTGAAGTTGATGCTAACGACCCAGAGTTTGATCTGGAAGTGGAAGAAGCTTTGAGTGACTCGTCGTCTGAGTCAGACTCAGAGTATGGAGATCCAATAATTCAAGACGCAGGTGAGTGTATTTGAGAGATTCATTCAATTTTATAACATAATGGTGTTGTTTTTCTTCTCAGTATAATTATGAATAGAACAACCAAGTGTGTGTATTGTATGTCTACTGCTGATCGGGGCTGCGTCAGCGAGCGAGCTGGTTATCAATGACCAGTGTGCTTGACCGACTTTCAAGGCGTTGGGCTCGTGTGCCAGTGTCAGTCGCTCGCTCGCTTGCTCTCAGTCACACTGCGTGTGTTTGGTTTGCTTGTGGTTTACAAGTGTTTCTTACCGATGTGTGCCCAACTCTTCCCTATGGCCTGTGTGTGTTCGTATGAGGGGCAGGGTGGAGTAGGGGGAAATGTGTGTGTGTGCGTGGGTAAGTGTGTGTGTGTGTGTGTGTGTGTGTGTGTGTGTTGTGTGTGTGTGTGTGTGTGTGTGTGTGTGTGTGTATGATACTTTTTCTAGAAAACAGAAAGCACACAGTGATAAATAACACTTTTCTTTTCTTTCTGCGTACGCAGGCTGATACTCCTGCGGACACTGCCTGTATAGACAGGCAGTGGAGTTATGTGTGTATGACCGTTTTTTTATCCCGCCATTAAGGCAGCCATACTCCAACTTCGGGGAAGGTGCATGCTATGTGTAACGTGTCATCCATTCCAACGGCCAAACTGGCCTTCTCTTCCGAAAGTTGGTGATGGGATTTTACGTGTGTGCAAGATGTTGTGCGTGCGTTCACACACGGAACCTCGGTTTATAGTCTCATTCGAAGGACTGTGCGGGGAATGGAGTCAGAACCAATGTTAACTCCGAGGGAAAAATCCCCCTGTACCGAAATTCGAACCCGCAACCCCAGGATCACGAGTCCGGCGCTCTACCAACTGAGCTATTCCGGCCCCCTGATAAATAACACTGATCTAAACAATGTTGCAGTAAAGTTACTTGTTCAGAAGCATAACTCATTGGATTGTTTGCAGTGTTTGCTTGATGAAAATGAAAGGGGGCATGGCATGCTAATGACCCAATTTCAGTTTGTGTATGTTTGTTCGCTTATGGTGTGTATGTGTTTGTGAATATTTTCATAAACTGAAAGCAAGAGTAGATACAAAAAATTGTTATCATTTTGAAGTGATTTTGTATGCTGTTTATTTGAGTTTTATTGGACTAACAGAAGGGGGTGTGGCTTGTTTACACTCTGTGTGTGTGTGTGTGTGTGTGTGTGTTTTCATGTGTGTGTGTGTGTGTGTGTGTGTGTGTGTGTGTGTGTGTGTGTGTGTGTGTGTGGTACATTTTCTTTTTATTTCATGAAATATTTCTGTAGAAAATTGAACCTTGCTTTCAATGTGTTACAGCTAGGCTGATGCAGCATGGAGATGATGTTCAGCCTGGACCTGCTGGTGCTGGGCCTGTTGCTGGACCTGCTGGTACTGGATGCAGAATGAACACATTGTGTTCAGGAAGGATGGTCACAGCAGCTTCTTCCTTGACTTCCAGAAAGAAGCCATGAATGAGATGATTTTTGGCGACAAAGATCCAGCTAATGCTGAGGACGACCATGCTGTCAGGTTGTGTGCTCGACACTTCATCGGTGTGCTGCCCCCTACCCAACATAAAAGCACGGCCATCAAAGAGGTGCCGTGTCTGCTGGAAGAAAGGGCAGAGGAAAGACACCAGGTATTACTGCCCAGACTGCCCCAGCAAACCAGGATTGTGTTTGGAAGACTGCTTCTGGAACTATCACACTCAGTGTTTCTACTGGCGATAGAAACTGGGAGATCTACACACCTTTCGTTCTTTGTGTGGCTAGGCTGTGGTGTGGTGTGGCTGGACACTGCTTCATGGGTCTTTGTACACTGTATAACTCCAACACAAAGTTTGCTATAAACTGCTGTGAGGTCAGCATAATCTGATTATATCATGATTGATGTCTTCATTTCTTTATATTGCGTTTCAAGGAGTTCATGTGACATTCCGGCATACCATTTCATTATATTTTGTTTACAAACAGATTTTTCATTCATTTTCCTTTCATATGATATAACTTTTATGTAGCTATCTTCAATATCTTCTGAACTATAAGCAAATGAAAGTCATAGGCATGATTTTTGTGTTTTTCGGAATTCTACAGGTGACAGAAACTGGGAGATAAACGCCTTTCATTCTTTGTGTGGCTAGACTGTGCTATGTTGTGACTGGACACTGCTTCCTGGATCATTGTACACTGTAAATGTTCAATACAAAATGTGCTGTGAACTGCTGTGAGCTCCAGCATCACCTAATAACGTCATGATTGATTTTTTTCATTTTTTTGTATTGTATTTCAAGGAGTTCATGTGTCATTCTAGCATATCATTCCATTATGTTATTGTTACAAACAGATTCTTCATTCAATTTCCTTTCATTTGATATATACTTTTATGTAGCTATGTTCAATATCTTCTGAATTATAAGCAAATGAAAAGCATAGGCGTGATTTTTGTGTTTTTCTTAAAAATATCTCAGCATGGGACTTAGCAAAATATGATAGCAGCGAAGGGGTTAACTTGCTTCAAACTTTAGAGAGAGTGTGTAGAGAGTGTGTAAATCAATCAAGCTGTAAAGAGACTGCTTTGTTGTACTGATGGATGCCAAGTCATAAAGCAGGTTAGAGTCCATAATGGTCTCTCCGGTGACATCAGCAACACACAGACACAAGCACAGCGAAGTACATTCGCTGGATTTTTACACCAAGTTTGGTATGATTTGGACATATCTTTCTAGTAACTTCTTTAAAACAGTATCACAGTTTAGTAATCTTAGAATTTAACTTATGTTACAGAGAGTTAGGTTAAAAAACAAAGCTATGGTTGCAAAAAGGTTAACATAAAAACTCAAAAAAGAAATTTAAGATAAGCAGCTGAGACATAAACAGTTAAAAATGAAGAAACGTGTTCTGTTCATGTGGTGAAACAGTGACATGAGCATAACACCAAACTGAAGCTGCCTGTGTAGTGGTACCCTTTCAGTTAGCACACATGTAGACATCAGACACACATCAGCTCCGCCTCCTGGACAGTGCCAGGTTTTGAAATGCGGCAGAACCAATGGTTCTGGTCTGCCTCTAGCTACTTGTGTATGTCCTCTGGGGGAGATAAATGTTTTTCCTAGCATACAAATCAATTTGTCTCCTCTTTGTCCTGCTTTTTGTTTTTGATATAGGAAGAAGATGAAGCGGAAAACTGAACTTGCTCAAGACATACAGTGTACATTAAAAATCATGTATAGAAGCTGGCGAGACCAATCCTGTTAAAGTGTGATGACCACCTCATATGTCAAATGATGTGGGAGCTTCTAAGTCGTGTCTTTGACAGGTCTCAACATCATGAGTCCCACGTCATTTCAGAAATGCAGCTGGATAATGATGACTACTTGATGCCGCTTCATTCCCATAATGCGGCCCTTAAACATCCGACTGGCTGTCTTCCCATGTGAAGACTGCCGTCCATGGAGTTTTTGTGGTATGTGTAAGAACTGGAGTACAGTACAGAGCAATAATAACAACAACCCCCCAACAGCCAATCAACAAACGCACAGTCATATTTCAGGGGCATGTACTCACATCTTTATCTCTGCATGTGACTTTACACTTGTGTCTTCCAGGGCAGTCCGCAGTCTGGGAGACAAAGATGTCCTCAAAGGACTCGTGGGTCATGCGCAGCGCAGACACAGCTACAGGGGCCGCCGGGGTCTGGGTTTTGCCACCCACCACTTCCGCTGTGGCCATCACCACATACAGACTGTCTGCCAGCAGTAGCAGGGCTGTCAATTGGCTGTTTCATTTCACACTCATCTTACTTTGTATAAACTTCACAGGCATGGATGAATTCTGAGCAGGCCTGCAGGTACTTGTTAGACATAAAAGCACTTTGCTAAACAATACAATGAATCAGTTTGCATGACAGCCTGCTGTGTATGTCCAGTCTTGATGCTAGTGAAGGTTATTCCTACAAGAACTTTCCAACTAGTTTTGAAACTTGTCTTGCAGGTATCCTTTTCAGTAAAATTAAGGACAGAACTTTGAAGTCCTTACTCTTCAAGCAGTTTTCAATCAGTTAAAACATGTCAATAAATGGCAGATTTTCAATTTCTCTTCAAACAAACGTTCACAGGGCAATCCAAGTCAATTTTTGGTGCTAAGAAGAGTGAGCTGACAGATGGAGCCTCCACACAACTCACCTCGTGCATCCTTCTCTATGTAGAATATGTAGTCCATTCCTTCGTCCCAGCCATACACCGCCCGCTGATAGTACAGACTCTGGATGGAGCCACTGTACTGCCTGGGGGGGGGGGGGGGGGGGTGGAACAAACACATCGGTCAAGCTCCGACAGGTCTCAGCAAAGAGAACAGAAGGTTTGTGAGTGGCGTAAGTGGCACAGAACAGTAAAATCATGTCTTTGTCACTCTAAGCCAGGGTCAATGTCAATATAATCACATTACAATTGTCAATCATAAAATTTTAGACCAAGACATGTAAAAAGGAAAGACAAAGGTAACAGCATACCTCGAACGTGTTATTTTTGTGTGGATGCATTTTTTACATTAACACTGAATAAGACTTGAAACTATTGGCTTAGGAATGCAGAGACAACAGAAAGGGGAGTGCTGCACAATACTCAAGCCAGGAGGAATTTTTTCACAGGTTGGATCTGATTGTCTCATGGGTTTGGATCAGAAAAGAGCTTTGTTTCACAAGTTCCTTGTGCCCCAGTGTTTCTTATTTTCCACAGATCTTAAATATCTAACCACCAGGACAAACCTCTTGTCAAAACAGATGATAATAACACTATAATCAGCATGGAGTCAGTAAAACATGTTTATCTTCACAGCGAAACATATGATAACCAGTGGTCAGTGCTTTGGATCCCTCCTCAAGATCTGTGGTTCTAATCCCAGCAGCGTCTGCTGGGGAAATCCTGGAGACTTTTCCTGTGTTCCCAGTCAGCCTCAGTTCAACCCTGATAGAGCCTAAATGCCCTCCATGTGTACCCCAAAGTAGAAAGTCACAATACACACGTTAAAGATCCTGAGGTATATGTTCACAATTGGATGATGAAAACATAAAAAGACCTCGACTTAGAAACACATTGTTGGTGTCTATATGGTGGACCTAAAAACCTACACATACATCTCCATCTTGGCAAAAGAAGAGAAATCTGTGACCTTCATCCAGCCTAGTCCAAGTCATGACAGAATTCTTGCTTATCTCGTTGAATCAGTCACTAAGTCAATTGTCTGTATTTTCCCCCTCAACGGAACTAAAACTCATTTACTGATCTCCTATCTCTGAATCCCGATTAGTGCACCTTGTGTCAGCCTTCTACAACAGACACCTGAAGTATCGAGTAGATAGGATACTAAAGGATGGATGGGTGTCATGCACTGACACCAGCCGAATGGTTTACAGGAACAGCGATCCAATCCCAGAAGCCACAGAAAGCAGAAACACCAAAAATGATGTTGCAGCTGGAGGACAAAGAGGAGAAACAGAGGGATCTCAACCACACAGAAAAAGGGCTTGAACTGATGGGGGTGGGGTGGGGGTGGGGGGTGGTGGGCTGTGTCTGAAGACAGAATAAGGGTAAAATTTCTATCCTGGATCAGACCACTGGCAAAGCTAAAAGACTTAGTGGATGTCTCTGACACAAAGTCAACATACCTGTCTGAAAGTATTAAGATCAAAACACTTTATTGTTTAAATAACAAATTGAAAAAGCAAAGTGAATGTGATCGTGCGTGTATGCATGCATGAAAATGTTTGTTTGTAAGAATGTGAGTACACGCATGCAGCTGTGTGTAGGCATGCCTGCTTGCATACGTGTAGGCATCACATTGAGAAATCACCACTTGTAATTCAAGCCCTGTGAAGACTTACTCTGGCAGTGGAGGGTCTATGAACGGCTTGCCAAACTCTGGCTTGAAGAAATGCTTGTATCTGGTGAATCCAGAAGCCGTGCCAATCCAAACAAAGTCAATGCCGTATCTGCACATTGGAATGAAAACACAGCTGTATGTCAAAGTGTTGCTGAATTAGACAGACAAATACTATGCAAGCTAGCAATTATGGCAAACTGAATCGTTATTTTTCTGGGCAACTAAACCACCATTTCAGGAGAGAGAGAGTGAGAGACAGAGACAGAGAAAGGAGTGGGGTGGAGGATTTAAGAGAGAGACAGAGAGAGGGAGAGACAGAGACAGAGAAAGGAGTGGGGTGGAGGATTGAAGAGAGAGACAGAGAGAGGGAGAGAGAGACAGAGAAAGGAGTGGGGTGGAGGATTGAAGAGAGAGACAGAGAGAGGGAGAGACAGAGACAGAGAAAGGAGTGGGGTGGAGGATTGAAGAGAGAGACAGAGAGAGGGAGAGAGAGACAGAGAAAGGAGTGGGGTGGAGGATTGAAGAGAGAGACAGAGAGAGGGAGAGAGAGACAGAGAAAGGAGTGGGGTGGAGGATTGAAGAGAGAGACAGAGAGATGGAGAGAGAGACAGAGAAAGGAGTGGGGTGGAGGATTGAAGAGAGAGACAGAGAGAGGGAGAGAGAGACAGAGAAAGGAGTGGGGTGGAGGATTGAAGAGAGAGACAGAGAGAGGGAGAGAGAGACAGAGAAAGAGAGAGAGAGACAGAGAGAGGGAGAGAGAGACAGAGAGAGGGAGAGAGAGACAGAGAAAGAGAGAGAGAGACAGAGAGAGGGAGAGAGAGACAGAGAGAGGGAGAGAGAGACAGAGAGAGGGAGAGAGAGACAGAGAAAGAGAGAGAACTAAATATTTTTAACATCGTTAGCTTTAAAGCTCTGATGACACTGAGTATACAAAATAAGACAACAAAAAAGAATGAAAACAACCAATATGAATCAACCATAAAGCCATCAAAAGCTTCAAATAAAAGCCACACACATCATGTTACTGTGTATACTATGCCTTCGAACAAATCAGAACCTTCACAAAATATAGAAAGCCACACACATCATGTTACTGTGTATACTATGCCGTCGAACAAATCAGAACCTTCACAAAATATAGAAAGCCACACACATCATGTTACTGTGCATACTATGCCTTCGAACAAATCAGAACCTTCACAAAATATAGAAAGCCACACACATCATGTTACTGTGTATACTATGCCTTCGAACAAATCAGAACCTTCACAAAATATAGAAAGCCACACACATCATGTTACTGTGTATACTATGCCTTCGAACAAATCAGAACCTTCACAAAATATAGAAAGCCACACACATCATGTTACTGTGTATACTATGCCTTCGAACAAATCAGAACCTTCACAAAATATAGAAAGCCACACACATCATGTTACTGTGTATACTATGCCTTCGAACAAATCAGAACCTTCACAAAATATAGAAAGCCACACACATCATGTTACTGTGTATACTATGCCTTCGAACAAATCAGAACCTTCACAAAATATAGAAAGCCACACACATCATGTTACGTGTATACTATGCCTTCGAACAAATCAGAACCTTCACAAAATATAGAAAGCCACACACATCATGTTACTGTGTATACTATGCCTTCGAACAAATCAGAACCTTCACAAAATATAGAAAGCCACACACATCATGTTACTGTGTATACTATGCCTTCGAACAAATCAGAACCTTCACAAATATAGAAAGCCACACACATCATGTTACTGTGTATACTATGCCTTCGAACAAATCAGAACCTTCACAAAATATAGAAAGCCACACACATCATGTTACTGTGTATACTATGCCTTCGAACAAATCAGAACCTTCACAAAATATAGAAAGCCACACACATCATGTTACTGTGTATACTATGCCTTCGAACAAATCAGAACCTTCACAAAATATAGAAAGCCACACACATCATGTTACTGTGTATACTATGCCTTCGAACAAATCAGAACCTTCACAAAATATAGAAAGCCACACACATCATGTTACTGTGTATACTATGCCTTCGAACAAATCAGAACCTTCACAAAATATAGAAAGCCACACACATCATGTTACTGTGTATACTATGCCTTCGAACAAATCAGAACCTTCACAAAATATAGAAAGCCACACACATCATGTTACTGTGTATACTATGCCTTCGAACAAATCAGAACCTTCACAAAATATAGAAAGCCACACACATCATGTTACTGTGTATACTATGCCTTCGAACAAATCAGAACCTTCACAAAATATAGAAAGCCACACACATCATGTTACTGTGTATACTATGCCTTCGAACAAATCAGAACCTTCACAAAATATAGAAAGCCACACACATCATGTTACTGTGTATACTATGCCTTCGAACAAATCAGAACCTTCACAAAATATAGAAAGCCACACACATCATGTTACTGTGTATACTATGCCTTCGAACAAATCAGAACCTTCACAAAATATAGAAAGCCACACACATCATGTTACTGTGTACACTATGCCTTCGAACAAATCAGAACCTTCACAAAATATAGAAAGCCACACACATCATGTTACTGTGTACACTATGCCTTCGAACAAATCAGAACCTTCACAAAATATAGAAAGCCACACACATCATGTTACTGTGTACACTATGCCTTCGAACAAATCAGAACCTTCACAAAATATAGAAAGCCACACACATCATGTTACTGTGTACACTATGCCTTCGAACAAATCAGAACCTTCACAAAATATAGAAAGCCACACACATCATGTTACTGTGTACACTATGCCTTCGAACAAATCAGAACCTTCACAAAATATAGAAAGCCACACACATCATGTTACTGTGTACACTATGCCTTCGAACAAATCAGAACCTTCACAAAATATAGAAAGCCACACACATCATGTTACTGTGTACACTATGCCTTCGAACAAATCAGAACCTTCACAAAATATAGAAAGCCACACACATCATGTTACTGTGTACACTATGCCTTCGAACAAATCAGAACCTTCACAAAATATAGAAAGCCACACACATCATGTTACTGTGTACACTATGCCTTCGAACAAATCAGAACCTTCACAAAATATAGAAAGCCACACACATCATGTTACTGTGTATACTATGCCTTCGAACAAATCAGAACCTTCACAAAATATAGAAAGCCACACACATCATGTTACTGTGTATACTATGCCTTCGAACAAATCAGAACCTTCACAAAATATAGAAAGCCACACACATCATGTTACTGTGTTACTATGCCTTCGAACAAATCAGAACCTTCACAAAATATAGAAAGCCACACACATCATGTTACTGTGTATACTATGCCTTCGAACAAATCAGAACCTTCACAAAATATAGAAAGCCACACACATCATGTTACTGTGTACACTATGCCTTCGAACAAATCAGAACCTTCACAAAATATAGAAAGCCACACACATCATGTTACTGTGTATACTATGCCTTCGAACAAATCAGAACCTTCACAAAATATAGAAAGCCACACACATCATGTTACTGTGTATACTATGCCTTCGAACAAATCAGAACCTTCACAAAATATAGATGCTTTTCTTTGTTTCCCTTACAGTTGGTTTCTTTTCAACTTCAGCAGTTGTTAAATGCCTCTAAAATACACTTTGTAAGTAATGTCACAGAACCATCATTATAATTTAATTTCAACAAACTTAATGGGTTCTAATCATTTGAAATATTTCATTTAAAACAATGCACTATTCATGGTACTGAGAAGGAGAGAGACAGCGCGTGGGGAGAGGGGGGAGGTGTTAATTACTTTGGGTGGGAAGGACGGGGAGGTATAGAGTGTTAGAGTAATAAATGCATCCCAAAAAAGACTCAAATCATGTGTCTGTAATTCCCATGCCAGTTCAGACAAAATGAAGCAGTTTCCTTCAAATCTCCACTTGATGTTCCTCCAGACCCCAATCGTTGGGGGAAAAACCCCAACTAAGAATCAAATCTTATGCTGTTCTTGTGAGTATGATTCTGAATAAGTGACATTAACAAAGAACAGAGAAGAGAGAGAGAGAGAGAGAGAGAGAGAGAGAGAGAGAGAGAGAGAGAGAGAGGAGAGAGAGAGAGAGAGAGAGACAGACAGACAGACAGACAGAGAGAGGGTTGTTACTTACTTTGGGTACATGCCTCTGATGCAGGGCGCAGGATCATCAGGACCACTGCGGGATATACACTCCTCTCTGCCTCAACACACAGTCAACTGATACTCATGACTTCAAGAAGAGTCACAACTACAGACCTGATGTCATATCACAGGGGCAATCAAGTCAAAAGGCGTATCATGGTGTCTTTCACCAGATAAGCAACAAATGAGTCAGTCTTTACAGTTGTCAGTCTTTACAGTTGTCAGTCTGATTTGATCTGAAATGTGTGTAAAATCAATGTTGTGAAGTCACAGAACAATCATTAATGGGGACTGCCATTATGCAAGCTGATGTGACACTGCCATCACAGAACTAACGCAGCTGTGCATATATGAAGCTAAATCCATCTTGGATACATTCAACAACATATCCGCTCTCTCTACACTTACTACTCATGTGCAAATTTAAAACTGAATTTGGCACTGTTCAGTACAACATTTCTGACCCTTTTCACATGAAGTTATCACAGGCAGGGGTGTTGAGAGGAAATCAAAAAGAGATCTCAAGACATCAGCAGTGCTGGACAGGAAATTTGAACAACACTTTTACAGGTACATCTGTTGTATGGATGAAACTTGACCGCATGACTCCAGTCTTTCCATTTCAGTCTAAAATAGACTGAGCTCTGAGTAGATGCTGGCCAGAACCGAACAATCCCATAAGTAAAAGCCTCTGACAGCCCTTCAGCCCACAACCTCCCAGCCCCCAACACTAACTGCTGCATCTCCGCCAGTGGTTCATATGGCAGAGAAGAGGAGAAACTGGGCTGACGTGTGCAACATGCATTTAGCACCAGTAACAGAATCCACTGCAACACCAGAAGACATCCCCATTTACCTCTGAAAAGAATGGCTACGTTTGTAGAGAAAAGTAAAGAGGCCCTAGCATTACAGACATGTCTTGAAGTAACGAGAAATGAGGTCCAAAATTGACCTTTGTGACGTGAAGAGAAGAGAAAAACAGGTCTTCTTGCTAGAAACAGGACTTCAAAACAGGAAAACTGCAATCCTAGCGTTACCTGTCGTGTTACTTGAAGAGGAGAGAAAGGAGATCCTCATGTTACAAAAAAGACTTGACGAAGAGAGACTACAGGTCATAATGTTACCGACAAGTCTTGAAAAGGAGAGAAACAAGATCCCCATGTTGGTAACATAACTTGAAAAGAAACAAAACTGTCACCAGCACGCGGCCTTGAAGAGACAGAAAAAGAGACCCTAATCTTACCAACAAGACTTGAAGGAAAAACAGGAGATCTGAATGGGACCACCAAGACTGGGAGAGTAAAGCAAACAGACCTTAATGCTACCAACAAGACATGAAGAGAGAGAAAAAAAAAAGAGATCATAGTGTTACCTACATGAGTTGAAGTCATAAATAGGGATCTCCCAGTGTGACCTACATACGTTGAAGTCACTAAAAGAAGATCCCACAGCGACCGACATGAGTTGAAGTCAAAAGAAAGGAGATCCCAGAGCGACCTACTTGACAGGGCCATCCCCCTCTCCAGGGTTGAAGCTGGCTCCATCCCACACGTCATCGTAGCTCAGGGTCTCTTTAGCGTCCAGCAGGAAATGCCTCACCAAGTTCTTGTCACCTGCACACATCACTTGTACAGTTAAAAAAAAAAAGACCTGACTGCCTGCCTGTCTGACTGTCTATGTGCACAAAGACCTGTAATTTTTTCTTCTTTAACTTTCATTTGGTCACTTGATACCTCAAGGTGACACTAATATTTGCATGGCAAGACGCTTTCCAATTGACTCTGCATAAGAGTTTTTCTATTTTTTACATTTACGTGGAATAACTGAGATTGTCGTGCACAATCATGTAGCTTTTTTAATAACACAAATGAATTTCTCTGCCAATGAGATCATTTAGCGTTCTGTGTTCTGGTCTGTATTTCAAGAACAACTATTCTAGAGTGCATTCAGCATGACACCAGATGACACATACGCTATTCCATGTGCAACGCCAGTGCAGGTATACTCAGCTCAATGGCATAGACAAAAAGAAGTTCAACAGCCTATTGGCCAAAGGAACAGTGACCTGTCAGAGGTTCACTGTGTCAAGCGCATGGCATGATGGAAGGCAGGGCCCATCCTTCTCCTGTTATGTTTAACCTTCCATGAATTTCAGTCAGGTCGCCATTTACTGCTTGGTGGAATGAAAGGGTTTTCAAGCAGAAAAAAAAATCCGACCCTACAAGCGGTTCAAACTCACGACTGTTATCTCCACAGGCAAACACTCTAATCGTTTGACTATAGGCCCCTCCATAGCGCCAAAGTTAAACTCCAGCACTTTGCCCACATAATGCACTGTTGTGAAATGACAATGTAGACATTTTTTTCACTCACTCACACACACACACACACACCACACACACACACACACACACACACACACACACTCACACACACACACACACACTCACACACACTCACACACACACACACACACACACACACACACACACACACACACACACACACACACACTCACACACACTCACACCACACTCACACACACACACACACACACACACACACACACACACACACACACTCACACACACACACACACACACACTCACACTCACACACACACACACAAGCTTTAATCCATGGGACATTACACAGGCCATTAGCTTGAGACCACTTAACTGTACACAGCTCTTTCCCAAAGACTGAAAACAGTATGGTTTTCTTTCTGTTAAAATCATTTTGAGATGGGTCAGAGACCACTGTTTCCCCAAACAAGATGGTGAAATGAAAGTGATTCTCCTTTTGAGAAGTGATCAAGCATATGATAGGTAAAGAATATGACATTGTGTATGTTTACGGTATATGACTAATGGAACATCTTCCCAATACATTTGCTGTGGGACAGTATAAACATTATAAGGTAAGCACATATACCTTTCACACTTTTTCCACTTCAGAATTTCTAGATATGATTTTCAAAAATGCATTCACAAAAAAAATTGTTTGGACTTTTACAGACCTAGATAGTAAACTTGTAAATCATGTGAAGCTTGTATACCCTGGCCATTTTGAGTAAGCCTGGTGACTTTAGGAATATAGTAAAAATATGATATAATGAGATAGTGACAAGCCTTTAGAAGTTTGCGACAAGTTGATTATGTTCACGTTTGATACACTCCGTACCCACAGTGAAGGAACTGTAGGTATGGTAACCATGTGGACTTACATTCATACTTGAGGGATGACTTCCACTGCACAAAGTCGCTGAGAATCCTCTCATCCATTCTCACTTGCCGACCTTGATCATCTGTGCAGTAGATCCTGTGGAATTAAAAAAACAAAAATGAAATGTGACCCATCACTATAGAAAGTATACTAATCTTTAGTCTGGCATATCTTAGATCATAATATCAATGGACATTTCAGAAGCTACTGAAGTTTACTGGTTAGTGATCAACCACTCTGAAGGATCGAAGGTCAAAGATTTGTTCTTTCAAGACACCTAATCTGCCATTGAAAACTTGGTTTGGAGCCTCAAGAGGATGAAAATAGAGATTCATTAATGCAGATGACAAATTCACAGGCTATGAAAATGTCCATCATATCAAACAGATGGAATCTAAATCTTTGGCATGTAGTGCATGAATTGGGAAATCTCTGTAACTTGGTCCATTTTGTCACGATGGGTCACACAGAGTCAACACAGACAGGACCCAAACTCTAAACAAGCATTTATAATCTAACCCACAGGCTCACTTATTATTGGCCTGCTGCCAGACATTCTGCACTGGTGAGTTAATCTGACATGAGAAAAGGAGTGACCATCATCTATGCAACAACACGTATGCTTGATTCAAACATGAGGGTGAATACATGTAATAAAACTGAGGTAAACCACAGTAAGCTGGACTCAGTTGGAGCTTAACAGCGCTGTTCCATCTGATTGCATTGTTGAGGTAGGTTGTCATTACACAGCACATGAATGTGACCCAATGAGCTTCCATGTCAACGTAAAGAAGTAATAGAAAGGATATCAAATGGACATTGTCATAAATGGACATCCATTTTCTTTCTTTAACTGTTCTGATCACTGCTTACATAAATCTTAGTCTATAGATCTAGTTGTAAAGTGAGACGACTGCAGGCGGAAATCTAAACAAATCTTAAATAAATGTTAGCGAACCACCCAGAGAAACGTGGACAAACAAGTCTTGTGACTCTTTTGTCCATGCTTCTCTGGACAGTTCGCTAACATTTATTTAAGATTTGTTTAGTATATAATCTTCTCCCAGTATAAACAACAATAACCAGGAGTCTTACAGGAATGGGTGTTGACATATATGTGCCAGACCTGTCCTCTATGCACTGAGTGCATCCAGTCACTTATCATGAGTGAGTCAAAGTCCTTATACCATAAAAGTACTAATCTGCCACAGAATCTGTCACTTTTGAAAAAAAACATTGGAGTCAGGGGTATCAGTGATCAATCTGGATTAGAACTCAAACTCTCTCTTTCTGTCTCTCTTTGTATCTGTCTCTCTACTCTCTCTGTATATACCCATTTGTATATCAGGCTTCTCAAACTGTTGCCTTCTTTCATGTTTAAAATATTATTTGAAAACAACCCGAACAGTTTAAAGATGAATGAGTAATTCAGTTTTTGTTGATTTTCACAAAATGGCAGGTTAGAGGAGCATTATCTATCTATCTATTGGTCTCGGAGCAAACACCACATTTTAACATGGTTTTCATCATTAGAAAGGACATAAGATGTAAATGTAGACTGCAGACAACCCAAAATTGACCTACCAACGACAAGTGGCTTATTTCATGGTGGGTAGTCGCAAACCATCACTGCTATTGACTGACATCAGCATTTCACATAGACATGGTTTTCTTTTTTTTTTCCTGAAGATTCTTGAGGTCACCATACAAAACTGGACACGAAAAGCCAACAATAACATGCTTAAAGATTTTGTTGCCCTTTTTGATCACACATGTAAAGAAAAAGAGTCTGTGCATTTACCTTGTTTCAGTTGTCCTGGGTGTGTGTGTGTGTGTGTGTGTGTGTGTGTGTGTGTGTGTGTGTGTGTGTGTGTGTGTGTGTGGCGCGTGTGTGTGCGTGCGTGTGTGTGTGTGTGTGTGTGTGTGTTTCTGTGTGTGTGTTTGTGTGTTTCTGTGTGTGTGCGTGTGTGTCTCTGTGTGTGTGAGTGCATGCCTGTCCGCCAGCCTGCCTGTATGCATGTGTGTGTGAAAGAAAGAGTCCAAAGCCATCTAATTCTGATGATGGCATGCAGGTTAAAAATGACATGAAAAGAGACAAGCATTCTTACCAAGGTGCTATCAACACCTTGCTGTCTGAAGACTTCTTGGTCACATCGTTCAGAGCTGGAAAAGGAGGCAAAAAGGAAAATTTTCAGCTGAACACATAACACACACACACACACACACACACACACACACACACACACACACACACACATGCATGCACACACACACACACACGAACATACACACACATGCACGCTTACATGCACGCACACACACCCACATGCATGCATGCACATACACACACAGATGCACTTACATACACCCGTGCACACACATAAACACACACAAACATACATGTTCTATGCAACATGTGTTGGACTGAGTATGTGCGTCTGAATGTACCTCTGCATGTGCATGAACAAATGTTATCACTGTGCATGCATATTTGCATGTGTGGCTGCCTGTGTGTGGTTGGGTGCGTGCATGCCTCTATATTAATGTAAGTACATCCATTCCTGTATGAGCAAGGCCCTCAGGGTCCACTGCAAACAGCAGAAAGAGCTCTACCTTTGGCCAGGTCTGGCACAGCAAAGGGATCCACAGTGAGCATCTTGTCCCCGTAGTTGGCCGGTAATACAAACACCAGTCTGTCAACATGGATGGACATCACAGAGGGCATAATCAATAGACTGCATGGGTTTGGAATCATATCAGGTGTCCATTATATACATCGTATGAGAATGGTTTGGAGGAGAGAGAGAAGAGAGAGAGAGAGAGAGAGAGAGAGAGAGAGAGAGAGAGAGAGAGAGAGAGAGAGAGAGAGAGAGAGGAGTGTGTGTGTGTGTGTGTGTGTGGTGTGTGGTGTGTGTTTCAATGTTGTTTTCATTGAACTCTGATACTAATCATTCCCATTTTGACTTCAATCTCTGTGCCTTTAAAAATGTTCTTGCTTATTGATAACTGTTATGTAATCTTATCCAATAATCCTCAATTTTGTTAAGAGTCTAAAATCATTGACATTGACAAAAATGACTGTAGCTGTATGTTCTCTCTTGATCATCTTCCCAAACAAATTCAAAACAATGAACTAGATCATTTTGTATGAGGCAATTTTAACTGATCTGAAAGCATTAGACACAAGTACTTTAACAGTTAGAGTGACTTCAGAACTGTCACTTGCCAAATACTGAACAACACTTTCATCCCTGCAGACCTCTCTGCCTGTCTTGTGCATTCTTTTAAATCACAAGTAAACCAACTTAAACATGTTCTGACCTGTCTTGGAATTGGGGTTATTTTCAGACATTGAACACCAGATGTGTCTGTCACTCACACATGCATGTGCACACACACGCACACACACACGCACACACACACACACACACACTCACACACACACACACTCACAACACACACACACACACACACACACACACACACACACACACACACCACACGCACACACACACACACACACACACACACGCACACACACACGTGTATACACACACATGTGTAGACACACGTGTACACACACATGCACATACACACACACACACACACACATGTGCACACACACACACACACACACATGTGTAGACACACGTGTACACACACACACACACAAAAACACATGTGAGCACACACACACACACACACACACACACACACACACACACACACACACACACACCACACACACACACTGCACACACACACACACACAAACACACACACACACACACACACACATCACACACACACACGCACGCACGCACGCACGCACACACACACACACACACACACACACACACACACACACACACACACACACCACACACATACAAACACACACTAACTCACCTGAAAGTGTCTGCCACGGCAATAAATTGATAACGATTCTTTTGAAGCTTGACACGCTTCTGAAAACAAAAGCAATTTGACCATGACACCTACTGTGCACACAGATGTAGTCCGCTGACTGTGGCTTGGCACACTCGAACAGACAGGGAGGGAATGGCATGGGTTGTTTGTCTATGAGAGACTGCTATGCTTATGAGCTGGGCAAGCTGAGCCTACATCTGAAAAGCGACTCTTGTTTAGGTTGCAGTGTTTATTACTGTGGTCACAGTGCACAGCCTCAGAACTCACGCAACATAAACACAGCACACACTGTCCTAATTGTGGTGGTCACTGAAATGTATCAGTGCCCGCTGTTCTATGCTCAGCCTTCTCCTTTTACTCAAATACATACATTTGGGGAGAGACGATGAAAGAAGGGAAGGGTCAGGGATGTTCATAGAGTGTAACTGATCGATCTTTAACTTTTTGATCATTGATTTGCCTGTGTCTGCTGCTTCAAATCAAGGCTGACCCAACATTCTGCTCCCATTAGGGTTGTTTGGGAAGGCTTGGATGTAGGCTGGAGACGGTATGTTCTGAGGCATCTGCTTGTGAGCCAATGTATGCCATTTGCAAAATACTAAGATTCAAGCCCTCCCCAACCCTCCCTTAACCACCCCCTCAACCCTCTCAATAAAAAAACTGCCTTCAGTGAGAGTGAAAATAAGTGAGAGCCATTGATCACTGTTCATTAATCCAACTGCAGACAGTGTAGCCACCCAGGTGATGCTGAATCAATACAGACAGCTCTGAAAGCAGTGTAGGCTGAATAGGTGTGCTTGAAACGGCTTCACACTGAGAGTGTGAGATGACCATGACCTAGGAATGGTGATGACAGACGAACCCTTTCTGATTTTCTGAACAAAGGTCAGTCACCCCAAGGGTCAGTTATGAACATCAACTACACACACAGACATGTAAAGCAAGCTAAATCCACTTCTCTATATTTTCTGGGGTGGGGTGTATGATTTAGACTTGCGTTTTTAATATATCAAAGAAAAAAACAAAAGACACACACAGTACCAAAGTTTCAGAATTCTGTCTTCCACTCTATAAACTTCATTTGGTAGTTACATATATTATAACAGACAAAAGAGCAACAACAACAAACATGGTATTTAAAAGGTTAGAGAAGACAATCCCTTGGAAAATGTTCAAGCTGAAGCTAAGCCTTACGATCGACCTGTTCCACATATATGCTATCACTGCGTTCCTGCAGACTGACAATTCAGAATACAAAAACCTGGAGAAAAGACAGTGTGATGTTTGAGCAGAAACGTCATGCCAGCAAAGAATGACAGAGGCTGACTGAAACACAGAGGGAGAAAAAAGCTGCGGAGAGAGAGAGAGAGAGAGAGAGAGAGAGAGAGAGAGAGAGAGAGAGAGAGAGAGAGAGAGAGAGAGAGAGAGAGAGAGAGAGAGCAAGAGCGAGAGAGAGGGAGAGGGAGAGAGAAAAGAAACTTAACGCACCTTCTGCAAGGTTTCTACATAAAAGAAAAAAAACCTGAGCAATGCGTATCTAAAAAAAGTTTAAAAGCAAATAATCTGCCGGTCTAGCTAGCCAACCATATTAAACACCGACAGACTGATAACTGAGCAATCTATTTCTACAAACAGTTCAAGTGCAACTAATATGCCAGTCTACCTAGCCAACTATATTAGACACTAAGAGACTGGAAGAGTAAATAACCAAAGTCCATATCATCCCTTGTACAGAGAAGGTAACCAAAACAAATATCATCATGAACAGAGCAAGTAACCAAAGTCTGCATCATCCAAAGTAAAGAGAGTAGCCAAAGTCAGTATCATTCAAAGTACAGAGAGTAGCCAAAGTCAGTATCATTCAAAGTACAGAGAGTAGCCAAAGTCAGTATCATTCAAAGTACAGAGAGTAGCCAAAGTCAGTATAATCCACTCTAAAGAGTAAGTAACCACAATCAGTATCGTACAAAGTGCGAATCTAAAGTCAGTATTGCTCACTGTACAGAGTAAGTACCTAAGGTCATTATCAATCCACTGAAACCCCTTTCCTCCCGCCACGCCTACAGGACACAGACCGAGAAAACATCTGATGTCTTTACCATGTCATCAAACAGGGTCAGCACGGTCTGTGTTGTGTTCTGACCTCCCTCGCGAGCCGTCAGCAGGTACTTGCGCAGCTGGAAAACCAACATTCCAAATTACATGGAGGGACATTCTTTTTTTTTTTTTTTTGTTTTGTTTTGACTGCAGGCCAACACTTCTGATACATGCAAACGTTTGACAAAGCATCGCAGATGTCATCACAGAAAACCATGGCAGTTTTTGATTTACATAGTGTTACACACATTTACTTAGATTCACCATATTCAGTATCATAGAAAATGGAATGGAAATACATACAAAGCATATGAAAGTTCACTACTTTATAAACCACTGACATGATCTTACCGTCCATTCTCAATAAGAATGGCACATGGAACCTCAGCCAGATGTAAATGTTTATTTTTAGATTTTCCCTCCTAAAAGAGGCTATTCAGATAAACTGACCATTACCATAGAAGAAAAACTGGGTGCCCTCAAGTTACGCCAACTGCATTCCCATGCGTTGCAAAAATATCTGAGGTTAAAACTGAATAAAGAGACATTCGGAAAGCACTGTGAAAAAATACTGAAGACATCCAGCTTCAGACATGCAAGTTACTTTCAGTAACGTAAATATTGTGCTTTTTTAGATCTGTCGCAGCCAAGGAAAAGTGAAAACAAAAGGTTTGTTAGATCTGACATACTCATTGACGTCACTTACACTGATAAAGACGGTCAGGCCTAAAGAAATATTTCTAAGTAGATTGAGATACTTTTTAGACGTAGTCACCCCCTTTGAAGTAACTATGAGAAGGAATAAAAGCCAATAATCCTACTTCCTGTGAGCAGATGCTCTTTCTGCAAAATGGTGGGGCTTGAAAGAGGTCATGTGAGCCAGCAGCAAGTGTTTTCTGGTGATGTCTCGGTTAGTTTTGTAAAATGCGCATCACGTACATGTTGGTAACGCCTATGTTGGGGCACCAGCATTTTATTGTATGGCAAAGGCTGAAACCAATCTGTGGCAATGTCAATATCTTTTCCTACTTTGGTTTTCTCTTGTGCACAGCACAGCTGAAGAGCTTTGATACTGGTCATTTTCCTGCTGAGAAAAATGGTAGCAACGTGCATGTTGCTGGTGGTGAACCACACACATTTTTCAGGTTAACTATCCTGTTGTGGTCTTCAGTAATGTCTCAGTTGAAAACCCATTATTTACCTAACTAGGGGGTTCAGTTAACTGTCATTTAAGGACATTTGTGGGTTATTTTATTGGAATTCTTATACGGTAGGGCTTCATGAACAACAGGCCTGCTTTTTTTCTTATCCTCGGGAACAGGTGGTTACAGGTCGATTTACTGGAGACAATGCAGCTTATGCATAAATGAGGTAGTGGAACATTAAAAAGGATGATTACTCATCATAACAACACATAAAAGCATATCATCAGTTTGATTTTGTATTTTTCTTCAGCTGCTGAAGCTGTGGAAACTCAGCGGGAACAGTCACGTACATGTTGGTTTGAGTGGCATTTAGTTCCCTCATGCACAGGAATCACGGTGCCACAGAAGACTAACACCTGTCTGTTGTAGGCCCTTGGCTATGCAGTCTCACAATGTATGGCTGCAAGCAATTACTCTTTTAAAATAAACGGAGGACAGCGGAACCTGTAAAACAGCTCATGTGCCGTTCTTATTGAGAATGAGCGTTACACCCTTCAGGACTTTGAATCATTTCCTTGTGGCCTGATAAATTAACTCATTTCAGCAGATCAAGAAATGCACACACCTCTCATGCACACTGCCAGTGTTAATGAGATGAGGGATGGTTAGCGACAAGGTGCTGTGGACAGGATGAGAGAAAAGGACGGAGATAATCAGCCAACAGTAATACTGTTGAGAAGGATTTCTAGACCTATGACACACGTGCATCTCCTGAGACATCAAAGAATGTCCACTTGTCATAAAGAATCCAATAATACAATGTACTGTGATAACTTCCAATGAAAATTCCACTCCTTAGTCATTCAAAAAATGCCCCCACACAATAACCACTCCAACGATACAATTTACTGTGATCCCTCCCGGTGAAAATTCCACCCCTTTTATCTGTCAGGTCACAACATTTCTTCCTGGTTGAAGCTGCTAGGAATCCTAAAGTTGAAGTTCACCATGCACCTATACCCATCATAAGATGCAGCTGATAATGTCATGCATATATGTATTCAAACCCGCCAAGAAAAGCAGGGGGTTCCTGCCCAATATAGGGAACAAAAGACATGAGGCTAAGAGGCCAGACAGACTAGAGAGAGACCTTCCCTGTCCCTAGCACATTTCATTATGGATTAAACCCTGAGAATCAATTCAGTCGTATTTCAGACGTTTTGTGTTGATGTCAGTTGTGTAGAGTAATGTTATCTTTTTTTGGTGTTATATAACAAATGTGGTAAGGTATTAACCGATTCTGAGCCATTCTTTGAAAGACCAAGGTTTTTAGGATCTGTGGGGTCATTAGACTTGACAAGTTAAATGAACAGTCCCACTCTTGTAAACATACAAGTAAGTGAAGTTAAAAAAGAAGAACTTAGGGAAAAATAGAAAGCGGGGGCCCCACCTTTAAAATGATAACAACAAGAATAATAAAATGTACAAATAAGCACATTTGCATGCACAAACACACACACACACACACACAGACACACACACACTCACACACACACACACACACTCACTGGATGCTCCCTGCTGACCCCATGGTTGTAGGGCAGCTCCACCTCAGAGAGGTCCACACTGTTGTATTTGGGTCTCAGCTGCAGCTCGGGGTTTTCACTGGGCTGTGCATCAGGCTTGTACTGCAACAAAAACAAAAGCACTCTCTGTGCTGAAGCAACAACCGTTGTCATCAGACCTTTCTTCGGGCTCTGCCCAACATCACACAGATCACAACAATGATGTTTTGTGCCAAAATTAGCTTGTGTCACAGCGTTCCCTATATCTCTCATACCATATACTTTTGTCCAACCAGGTTTTTGTGGGTGTTTAAAACACCTATTTATCTTACAATGTGCAGGGACAGGCAAAATACATTTTTCATGAAAGCATCCCGAGTGGCATTGTGTGGTTTCATTTGTCGAACATCCACCACACACTGTGTGAGATTCAAAGAGCAGGAAAGGGCTGGCAGCCTGCTCAAATTTGACCAAGTTAAAGTTTCTGATCAAGACCGATTCCAAAGCAACTGCATAGGTGCAAGACAGAGGTTGAAAGAACATAAACAAATATCAACAGTGATCAGGCATCTGGGAAGTGTCACAGGGTGCAGCTGAAGGGCTGCAGGTTTGAAACGCATCAAAAAAGTATGTAAATGCTGGGTATATGAAGAAACGACAAATTATATTGTCATCCTGTGGAGTGCGACCTAAGCACAATATAACTCTTTTGTGTCATGTGTTGCATCGTATGTGGGAAGAGTGTGAAAGTGAAAGCATGTTGATCTGGGGTGAAGGATGATTGGGTGAGACGAAAGAGAACAGTTATCAATTGCCATGGGACTACAAGAGCATCAGCCACAAAAGTATGTATCAGTGTTTCTTCTGAGTCACCCAAAAAAAAAAAAACCCCAGTTCCTGCCAGTCTCTGAGTGTGTGTTAAGGCTTGAATTAACAGTCTGATCCACAAAAAGTCAAGAATGTTTGGCATGATGGATGTGTCTTGGGAGTACACTAAGTTCCCTGACAAACACTGCTGATGTTCTGTTGTCTTAGGGCCTGGTCTGGTGGCGTGATCATGATGTGCCAAACACAGCCGTGTCATAGGTCTCCCACAACAATGAAAAATGTTCAACAGTATCATTTTCATCATCTTCGGCCTTACTGTTAATCACCAATTTTGTGATCTTTTATGCTTTCCTCTCAGGGTGACCCAAGTCCATTTCTTCTAATCCATGCAGCAATAGGAGTTAGTGTCAGAGTGGTGACCTCAGTCCAGTTCCTCCTCTGTCCACGCCTGTGCTATGCTGTGTGATAAGTGGGTGACCTCAGTTCATTACATCCCCCCTGTCATGCCTGCTCTAGTCAGTGTTAGTCGTGACCTCAGTCCATTTTCTCTATCCAACCATGCTTGCATTATTAAGTTATTATCAAAGATGATGTCCTCTGTCTATTTCCTGTGTGATCCATGCCTGTGGGAGTCAGTGTCAATGTGAGAGGATCAATTTGGTGGCTGGACAGAAGTTTACTTCTGCAAATGATTAATCAACATGCTCTTGAGGAGCATGTTTCGTTTTATTGTGGCTATTTTTATTCTTTTGTATGTAGTGAGCTGATAAGGGTAGTGTAAGTGCATCGGGATTTCAGTGAATTCTGGCCTTTTGCGTAGAGTGATAAGGGTAGTGCAAGTGCATAGGGGATTTCAGTGATTTCAGATCTTTTGTCAAAAAGAGTTAGCGACTTGGTGCCAACTTTAGCGTGGTTCCAGAATTATTTTTAGAATTCCAGTGGATGGAGTAGAAATACATAGTGGTTTGTGGCTTAATCAGTCTACTTGATAATGCTCTGTTAGGAATGTGCACAAATTACCAGAAATTAATGGAATTGTATTATGTCGAGGGACAAGCAGTGATTAATACTGCCATATTTACTGAGCTCAGGGCCTATATTTTGCTGCGTATTAGCAGTTGGCCCCCCTTCCCCCCCCACCCCAGCCCCCTGCCCCCCCCCCACCCACCCCCCCGCCCCGGCCCCCCCGCCCCCCCCCGCCCCTGTAAAATAGGAGCATTTATACAGCCTCCCGCCAGAACGCGATTTTTTTCCCACTGCTTGTCACAGCACACGAGGTGGTTGTTGTTGGGAAAGGCACGACCGGTTTCATGCGGGTACAGCACCCAAGACAAAGAGGATGCCTGTTCCACAAATGTGATGGTGGCGGGAAAGATGTACGGTGTGTCAACACCCTGTCCTGAGGATTGCTTGGTTGGCTATGGTTGCTTGGGTGAGTCGGACTGAATAAACCAAATTTGTCCACACGCGTGCGGTCTTGGGTGATGGACGGATGACTCTCCCCCCTTATACCCTTGACCTCTCACTAAATGGCGCTGCGAGAAGGATGACGAGTGCCCAACCTCAGGACGGAGGGATCAGGCCCTTGATGTGAGCACAGCAAGGAAGGTTTTTATTTTTTATTGAAATGTTGAAGTATGCCCATGGTGCGGTGGAGATGGGCAGGCCAGATCATTGTTCTGCGAAGGAGCTGACCCTGTAGCTGATTTCAGAATGTGTGGAAATTGCTTGGCACAGTGATTAAATGATTATTCTGATTATTGTGAATTGATTTGTTTGTTTCTTTTTTTTTTTGGAAGGACCACCCTGATATGACCCCCTTTGTCAGTGTGCATTAATGTGGATGGACTGGACTGGATGTTGCGCATAATTAGAAGTTGAAGGATTGATGTTGGTAAGTACATGCATAGTTTATTTATTGGAGGGATTTTTTAAGCCTTTTCGTTGTCAAGAGTACTGATATTTATAGGATTTCACTTCTCACTTTGTGTGTGTTGTGTTTTTCTAGCGTAGCCTTTTAGTATATAACTATTCTTCTTCAAAAGATTATTGAAAGATGGCTGTGGTGACCGTGGACAGTCTTGCTGACGAACTGCAGCTTTGAAAAGTATTTGCCAGAGGGTAATTATAGCTCCAAGGGAAAAGTCGATCAAGGTATTCTTCAGGGAAAGGGTCACCCAACCAGTGGGAAGGTTTGAGAAGGATATCAAGAATATTGGTCAAGTAGGGTCTCAAGAGGCCGGATCAAGGTGAAAAAAGTAGGATATTATTTATAGCCACTTGGTGGACAGAATGTGTCAAGGAGTGAACTGTTGTGTCACACCAACGGATGCACAGGATAAACCCGATGAGGCTTTTCAAAATTCTATATAAGGTGTGGGAGAGCAACGGTCCGTCAGTAGCTGTTAGGGACTTTTTACTCATCTCCAGAGGGTGTATGATGGGGTTTGGGAGTATTCCACAGGATGAAGAAAGCCTTTACAGATGTCAGCTGTTGGGGACTTTCTTACTCCATCTCACAGGGGGGTATGAAGGGGTTAGGGAGTATTCCAAAGGCTGATAATGCCTTACAGATGTCAGCTGCTGGGGTCTTTTTATCCATTCACAGAGGGGGTATGAAGGGGTTAGGGAGTTATTCCCAAAGGCTGAATAATGTCCTTTACAGATGTGGACACAGAGGGGGTATGAAGGGTTTAGGAGTATTCCCACAGGCTGAAACAAAGCCTTTACAGATGTGACACAGAGTGGTATGAAGGGGTTGTGGAGTATTCCCACAGGCTGAATAAAGCCCTTTACAGATGTGACACAGAGTGTGTTTGGAAGGGGTTAGGGGAGTATTCCCACGGATGAACAAAGCCTTTTTGATGTGACAGCAGAGGGGGTTATGAAGGTGTCAGGGGAGTATTCCCACAGCTGAATAAAGCCTTTAACTGATGTGACTCAGAGGGGTATTGAGGGTGTCTGGGGTATTCCCACAGGCTGAATAAAGGCCTTTACAGATGTGACACAGAGGGGTTGAAGGGTTAGGGAGTATTCCACAGGATGAAACAAAGCCTTTAACAGATGTGACACAGAGGGGGTATGAAAGGGGTCTGGAGTATGCCACAGGTGAACAAAGCATTTACAGATGTGACAAAAGGGGGTATGAAGGGGTTAGGGAGTATTCCCACAGGCTTGAACAAGCCTTTACAGATGTGGACACCCATGAGGGGGACAGCCATGGGGTGAGGGAGTATTCCCACAGCTGAACAAAGCCTTTACAGGAAGGTGGACACAGGGGGTATGAAGGGGTTAGGGGTATTCCCCACAGCTGAACAAAGCCTTTTCAGATGTGACTCAGAGGGGGTATGAAGGGGTTGGGAGTATTACCCACAGGCTGAACAAAGCCTTTGCAGATGTGACACAGAAGGGGGTATGAAGGTAGGAGTATTTCCCACAGGCTGGACTAAGCTTTCTGAGTGACACTGAGGAGGGTATGAAGGGGTCAGGGAGTTTTCCCACAGGCTGAACAAAGCCCTTTACAGATGTGACACAGGGGGGTATGAAGGGTCAGGGAGTATTACCACAGGCTGAACAATGCCTTTACAGAGTGACACAGAGGGGGTATGAAGGGGGTCGGGGTTTTCCCAACAGGCTGAACAAAGCTTTTCAGGTGTGACACAGAGGGGGTATGATGGGGTCAGGGAGTATTCCCACAGGCTGATACATAGCCTTTACAGTATGTGACACAGAGGGGGTATGAAGGGGTCAGGGAGTATTCCACAGGCTGAATAAGCCTTTCAGTGTGACAAGTGGGGTAGTAGGGGTCAGGGAGTATTCCCATCAGGCTGAACAAAGCCTTACAAGATGTGACACAGTGGGGGGTATGAAGGGGTCAGGGAGTATTCCCTCGTGAAGATATCGCCTTTACAGAGGTGAACGAGGGGGTATGAAGGGGTCAGGGGAGTTTTCGCCACAGGCTGAAGAAAGCCTTTACTGAGGTGACACTGAGGCAAGGGAAAGAGGATGCTGTGCAGCCAGCCGCTGGATCAGAAATTCTGCGAGACCATTTTGTGGCTGGTCTCTGCAATGAGGCAGTTAAGAAGGCGTCTGAGAGAGCAGATGCTCAAATCCAAATTCTCCCTTCTTAGAGCTTAGAGATGGGCTATACGATGGGTGGAAGCTGAGGAGAAAGTGGGTGCCACTGAAGCTGTCTCGGCTCAGGCGGTGGCATCTGTCAAGCCAGACTCAAGCCATGGAGGGCCATTGTAGAAAAATTAGGAAAAATGGAGGGAGGATGAGCCTGATGGAGGAGCAGCTCTGTGCAGAGAAGCGCCCAAAGCCAACATCAAGGGAAGTGGCAGGCAGGCGGAAACTGCGTTTGCCAAGTGATGGGGGGCCAATTGTCTTGGGTGTGATAGGCCAGGTCATATTCGCCGCAAACTTGTCCAGTTTCTGTGGAGGCAGTGAAACGAATTCCTCAAGTAGTGACGCAGTCGCAACTGCGAGGGGCAATTACGGCTCACTCAATATAAAATCTAGGGAGATGTCATATGCCAAGGTAATGGATTAATTACCAAGGAAGTTGATGCCCTTGTGGACACTGGGTCACAGGTTCACCTGATGGGGGAAGGCACATTCAAAGAAAATCTTTGGGTGCTCTCCCTACAAACCTGTGGTGGTTGGACTGCGAGTCACTGCAGCTAATGGCTTGGATTTTCCCTTCGACGGATTTTTGAAGCCGACGTGGGAATCTGGGGAACAACGGTAAGGGGAAAGGGCTTTTCTGGTTGGTCCTCTACATCCTGCATCGGATGTTCCTGTCAATCCTAGGGATGAATGTGTTGCGGAGGTAATGCCAGGGGTTGGTCTGTGCCCCAGTGGGGGCAGGGTTTTGCACGGGTGCAGGAACGGGAGTCTGTGTATATCCGCCTCGGGCAGTGGCCAGCTAGTAGAACTCGGGCAGTGAATAGAACACTGCAGGCCAGGAAATGTGTTGACTGAGCCACTTCCGGACTTCAGTCCACAAAGGTTTTGCTTGTCCCACCCACGGTAAGCAAGGTCGAAGGCAATTTGCTTTTTTGTTCTGTTTCATTATGTCAATGACCGATAGGCGTGGTTCTTGAGACCAGGGACTATGTGTTGGCACAGTGCAGCTATTCAACCAGGAGCTGCCCCCATGGCAAAGTGTCAGGTGAAGTTAGCTGCATTCAGATCCATGTTCTGTTTAATCTCCACTGAGATTGATTGTGAGGTACACAAGGCGGAGAGTGCCCGTTAACCTGGAGGGTATAGACTGCACTGACAGCCAAAGGCAGCAGCATTGAGGAGTTTTTTTTTTTTCTTCCTAAAGCCAATGCGGGGACCTGTTTTTCCGCCGATGCTGTGACCTCGGGGTACACAGACAGGGTCACGCACAAGATCGCCTTAGGATGATGTCCCGGTGCCTCAAACCTTTCGGAGGATCCTCCAACGCAGTACCAGGACGGTGAAGAGCTATTCAAAACTCTTTTGGACAGAAAGATTGTCAGAAAAGCTCAGTGCTTATGCATCTCGGTAGTAGTTGTCCGAAAAAAGGACAACTCTATCCGCCTCGGCGTCGATTACCGTCGCCTAAATGAGAAGGCCATACAGATGCCTATCCCCTCCCAAGGATAGATGATCATTGGTTGCACTTGGAGGGGCTAAGTTGTTTTCCACTCTGGATTTGGCAAGTGCTACCATCTGGTTGCCATGCAGAGGTTTCGCTCGGAAGAAGGCTCAAATACAGCCCTTCTCAACCCCATTCGGAATTGTTCGAATACCTGAGTATGCCTATGGGTTTGGTCCACCGCCAGCAACTTTCCAGAGGTGATGCATTGCACAATGAATGACAGCATTCCAAATCCTCCTGGTATATCTGGATGATCTTGCTGGTCTACAGTAGATTTCGAGGAACTTCTCGAGCGCCTGAAAATTGTATTTCAGCGTTTGCGTGAGGTCGGGCTGAAGCTCAACCCCAGATAAATGTCATATTGCACAGGGCAAGTGAGTTTTTGGGGTCACGGTCTCATCTGTGGGAATCGCAACGGTCCGACTCGATGATCAAGCTGTGGCTGATGCCATGACCGCAATCTCTGCGAGAAACTGAGATCTTTCACTGGGGTTTGCCAGTTACTACAGGCGCTTTGTGCAGGGTTTTGCAAGTCTAGCAAAAACCACTTAACAAACTGGTCTCTCTGCATACCAGCAAGAGAAAAAAAAGAAGCGAAAGGCCAGCTGGTATCTATTGTGCATGGACATTGAATCCTCAGTGTCAATTAGGCATTTGAAGGATCTAGAAGGAGCTTTGACATCTGTACCCCGTATAGGGTACGGCAGATTTCAAACGCTTTTGTCCTGGAAAATACAGATTTGCTTCCTTGACGCTTTGGGGGCTGTGCTCTCACTCACCAGGAGGAGAGCAGAGGGTTGTCGCATATGCCGTCAGTCTCTCCGTCCCATCATAGAGAAAATATGCATCTTTACAGTAGCATGAAGATGGAGCTCTTGGCACTCTAAATGGGCCATGTTGCGAAAAGTTTTCGACCCTACCGTTTGGGCACCCAACTGTAGTTCTGAATGATAACAACCCCTTAGTCACATCCAGACTGCCAATTTAGGGGCAGTAGAGCAAGATGGGGGGGGGCGGGGCGGCAGCTGACTTGGCATGTTTTGACTTCACCGTGAAGTTATGATCAGGGAGTGGAGAACAGGAATTCTGATGCACTATCTCGATCCCTGTGTCTGGCCAGAGGGACATGGCGAGGAAGAGGTGAGCGCAGTTCGTGTAGTGGGACACGCTTGGTCGGAACAAGTGTCATGAAAATTGTTCATCGACAACGGTGGAACCTATTGGAGGCGATCAGAGTGAAAGCGCGACTTCACCCTCTGTAGCTGTCCTGAGCCACCCCCAGCTATGCTGTCCCTTCATTATCTGCTTTCTGAGATACAGGAGCACAGCGGAAAGACAGATGCATTGCATCTCTCATCTATTTGTGGAGTCCCATTGTCGTCCTCCTGGAAGCAAATTCGGTCCATGGATGCTGACCAGAAAGCCCTTTGCGCATTTTGGACCGGACTGCATCTCAAAGAGAAGGTGCTTTATCAGAGCGGTGGAGGATGTGACAGTGGGACGGGTGTCACAGCTCGTTGCCTGAGGCCTCGTGCCGTCCTCCAAATGGCCACTCCAGGACTGTTGGTATCAAGGGCCAGGAAAGGACTCTCTGCCTTCTCCGACAGCGAGTGTTTTGGCCCAACATGCAGCTAGATGTGGATGAATGGTGCAGGCGTTGCCAGCGCTGTCAGACGCCAAAGGTGCAGAAACAAAGTGGGCCCACACCCCTATGGGTCTTCTGCTGGCTACCAAATCCCCTTGAGGTCATAGCAGTTGACTTCACTGTGAATGGTAGCCTGCCCAGTGATGGGCACAGATAATGTTCTAGTCATCACAGACATTTTCACCAAGAGTACACAAGTGGCCTACCATCTCGGGGATCAGACACTTGCGGTTGTAGCCAAAGCTCTGACTCAGAATGGGTTCCAGCATTATGGTATACCACAACGGATTCACTCTTTTTGATATGGGGCGTTGTTTTCGAGTCGGCCATAATTATGCATTATTGCTGCATTACGATAGCAAGTACCGTACTACCTCATACAAAACCTGCAGGATTTTGGCCAGTGCAAACGATATAATCGTAGAGAACCAGTAAAGGGCGGCTTCTGATCACTTGCTACTCCACCACATTTTTGGGCGAAAGTGACTAAAAGCCGCCCTATTCCTGTTCTCCGACAAGTACCAAAAAATAAACGACCCTACAAACAAACATACTGTGCAGGGTTATCCGTTTTTAAATATAATTACTAAACTTTTCAGAGAGTAGCGTAGGAGAATGTAGCCAAAACTGAACACGCCCCCATAGGGAACGTAGGGAAAAGCGGCCGCGACTGAACGCGCTTCATATACCAAAAACGGTGTCTGTTCCCACGGCTTTTTTTTCAGGGCGGTGTCAAACGACCCTGCTCTGCAGGTGGCAGGTATGCTTTTAATTGATAGTTGCGGCCTACCTGACCAGCACTAGGGGTGTTTATTTCTCCAGGGGGGCTTCCTCCAGTTAGAAAAGTTTTGAATCGCAAATACCCCCTTATTTCAACAGCTTTATAGATTAAATTGTGTGGAAGCCATGGAATCAGCTACAACTTGTATATATAACCACACACACATCTAGCACCATCAAGCTACACCACCCCAGCCCAACCCCTCTACCTCATGCAAACACACACAATTGTACACTACATCTGCACGTTCACTACACGCACCTCTATACACACTCACACGCGTCATACACACAAGAGGCCTCAACCCCCTCCCTATCCCCGCCACCAACCCCTCGCCGCGCCCAGGGGCCCATACATCACACACTTCCGAACAGGTCTATACATATCCACTACCCCTGCCCCCCCCGCCCTCATTACCCCCCCCTCTCTTCTCCTCCCTCTACCTTCTGACTAGCATTTACAACAGATGTTTAGAAACGTCTGCCCACGTCCGCGCGGTACATCATGTCGCTGTTCTGGCCTGACCAATCACCGGGTTATGCGTTAGCACGGCCCGTCACATGACAAGGTAACCCACACTTTCTTTTCGATGACAGTTTGGATCGAAAAGCATGGACGGTTTTACTGGTGCGGTGGTGTGTTATTTTAATAACCGGTTTTTACTGAAGCAGAATGGTGCTATCTTAAAAAGGTTTTTCTGTTGCTTGAGACAATATTGTTGACAAAGATACAGCGGATGCAAAACAATTCATCACGCGCTACTGGGGGACTGGGCAGAAAGAGCGGTGTTTTTCAGTGAAAAAAGCTAGACCTGTGAAGGTGTGTGGTGTAGTGAGAAGTGATTTACTGGGTTTTGAATTATATAATATTTTTGATCATGGCCAGAACAAAGACAGTGGGAGATTTCTAAGCTGACATTACATTGACGGCATGTTGAAGTACCTATACACAATTTGTTAGGGCTTTGGATGGTGTTGAGAGGCGGCAGGCCCATCATCAAAGGTAAGACACTACCGGTTTCCCTAAACCGCCCAAAAAAGAAAGCTATCTGATTGTATGGAGGAGCAAGCAAAAAACAAAAGATGACACTGAAGTACTCACCAATTACTGAAAACAAAAGAGGTTGATTGGGAATGACAGTTAGGAAAAGAAGTTTCGTTTTTGAGGCCAGAGAAATAACGTCTATTGTGTTGATATGCTAAACTGAAGGTGGGTTTATAGGCGTTCAAAGGCAGGGAACGCTACAACAATGTGTTTTAACTTGCAGTTTGGTGGCTTTTAGAACAGACCTTCAAGGCCTTTTCACAGAAAAATAGTCAGTGGAGCGATATCAAAAATGGGATGAGTGGTTGAAGAGCAATGTGGATATTCCCCTTCATATTCTCGCAAACTAAGAGAGGGGGGGATTGGCTCGTTTGTTGAACCATATGCTAAAAAGGTTTTCTTCAGTCGGTCTTTCTTCATAGAAGTTTACTCTAAGCGGAAGGATTTGTATTTAATGTTTTCAAGCGTGAGAGATTTGAAATTATTGGACTACTCCCGTAACATGAGCAATACATACTCCCAATCACTCTCCTCTCAAAGTCCGCAGGCAGTGAGAGAGAACCAGCGCTCACCCGAGTGCGCCAAGGGCACAGCTAGCAAGCCGTTTTCCGGCGCTCCACCCTACCTAGAGCGGCCAAGGTCACTGGTAGCAAAGCCGTTTCTTTTCAGCGCGCTACTAGAGCAGTTCAAAGGTCTCAGTGGCCAAGCGGTTTCTTCATCGCTCCTACCCTCCTAGAGCGGTCAAGGCACAGTGGCAAAGCGTTTCTTCAAACGCTCACCGCTTCCACCCTAGAGCGTGTCAAAGGTTATCAGCCAGTGAGATTAGACTTTTTTGCTGCTTTGCCGCCTTGCTGTCTACGCCTGTTACAAAACTTTTTGACTGCCTTTTTTAGCTCTGCTAAAGCAGTATTTTTACTTTAACAAAAAAACAAAAAAAAAAATAACCCACTAGGTACTCTGCCAATGCCAGTCCCAATCCGGATGAAAAAAGAGGAGGGGGTGTTGGTATAAACTTTTTTTGTGCCACTGGCGGCTGTTGCTTTGAACTTGCCAACAAATGAGCCAATGCATTACAATAACGCAAGAAAATGTCTTGCACCAAGATGGTGTTTACACATGACAAATAATAAAGCTCTGTGTACCACCACACACACTCCACCCCAAGTCACTCCCCACCTCACCCCACGCATGCACACCCACCCCCACCCACGCATGCACGCCCCCCCCCCCCACCCCCCACCCCCTCCCCCCGGCATGCACCACTCAAGTCATCCACATAGGTCTTCAATTAAGTCTTTCTCAAGTCATTCACAAGTCATCCTCAAGTCATTCACAAAGTCATCTCAAGTAATTCACAGTTTTACTTAAGTCATTCTCAGTCATTTCTCAAGTTCTTTCTTAAGTCATTATCAAGTCATTCAAAGTTATCCTCAATTCATTCACAAGTTCTTAGGCAAGTTCTTAGGCAAGTTTTTAATCAAGTTGTTCTCAAGTCTTCTCAAGTTCTTACCTCAAGTTAACCTAAGATCTATGTTTTTTATCTTAAATAGTAGATGTCATAATATAGTACACACTCGCTCAAAATAAAGCGTCATGTAGAGGTTGTCTTGCTCAGCGTTCTCTGCATAGTCTTAATGAAGTTCTTGCACGAAAGCAACCGCATTGATTACAATTCTGTCTATGGAATGTTTTATAGACTCAGTCTTTATTTATTGGACACATCATTTTATAATACGCATGATCTATTTTTATTTTAAAAAATTTAAAATTAAGTCTTAAAATATTATGGCATTATAAATGGATCAAAAGGAAGTTTGTATTGGCGGTTTTGGCATGCTGGGTGTCTTTTTCTGTATTTTGTGGTTCAGATTTTTTTTGGTTGCTTTCGTTTCTGTTGCCATTGGTATATATTGTATAGCCGCAATAAACTGCCCCAACAGCAGCAATGGCGCAAATTAGCAACAGTTTTTAAGTTCAATTTTCCATGAAGACTTTGGTGCTGTTAAGGGATTGTATCCATGGGAGTTTTTATAGCTGGCATTGATTCAACTTGTGCTGGCGTGGCGGCGTTTTGTTTCATGATGCGTAACATTAATTTTTTTTGTCTGTTTCCATCTGCTAATTTTTTTCCTGCTTTAACACGCCAGGATGGGATTCTTTTCACGGGTCCCCACTGGTTCAGTGTTTTCTGCTGATTTCTGGCTTGGTTATCTTTCTCCACCTGATTCGGTTCTGATGGTTGTTTAGCCCGTTTCATTTTGAAGGGAAATAAAATCTTTATGATTAAAAGTTATTAATCCCTTGATTATGGCGATAACAATGTCCAAATCTGTAGTATAGATCTATCGCCTAGAGACTCTAATGACTTTGTTAAAACGGAATACTTGCGTTAAAGTTCATACGTAAGATTTGTTCAGAATCAATGGGCGGCAAATCTACGGGACTAGTTTAGTGTACAAACTAAGCACCGTTTGCCACACTTTTCACCATTCTAGACCTGCTGCGCTTCAGACCTGTTATGATACTTTAAAATGTTCTGTGCGGCGACATTTTTGACTTGTTCAATGCTGAATTCAGTTCCGAGGAAACTGTTTTGTTTTCCCACATGCTGCCCAAAGAATACAGCTCTCCTTTTTGGGCATAATAGCTTGATCATCAACTTGGTTCATTCATAAGTTCAGGAAGGTTTAGCCGCCTTGTAGCTGTAGTAGATTCATCACTGTTCATGTTTTTTATTTAAATTATAATTATTTTATTTTCTAAAAATGAGCTCCGAAAAAAACTGTTTGCTAACCTTGTATACCTTTCTGCTGTTATTGGAGGATAAGTTGTAGGATACTCACTGCTTGTAGATGCTTGTTAAGAATTAAAATCCAGCAGCTCTTGGCAAAAACTAGACTTTGAGGATTCAGCAAAGCTGATTGCTATCATTGGCAGGCTACGGTTGCCACGAAAGATTTTCTAGTCAAAGCAAGGAATAATTATCCGATCAATATAATATGTAAGAAAAAAATACATTTATAAAAAATGGCTTCACTCGCAATAATGATAGGCGGCGCTGTGGTGAATGCGCCTTGCTTTTAGCGGCCTGTTAATTTTGCATTTAGTTTAACTGCGGGATGACAGCGAGAGAAAAAGGACATAACAATAGTATGAGGAATTAGCAGCTGCCAACAAGAGCCTATGAAAGGCAGAGACTTGAGCAGTGAGATTTATTAATGACACCTGAAAGAACAGGGCATGCAGCTTACACATTTAAAAATGTTGACCAAGCAAATAAAGAATATTATCTAGTAACAGCTAACCAGTCCAGACATTGCCCCCACCAAAATTCATTGGCTTTTATCAACCATCAGAAAAACAATAGATTGCAAGAAAATCGGGTTTATTGTCGTGGTATGCCGTCGTGTATTTTGTAGAATAATATTGGAGAAATAAAATGACAAAATCTATTAATTCGCCAAAGGATATTGGAAGGGGATGCAGCAATACAAAAGCTTAGCCAAGCGGAGGGATGTCAGCGAAACAAAAGCAAAGGAATGGTTATCTAAAACAAGCAATCTGGCAAATTTATTTACCTGCCCTAGACGATACAGAGACCGCACTTGTGGAAACACAAACTCCAAAACGGACACCCATCCAAATGGATTTCTATATTTACCTATGTTAGGTTTAGACGAAAAAGATTTAAGTACGCACTCACAGTTCATTGTCATAGCTTCAGATACATGATGCGGAACCAGTAACACAAAGAAGCCTTGCTGTGCTGTTGCCTTACATCTGATTATCAACGAGGCCCTTTAATTATCATCGCATGTTCAAGTCGATGATGGAGATGAATTTAAAGGTCATGTGAATCAAATTTTGTTTAAACACAGAGGTTACTAGTTGAAGAGGGCATTCCGGGAGTTTCACAGATCACTGGCTTTTAGTTGAAAACTTTATCAAACAGTTAGCCGAAAGACTTTTCTCCTACCTGTATCACAGAGAGCTGATTGGACAATTCTCGCAACCAGAATGGGTTAGAAGATTGCCCTCAGTTTTGAGCGCAATTGAATAATGAAGAATTTAAAGGACTAAAACCTGTACAAGCAATCAAAAGAAAAACAATAAATGTTGTTGAAGGAGAGTCTTCATCCGGCAAACTATTACCGTTTGGTTTGAAAGTAAGGTACCTTTATTTACCGGGGGAAGCAGAAGGGGACACTCGCATCAGGGCAACCGATCCAGTTTGGAGTGTTGACCCATATGAAATAAAAAGAATTGTAAAAATGAATCCGCCCGTGTATTATTTACGAGAAACTGACACAACAAAACAACCAGCTCCTCAAAGATCTTTTGTGAAAGAAGAACTGCAGATAATCCCACCAGACACTGTTCCGCTTTAATTAATTTACGTAATATATTTGAGTTTAAAATGGAAGCTCAGAAGGAAGTCGAAACAAGAATGGTAAAGGAAGAGACCTTGAAAATGATACGGGAATCATTTCAGGCGTGTAATGCTATTAAGGAAACATTTTCGAGGATTAATCAATGCATGCTAAATCATCCAGATCACCTACAACTCAAACCCCCAAATTGGGAAAAAGAATATCTTGAAATAATAAAAAAAATTCGAACTTGTCAAGCAAACATGAGAAAAGATTTAAATGAATTGGATGAAGCTATGATTGATCTTATAATAAAAGTTGATGAAAAATATAAACCCCCCTGTTTATGCGGTTCTCCAGTGCCCAATTGCATATGAAAACTCTGGATTAACAAACACCCGTTTTGTGTTTGTTCTATCTAATGACTTCTTTGTTACAAACCGTTGTGTTGATCTCATGTAGATTAGATCGTAGTTTTACGTTGTCATGATGAAAAGTCTTATTGCCAAACAATGCTTCTTTGTAGTTGTCATGCGATATGTTTGACTGCACAACACTGCGAGATATTCCTTTTGCTTTCTTAATGATTTTCTCCTGGCTCGAAATACTGTACATTTTTGACCTTAACCCCACATACTCCTTGATCACCTTTCCAGATAATTCATCCTTCATCTTTCCTAAAACCTTCTTATTAGTAATTGAATGCAAAGGCGAATCTTTAGGGTAATCAGATGTATCATACCATCCCGCATGACCTTTAGCTACTTCGGTTTCCATGTCTTTATAGATGTCGTCAGTAGGGATATCTATAACAAAACTGTCTGTATCTGTGTAAAGTACTCTGGACTCAGGATACGAGGGCTTAAAGTAGTCATAAAGAAACTCTAACATCAAAAGCTTTGATAATTCTAAAACAGTAAACCCAATAAAAACGGCTTGTCCAATTTGACTTTCTTTTTTTCATCATTATGCCAAAAAGGTGATCATGAAATCTTCTGAAGTCCTGATAATTAGGTTTTGAAGTCAGCTTAATTGCTTCGTTCTCTCTGGTGACTAATCTGACATCTTTGACGCTTTGTGCGGATTCTCCATAGTCTTTCCAAAACAGTGTTGTTCATCAGCTTGAATAAGTCTTTTTTCTGTAAGCTTCAGGTGGATTTAGTTCTATGTATCAGTGTTCTTCATGATGTCATGGTTTTTCATGTACTGTTCTTGATCAAAAGCAATTATGCGATGGACAGCTGTCCAACTTCAACACCTTGCTTAAATAAAATTTTAGTAGAAAGTCTGTAATGGCAGACTATTTTTTTTGCACCCTCGAAGTTAGGCACATGTTTAGGCGGCTCTCTTGGATCATCTTTAGACTTTCTGCTGATAATGGATAGTCATTTATGCAGGTCTTGGAGTTCATGAGGATATTCTATGTAAACTTCTAGAATGACCATGCTGCTGTCAGGCGTTAAACTACTAACCACTTTAATGCTTTTTGATCTATTATTTGTACCTGTGTTCATTTTAAAGTGCGTATGAAGTGATTGCGCATTGCCATCCATACAGAATGTTTGCATCTAAATAACTTAAGTTCGTTAGACCTTTTACTTGGTCATTATCATCTAGGTATTGTTGTGTGCTTACAGTATTGATGCGGACGCCATACTAATTCCTCCCACGCAAATCGTTTTCAATCATCTGATTCATGGTAGTCAGGGACAATAAATCCATCTGTACTCCAGTAAACTTTAAGAAGCATCCCAACTCATCCTACAGGCGGCAAGTAATGTAATGCGTGGGATCCAGGTATAATGTTTCATGCAGGTTCTTTCTATATTTTCTCATAACAGGTCCGCCAACAAACATGAATCAGCCATCAAGTAGGAGTCATGATAGTCTCCATCGTTTTACACTCTTAACTTCTGCTTGCTTCTTGAGCTTGGCTGTATCAGAATTCACTGATGTCCTTTCCTCTAAGGTTATGATACAATGATCGCGCCTTTAGCGGAAGTGAGTCTGTCATTCAATACCTTTCAAACTGTTCAGGTACTCATAAGGGTAAAACGCCCTTTCTAACGAGAGTCGGGTCAAAATTATTCTTCGTTATTGGGAGCCAGGACTTTAAGCGACTTAGCAGTGCCCCTACTGATCCCATCTTTGTGCTGCATAGAGTCATAAAAAAGACATGTTATTTAAAGTGAATACATCATGTATCTTTTCTCGTTTGGACTGTGCAATGGCTGACACCTGAATGCATCGCTCTGCTTTCATTATAAGATGAGAGTCGTAACCTCGCATATGTTATGAAAGTAGATGGGTAGGTTCCATGTCTTTGGTTCAAACTTTAGTTGAAGATTGCATTTGCTATGTGCATGCTCCTCTGAACTTTTCCACTATGTGTCTTGAGTCTCTTACTGTTGGATTGGCTTCGTATTGTTGTGAGGCCTTAACCACAAATCCAACAGTGTGTGGCTGAGTCACTACTGCTGTTGATCTTCAGGCGTCATTTTGATTTTCTGATAATCAGATTATTAGATCAGTCATTGCTGCACTTGCTGCATGCGCTGTGTATAAAATCTTTAGACCGGCTTCCGGTCCTCTGTATAATTCTGGCGTTGAATGACGCCCATCCGACTGACAACAAGAAGCAATCATGTAACAATCTGATGATTACTCATTAGACTGTTTTTCGAAGTTTTTGTGGCGCTGGCCCTTATAAGGAACAATGAGTATTCGATGGCTGCGTAAAAAACATATGGAGAAATTTTGCATCCGTTTCCCAGTTCTTAAAACTAACTTACTGCCTTCTGGGGTGTAATTAGTTCTGTAATTACAGCAACTGGGCCAATACAATTTTCTTATTTCGCTTGCGGCTTGAACAGATGGCATTCTTGTTAAACATTTTCTGCAGAATTCTTGTTTATTTTTATGCTTTGAAGTATGCCGCAATAATCTACTCCATGTTCGTATCAATGTGTAATGCGGTAGCCCCGCTGGGAAAACATCAGTAGTAAGTCAACATGATTTTTGTCTGGTTCGCCTATTGTTGGACTGTTTTTTGACACTTTTAAAACGGCTGTAGAATTTGTTTCCTCATCCCATGTGTAGACATTAACAGTTATGGGTTGTTTTGTTCTTCAAAACCGATCAATTTGGTCTAACCAACAGGAAAGGACACCCCACTAAAGTTAGATCATTGATGTAAGGCTGATAGTTAGACACTCTCTCTGCGTTTTGCCGGGGGTAATGCAGCCTTGCAAGAACACACCACATAAAACATTTGTTGTCTGTATTCTTTATGTTTAGAACTGCTTTTTTTGCGACTAATGCTGGAGGTAGTGGAAATGTAAGCCTTGCCCACAATCGCGCATACTTAGACTGTTTTTAATCTAATCTCTAGGACTTTCCCCCTCTGACCAACCAGAGCCTCTCATTTTGGTTTCTTTCAGCGGCAGCGCAAACTGTGTAAGCAGTTTCGTCTGCCCAACCGGTGTTAAGTCATTAGAGGAAAGAATAGTCTGTTTGTTTAGTTGAGACCCAGACTTCTGGGCTTTCTTCATTTATTGTTACATAGTCGATTAAAACAGCTAACTTTACTTAACTGGCGGGTCTATTGTTAGTTTGCCTGGAACTTGAGAAATAGCATGAACAACGCTTGCCTGTACGTTTTTTGGGTCAATGACTTCTAAATCAATATCATTCAGCGCTCTTGGGCAAATTTTCTTGCATTGCTTCAAAAAATTCGTCTTGTCCTTCATATATCTTAGCCATGTGAGTCTCTTTCTAACTCAAAATATTTATTTAAATTAAAAAAAAATACTTAATCAGAATCAATATAAACGGTCTTTTGTCTTGGGAAATCATAAACTAAAGAATAAACACCCTTCGGTGTTGTTTACTGCGAGCTGTTTAGAACAGAGTTTTACAAGTCTCGTATACTTTTTTTAAGCCATTCCTTTTTTATCTGCTCGGCGTCTGGCTGTTGAATAAAAACTTGCCCTCGCCTTTCTTTAATATCAAACTTTTCTTTTGTAGTCATCAAAATCGGCCTGTAAACATTAAATTCTCATCCTGATGTTTGAGTCACAAGACCTTTAGATATTGTCAAGTTTGAAAACGAACTAAGTTACTGTTATTAGTTGAACCATAGCTGTGGCTTTTGGAGTTTTAGTTTTTATTTTTTGCTAGCAGCACTACAGCTAATGAACACGGCCAGAGCTAAAACAACCCGCCTAGAGCAAAGCTGCGGGTGCGCCTATGCCGTTTGTAATGAGACCTACACTGTCCCTGCTGATAGAGCACTTATAGTCGATCTCCAGTCTTAACATATGTAACAGCATTAAAGCAGAGAATACCTTCGGTTTGGTTTTGTGCTGTAGTTGAAAGGTCCTCTCGCTCTATTTTTTGTTGCATTTGTGTAATGTGTTGGTTTAATCTGAAGGTTTTTACTTCAGGGGTTCCCTACAACAGCAAATTGCCTGCTATCCCTTCGTTTGGCGGCTCCTGGCCTGTAGGCACATTGGATAAACCTGAACAGACATGCTTTTTTATAAAATGAAAACATAATTTAGTATAATACCTCTTGTAATCTTGCTACCTCCAAGATTCAGACTGCGCATCATATAATTAAAAACAAATGCACATAAGCGGTTATTATCGGCTTCGTCTTCTTTATCAATTTGAATGTTTATACTCCTCACCTCTTCTCCACCGCTTCATACAACTCATTATCCTCTGTTGACCTAGGTCACTCCATAAACCGTATTTGTTGTTATTAATCATCTAGCCTAACAGTGTGAAGATGTAAATCTGTTAGACACTAAGCCGCATGTTGATTTTCTACCCCTCCCACCCCCAAACAATTTTTCTTTATTTCGCAAAATGATGAATAAGGTCTAAGCCCGCTAGCATAGATTTTGGTTAGGACTGCCGTCAATTGTACAGTGTACTTTCGTATTTTTGGATTAAAACTTTTTCACTTGCTCTTTTGAACGTGCCCTTCATCCTTCACACAGCAATAAAATACCTTTAAGCATAGTGATAAGACGCTAAAAACGAAAATCCATATAGTGTCTGCCCTGCATCTGGGATATGTTGCATGATGAATCACTCTTCGTAATTATTCTAATTGTGACTTATATTGATGTGCCCCAATTCGCTTTGCTAAATCAGGGTTGCTAACAACGTCAAACTGCTAACGAATGTCCAGAAATGCAGTACTGCTTCGGTGTCGTTGATTTTAATAACACTTTTGGTCATCATTAAAGTCTAGTTCATAGACAATCTGTCTTTAAGGCTCCTTGAAAGTATGGGGCATGCGCTTTTAACAACCAAAATCTAAGGTATGGAAACGCGATTTCCCTACGCAAAATTTACGCAACATACTTTTTGCCGTCTTACCTCTGCGGACCTATTCTATGTTTTAATTGCTTTCTTCCATTTTCGATTCCTTGAAACGCAAAGGCGCCCTTCATTCCCGTAGCCCATAATCAGAATAGTTAAAAATATGTCGCATTGTGTAACAGAAAATATTTCTTGCCCCTCACGTTTTATAGAAATTTATCTTAACAATTTTGCCCGTCCCAATTCTGGACACTGTCCTGTTTGGGTCTGTTGTGGAAGCGAGCGCTATTTTTTAAAATAAGTCGCGCTGAGCTGGCACAATCAAATCATCCGCTCCTAGTCTGAAATTTGACATTAAGAATTATCCTGCAATCAATAGTAGATGGAATTATTTGGAACAGTAATATTCCGGGTATTTCCTTTCACGCCAAGGGGTCTTTCATTCTTTCTATACGGGTTAAGATTCGAGCCAGGTGATGTCATTTTTTTTATAAACAAAATAAAAATTTAATTATTTAAAACAATGGCAAAAGTGAAGATGCAGAAGATTATGAAAATGTTTTTGATCCTGGAGACGACATGATGAAATGATCCCTTTTACACGGCATCGCTCAGCCGCTCTCAATGCGGCGGAATTAACAGAAAGTGCGGCCGGACATTTTACAAAAGTTTAGGTCAAGAACCTCCCGAATTTATAGACCCCAAATGATTTTGAATAGAAGATGGACATTGTTTGTAAGGGGCGTATCAAGGGAGAATCTGGTTCGCTTACAACTAATCCAGAACCCATCAAAGTTTTTAGCCAAGAGTACAATTATGCAAAGACTCAGTGTGAAAGATCAAAATCGCCTGGGTCTTGTTAGACAAAAATTATGGGCGGTGGCAGGTTTCTAAACTTCAAAACACACTACAAAACTTCCCAACAGCTAACCAAATCCAAATCCCAATGGAACTTAAAGAATTAAATCAATCAAGCAGATGAAATAAATAAAAGCCATAGAAGCAGAAACCAGTTTTTCAGATAGAAACAGCAGTTAAAGCTATACAACGACACAACCGCTACCCATGCGAGAATAGCTCGGCCCTTTGACCATGCTTTTGAGAAGATCCAAGCGAATTAACAAACAATTAGCAAAACTAGGTGAACTAAGATTGAGCATATAAATAAGAAAAAAGAAAAACTCGTTGAGGCTGAATGACGCCAACTTAGGACCTGGTGTTAAAGAAAGAATAGCCCAAAGACTAAAAGATCTTGAAACATGAAAGATCGGCAAGACTCGAAGTGCTACTAGCTAACCGAGACCACTGACGACCCAAGGATTAGAATAAGAGAAACTATCCAAAGAATTTTATAGAAGACACAACACTAGCAGAACAATACGAACACTGTTTAGAGAGCAAGAGTCACATTAGTGAACGTATAACAGCCTTAGGATTTGCAATAAAGTACACTGGTGAGGGCTATTACAAGGGCGTGGGCCAAAGTTCAGTACCGGTCCAAACCGCCATCGCCCCGCCTATAAATCATGGGTAAACAAAACAGTCTTGATCATCTTGCAAAATTTATTACAAAAATTAGCCAGTAAAGCATAGATTCTTAACCAGGAATATTGGGAGTAATTGTCAGCTGGCTTTTTGTCTACGCAAGCAAAGTAGTTGGCTTTTAATGGAGCCGAGCACTTATGGACATTATTCTCGTAATAGTGGTTACTATTTAGTAAGATAAAGACCAAGTAATCCTATGCCGTAAATCCAAGACAAGACGCGTCTTTTCAATATTCACGTCATCATCGCGTACGACAAGAGTCCGCAAGCTTTTGCTGAGTATTCAATGCTTTGGGGTTTGACTTCGGGAATGAGATGACGTAAACTTGGGCTTTCTTTATTGTTTGTAATATTACTGGCCGCAGAATTTATGTCGTTTTTCCCAACCTTCTGTTCATTGCCTGCTATACGAATTTTCATTATTCAGTTTATTATTTATTCTACCTGGAGTCTGAGGTCAGAAGGCAGCATGTATAATCCATGCCAACAGCAAAGTCTAACTTCGTTCTGCGTATTGTAATACATGTTGGTACCTTTTGAATACTTGAAGGTAAATCAACTGTAGAATTAATGGCATCCTCGAAATTTGCTAAGTATTGTTTGTGTGCGTCAAAGCCATAGAAGGATCAGTTATGCTCGATCTGCCTGGGCTTGGCCCCAAGCAAACACCAAACTAGTACGAATAGAGTCGTTTATTCCGTTCTATTCCCTCCCGCCCTAGTTAGGCCCTTAGAAGTGTCTAAGATAGAATGTTGGCCATGCTGTTTTATGCTCTTGCTGTAGGGACCCGGGCTCAACAGTTGTGCCAAAAAAGAAAGATTTGAAAAGGAGGATGCCAGTCATAGTTATACTTTTCTGTGCGTGCCCCGAAAATAAAGTCGCCTAGGTGCCATGATTATGATCCAACTTTTGTCCTAAAGTCCTGCCTCGTCTTAATATTGAATTCGTACAGATCCTTTCAAAAGCCTTCATGTCTAGTAATGTTGCTGAGTGGATTAATGGTTTGTCATTTGGTAATGGAGCATCAGTTCAGTCCAAATACTATAAAGGGTAATAGAAATGAAATCTGTACACTGACCTCACTAAAGGATCCATGGTGATTTAAATGATCAGCATACGACACCCACACCCAGTTGATGGCGCAAAACAACAGCAAATTTAACTGGTTCTGATAAACTGCATCGGAAGATAAACCACCTTTCTGGTGTGGTCCGTTTTCAATAGGGGGGTAAGATATCTGCTTAATGGAGTACTCTCACCTTTTTATGAAACGAGGCAGTCGTGGGTCACAGCAATGTCAAGAGTATCAGTTGCTATATTTTTAAGATTGTAGTGCGGCCAACAGAATATTTTTGGCGCCAGTAAATTTGAAAGCTCTCATTATTAATTTGTTTTAAAAATGTTTGTAACAATAACAACTCAAGACCGTCCTTCCGTTGTTTAGAACATGCTATTGATAACGATGCGGGGCCATAAATGGTTTGCCTTCATAAAATATTCTACAAAGTCGTATGTTAATGATAAGCGAAGCCAAGAGAATAATAAGGTTCTAAAAAGTTGACAAACAGGGACAAAGTTAGCGAGTAACAATACTGATGGTTATTACGGGATTTTTTGCTCACTAAAAGAAGCAATGAGTAACTTTGACATTACTCTCAAACTTAACAATGCAAATCTAAAAAACAATTTTAACATTCAAGCCTGAAGAAGAAGGAGGTTACTATTTTGATAAAGAGCTAGCTAAAATGTTAGGCTTTACGCTAACAATTATAGATTTAGAGTTACTAAAAACACCGACCAAAACTACTATGAATGAGGGAGAAAGTCCCCCTCGTTCTTGCATTACATTCATTTCTTAGTTCATTTGGATGACGAGCACTGAGGAAAACTATATGACGGAAGGCCCTCAACTGTAGTAAGAGCTCTTTCCATCTGGGAAAGCTGCAATATTGCGATTAGAAATTATACAATTCCCTAATTTACAGTTTAAAAAGATTAGTTGTGGGAGGGTCGGATCATTTATTATAAAAATCAAAGGAAAAACAGGGAAAGTCGTGAAAGGTGATAACCTGCACATTGTTTTTGGAGAATAAAATAATGCATTAACTAAAAATAAAGTCGCGTGGGCCAGAAGAACCCAGGAGTTACATTAGCGCCTGTAAGGTGGGTATTAACTTTAGAATGAAAGACCTTGCAGACGGTTGCGGACTTTGAAACAAATGGTGAGATAGGCGCTTTGTAAAGGGTTTTGAGTACACTAAAATGGTGATTATAACGCAAGAGGTTGCGAAAACAAAAGTTTCCTAAACCTAGAACACCTGCGCAATCTAGAAGGCAAAATAATGTTGGCCATAATGAATATAAAATATTTCGAAAACCTGACCTCAAATGCACTTGGAACCATATTGTGAATGGAAATAAATTTTGAATTCATAAGCCCATTTACATATTTTAACCGTCAAAAATGTTTCAGATAAGCTATTCAAACTCGGCCCTTTACTAAAGTCTTATGCAGCGACATAGTCGGAAGAAATGGAAATAACACCGTATGAGAAAAAACAGTACATCCTCCACAGAAGAAAACAGTTGTAAAGGACCATCTACAAAATTACAGTTTCTTACCCACAAAAATGTAATTAGATGATTGCGTTCACAATGATATTTGAAATTTCGTCTTAAAAGATGAGGCGAGGAATGGGGGCTGTGGGCGTCAGTGACGTACTTTTACAGATTTCCTAATACTGGCAAAACTTAGACTTGAAATACTTACGTTACCATCGGCGTTTTCTTAACAATGGTGAGGATATTAAGGTTATAAACAACAAGCAACAAATCAATATTAGTCTAAATAGAACCAATCTTTCAGAACTGAATGGATTAATAGTACATACACATTAGACCTTATAGTATTTTATTATACAGAACAAGTTTTGACAGAGAGCATGAATAACACAATAAACTGGATTAGATAAATTCCTAGTTAAACTAGGGTCGCAGTTAAAACTTAATGACAAAAACCCCTCATTGTTCATTAATTTTGTGATCAAACTGGTTGTGGAAAAACAATAGTTATCCTGACCTTTACAAACATGTATCGTTTATAATTTTAAATCATATTGTTATTTTCCTGTCAAGCACTTAAAGGAACAATGCATATCATGATAGTAGGTTTATATGACAGATGAGACATATTTTTAGTTAAACCTAGCAATAAACTGAGGATGTTTAGAAAACAGTTTTCTAGACTGTTTTGAAAGGAACGCAGACACTAATTTATTTTGATACTGTTCGGCAGAAAGAGACATAGATAAAAAGAGAAACACTTGGTCGAAACTAGCTTTCAGTGGAAGACATGCTGGAATAAGTGTGTGGATTTTATGTCAAAAATATAACTCAGTTTTAAAAGACTTTAGAGAACAGTTAAAGACTGTAGTTCTATTTCACATGAAAGACAGAGACTCATTTGAAGAATGTTTGCGTGAAAATGATGTTATTGAAAATGACCAGGAAAAACACAGGATTAAACAAAAACTGAAATCTGAAAAGTTTAGTAAATTAGTATTGAAAACGGATAACCCTACGCAGTATGTTTGTTTGTGGGGTCGTTATTTTTTGGTTACTTGTCAGAGAACAGGAATAGGCGGCTTTTAGGCCACTTTCGCCCAAAAACGTGGTGGAGTAGCAAGTGAGTCAGAAGCCGCCTTTTACTGTTCTCTTCGTACCATGCACAACTTGCTCAGGACTCTCCCTGAAGAGCAAAAACGTCGCTGGCCTCAGCATTTGGCAGAGATAACGTGGATGTACAACTGTACACCACACAGTGCCACAGGGATGTCCCCATTCTACCTCATGTTTGGGAGGAAACCCCGGCTCCCCATTGATATCTTTCTGGGAGAGAAAGAAGAGGAGTGGAAGGCAGTCATGCCAACCCAGTGGTTGGAGGGACATGTGGAGCGGTTGAGAGTGGCTCACAGAAAAGCAGGGGAGCAACTCCACATCCATGCTTCCAGGAGGAAGGCCAGGCAAGACCAGGGCAATCCCACCCCAGACCTCCAACCGGGAGATCTTGTCCTGACCAGAAAACATAGGCCAGGGCGGAATAAGATCCAGGATATCTGGGGGGAGCGGATCTTCTTTGTGGTTCAGGTGCCTGGACCCGGAGGTGGGCCATTCACCATTGCCCCACTGGATGGTGTTGGCCCTACGGTGAAGGTGAACAGGCATGAAATTTGTCAGTTTCTCCCCCTCTGTTGTGGAGCCTCTTGGAAGGATGGATCCTGAGAGTCACTCTGAGCCACCTCCAGCAGTGACACACATCTGGAGTGGCACATTGTCCCATGGCCCCTGACAAAGGGAGCCAGGAACCTCCCATGAAACCCCCCTATCCCACCTGCTGCCCCACAGTCCCCTGATCAGCAACCACTGACAGACAGGAGCGGAATGACTGTCCGCAGATCTGCCCGCTCCAACAAGGGGGTTCCCCCACGCTGGAAGTGGAAGTGAATGTAGCATGTTAGGATAGCATGCACCTCCTCCACTCTTTTGGAATCTTTTGTTTCTTTTTTTTGGTTCTTTTTTTTGACATGGGCATGTGAATATATTCAGCCAAGTGGACACTTTTTCTTTGTTGGGTTGTTTGATAATGCTTCCAACTTGGCTGAAGGCAGTTCATTTGCGTGTATTGCTGCAGATGTTTGTTGAACATTGAATTTCGTTTTTGAAGGTTTTGTGAAGAAATGTTGGGTGCATCTGTGTATTCAATGTGGACATTTAATGGGGTATGAAGCACTGCCTTTAAAAAAAGTTGTCTTGCATCCCGGTATGTACGAATGAAGATTGACAGATGCTGAGTCAAGACAGTATAGGCAAAAAATGCCATACTGCCCCTGAATGCTTTGTTTGGAAAGATGCATTTTCAAGATTTACTTTAAAAAGGAAGATCTGAAAAATGACAGGCTTGAGGGCTACAAGTGAAACCATGGACTCTTGTTGGGAAAAGGTGATCAATGTCCTACTGAATGCGATGCTCAGTTTAGGAGGCGACAGAAAGCGCGAGATTGGCACTTTTAAGTCCCAGGGAGGTGTTTGGTGTTGTAAAGCCCAGGCCCGATTGGTTTTGTAAACTGCTGTCCCTCCGTTCTCTTGGTCGGTATGACTGCGATTTGTTTTTTTGTTGTACTATATTGATCTTTTGATGAACCATTCGGCATGGTTGATTTTGCTATGTGTGCTGATATGTTTTTTTGTTTTGAATTCTAACGGAATCTACCTTGTCGGTTTAAGTGCTGTCACACTGTTGGTGGTAATTTTTGCTTGACAATTGACCTTTGAGGGTTATATTGTCGCCAAGGATTTTTTTATGTATTTTTGTGTGCAAACGGCATGCTATACTATAGGCAAAGTTATGGGGACCATAACTGTCAGCAGGGGAGATTTGTGGCTGGACAGAAGTTTACTTCTGCAAATGATTAATCAACATGCTCTTGAGGAGCATTTTTCGTTTTATTGTGGCTATTTTTATTCTTTTGTATGTAGTTGAGCTGATAAGGGTAGTGTAAGTGCATAGGGATTTCAGTGAATTCTGAGCCTTTTGTAGTAGAGTTGATAAGGGTAGTGCAAGTGCATAGGGATTTCAGTGATTTCTGATCTTTTGTCAAAAGAGTTATCCGACTTGGTGCCAACTTTAGCGTGGTTCCAGAATTATTTTAGAATTCCAGTGGATGAGTAGGAATACAATAGTGGTTTGTGGATATAATCAGTCTACTTGGCATAATCTCTGTTTAGGAATGTGCACAAATTACCAGACATTAATGGATTTTTATTCATGGCGAGGACAAAGCAGTGATTAATACTGCCATTTATTGAAGCTCAGGGCCTATATTTTGCTGCGTATTAGCAGTTGGTGTAAACTAGAGGCATTAATACCAGCCTCCCGCCAGAACGCGATTTTTTTCCCCACTGCTTGTCACAGCACACAGAGGTTGTCTGTTCGTTTGGGAAAGGACGACCGGTTTCATGCTGGTACAGCACCAAGACAAAGAGGATGCCTGTTCCACAAAAGAGAGGTGGCCGGGACAGATGAACGGGTGTGTCAACACCCTGTCCTGAGGTTGGCTTGGTTGGCTAGGTTGGCTTGGTTGATTGACTGAATAAACGAAAATGTCCAACACGCGTGTGGTCTTGGGTGATGGACGGATGACTCTCCCCCCTCTACCCTTGACTGCTTACAAAATGGCGACCTGTGGCTAGGTTGGCTAGGTTGGCTTGGTTGATTGACTGAATAAACGAAAATGTCCAACACGCGTGCGGTCTTGGGTGATGGACGGATGACTCCCCCCCCCTCTACCTTCTGTCCAGCCACATCAACATACTCTAGGTCAGTCTCTTCATGGGGACTGTCTCTGGGAGGGGGTGGTCTCATCCAAAGGATGATGCTCGCTGATGCCGATTCTATGACTGAACAGTCAGTACGGTCAGCCGTAGGTGATGCACTAGCAGTCTTCCAACCAAACTTCTGAACAGCGCACACACACACACACACACACACACACACGCACACACACACACAAACACCACATGCACACACACACAGACAGACAGACACACACATCTGAGCATACTTCACAGTCTGTCGAAAATCAACAAAAAAACAAAACCAAACAAATGAACACTGCATTACTCACAAAAGGTCTGAAGTCGGGGTGGAACAATATGTAGCCATGGTTGGTGACAGCAAAAGCATACCCATTTACACCCAGCTGTTGAAAAAAAAAAGTATTTGTGACACAACAGCAATATTCTACTCTATATATAGACTAGTAGTTACAATGGACACTTAGTGTGAATGTGTGTATGTGTGTGCATGTGCATGTGCATGTGTGTGTGTGTGTGTGTGTGTGTGTGTGTGTGACAGAGAGAGAGAGAGAGAGAGAGAGAGAGAGAGAGAGAGAGAGAGAGGGAGAGAGAGAGAGAGAGAGGGAGAGAGAGAGAGAGAGAGAATCTGGCAACATGCCTATTCAAAACAGAAAGCACTTGTGCCTTGAATCTGCATTTGAACTGCAGACCTGTGCACCCCCAGCAAGACACCCCAGTATCCAAGCAAATGATTTTCAGTATTTTGGGTGAGCTTTCAGTATTCTGAATGTTTCCAAGACACATATAAAACAAAGTGAAAAAGAAACACATGTGAATTGCCACAGTCACTCCTTTGTCATAAATCGTCCCAGTACAAGGTGATCACGATGCAGAATCTTCCGGCACATCCGAAAATAATCAACAGAAGTTAACAGTTTGGAAGGAAAATGTGTTTTGGTACAAGTCTATTATGTTCACAGCAAGTCACTTATTTGTCTCATAGTAAGCACTCCTGAGTTTGTGTAGCATCTTGGATGGGTGTTCATGTTCAAACAGCTGCCCAGGCTGTGCCTTCACAACGAGCAGTGCCTCAAGCGTATCATCACCCAGTGAAGCTCTTTGATCAGTTCTGTTTTTTCTCACTGTTGAGAAAATCCTTTCACAGGGTGCATTGCGACTATCAGGAAACATCATCTTAAACCCACGACACGACGTGTCCGCTGCAGCCAGTGGCAAGTTGTGATGTGCGATCATTTCCACCATCATCACTTCGGCTCGAGTGACTGCCAAACAAGTGTCATTACTCGTAGGTTTAGAGAAAGAGAAGAAGCTGCTAATATTACTTGCGCTTTTTGCCTTTAAAATCTGTTCATGTTTATCCGAGGCAACATGTCTTAAAATGTCATTGGCGCCAGCGTGAGCTATCGGAAAGTCTTTCCCGCACACAGTGCAGTAGGCATACTCTTCGCCTTTCGACGATGCTTTGACACACGGAAAAGTTTTTGCATACGCTGGCTTGAACAGCTGAACTCTTTTTTTCCCCCCCGAACCACAGACTGCCGGTGAACTGTCATCTCTACGCCGTTTGCCGCAGCAACAATCTCCACCAACACTTGTAGACGCTTCGTCATCCGCCATGTTTGAACGCACGCGGTACGAGATACGGAGCTAGGCCGCAGTTGCGCATTTCATGACAAAGTCGAGTGACATTGCCAATGTAAATGTACACAAGATAACTTCGTTTGCCCTCAATGTATAGTCTGCTCATATGATATTATTATCATCTAACGGCAGGCGAGACCAACGACTTCGCAAAAAACTTTCGTTCACCTGACAACGGAATTGCATTCTCCGCGCCTGATTATGTCCCTTAGTTTCACCGCTAAGGTGACTGTGCAAACTGTCAATTTTTGCGGCGGAGATCGTAGCAGCTGATACCGTATTTTGGTGGCGAGTAAATCCGTATTTTGAGCGCACTATCAGTATTTCCGTATCCCCAGCTTAAATCCGTACTAAATACGGAGAAATACGGGGGGTGCACAGGTCTGGAACTGTCATCCAATTCTGACCATATCTCACAAGTCAGGGTCACATGGACAGATAACACTGGAGAGATGTTCATGCTTTCAAAGAAACTGTGATCTTGATATATGGTATGCAGCAAACTAATCCATCATTGAAAAAAAAAAGGAACATTGTAGTGTACTCATATCAAAACATGAAACAAGCTGTGTGAAATCTCTGTCTCTCCTGCTGACTACAATACTGACTTCTGATCTGGGTGATCGTGAATTTGAGGACAAAAATCCAGTGCCATAACGATCACTGCCAAGGCAGTCAATTACTTGGTTTTCTGAAAAATATTTCCCTTACCTGGTACTTCGATTTGACTAGTAAACTGCTTATTCACATGTGTCCCCCCATTCAGCATTGTTCATACACTACCAATCTACCTGTGTCATTACATCTACCATTGCTCACCCACTACCAATCTACCTGTGTCATTACATCTACCATTGCTCACCCACTACCAATCTACCTGTGTCATTACATCTACCATTGCTCACCCACTACCAATCTACCTGTGTCATTACATCTACCATTGCTCACCCACTACCAATCCACCCGTGTCATTACATCTACCATTGCTCACCCACTACCAATCCACCCGTGTCATTACATCTACCATTGCTCACCCACTACCAATCCACCCGTGTCATTACATCTACCATTGCTCACCCACTACCAATCCACCTGTGTCATTACATATGGCATTGCTCACGCACTACCAATCCACCTGTGTCATTACATCTACCATTGCTCACTCACTACCAATCCACCTGTGTCATTACATCTACCATTGCTCACCCACTACCAATCTACCTGTGTCATTACATCTACCATTGCTCACCCACTACCAATCTACCTGTGTCATTACATCTACCATTGCTCACCCACTACCAATCTACCTGTGTCATTACATCTACCATTGCTCACCCACTACCAATCCACCCGTGTCATTACATCTACCATTGCTCACCCACTACCAATCCACCTGTGTCATTACATATGGCATTGCTCACGCACTACCAATCCACCTGTGTCATTACATCTACCATTGCTCACTCACTACCAATCCACCTGTGTCATTACATCTACCATTGCTCACCCACTACCAATCTACCTGTGTCATTACATCTACCATTGCTCACCCACTACCAATCTACCTGTGTCATTACATCTACCATTGCTCACCCACTACCAATCTACCTGTGTCATTACATCTACCATTGCTCACCCACTACCAATCTACCTGTGTCATTACATCTACCATTGCTCACCCACTACCAATCTACCTGTGTCATTACATCTACCATTGCTCACCCACTACCAATCTACCTGTGTCATTGCATCTACCATTGCTCACCCACTACCAATCCACCCATGTCATTGCATCTACCATTGCTCACCCACTACCAATCTACCTGTGTCATTACATCTACCATTGCTCACCCACTACCAATCCACCTGTGTCATTGCATCTACCATTGCTCACCCACTACCAATCCACCTGTGTCATTACATCTACCATTGCTCACCCACTACCAATCCACCTGTGTCATTACATCTACCATTGCTCACCCACTACCAATCCACCTGTGTCATTACATCTACCATTGCTCACCCACTACCAATCCACCCGTGTCATTGCATCTACCATTGCTCACTCACTACCAATCCACCTGTGTCATTACATCTACCATTGCTCACCCACTACCAATCCACCCGTGTCATTGCATCTACCATTGCTCACCCACTACCAATCCACCCGTGTCATTGTCATTGCATCTACCATTCCTCACCCACTACCAATCCACCCGTGTCATTGCATCCACCATTGCTCAATCACTACCAATCCACCCGTGTCATTGCATCTACCATTGCTCAATCACTAGCAATCCACCCGTGTCATTGTCATTGCATCTACCATTGCTCACCCACTACCAATCCACCCGTGTCATTGCATCTACCATTGCTCACTCACTACCAATCCACCTGTGTCATTGCATCTACCATTGCTCACTCACTACCAATGCACCCGTGTCATTGCATCTACCATTGCTCACCCACTACCAATCCACCCGTGTCATTACATCTACCATTGCTCACCCACTACCAATCCACCAGTGTCATTACATCTACCATTGCTCACTCACTACCAATCCATCCATGTCATTGCATCTACCATTGCTCACCCACTACCAATCCACCTGTGTCATTACATCTACCATTGCTCACTCACTACCAATCCACCTGTGTCATTACATCTGCCATTGCTCACCCACTACCAATCCACCTGTGTCATTACATCGACCATGCTCACCCACTACCAATCCACCTGTGTCATTACATCTACCATTGCTCACCCACTACCAATCCACCTGTGTCATTGCATCTACCATTGCTCACCCACTACCAATCCACCTGTGTCATTGCATCTACCATTGCTCACCCACTACCAATCCACCCATGTCATTACATCTACCATTGCTCACACCACTACCAATCCACCTGTGTCATTGCATCTACCATTGCTCACCCACTACCAATCCACCTGTGTCATTGCATCTACCATTGCTCACCCACTACCAATCCACCTGTGTCATTACATCTACCATTGCTCACCCACTACCAATCCACCTGTGTCATTGCATCTACCATTGCTCACCCACTACCAATCCACCTGTGTCATTGCATCTACCATTGCTCACTCACTACCAATCCACCTGTGTCATTACATCTACCATTGCTCACCCACTACCAATCCACCCATGTCATTACATCTACCATTGCTCACCCACTACCAATCCACCTGTGTCATTACATCTACCATTGCTCACCCACTACCAATCCACCTGTGTCATTGCATCTACCATTGCTCACTCACTACCAATCCACCTGTGTCATTGCATCTACCATTGCTCACTCACTACCAATCCACCCATGTCCTGACACTAACACTGCACTTGTGTTCTCACATCGGCTGTGTCATTGCATCCACCATTGCTCAGGCATCACCAGCCAGTCTCTGTCCCCCCATCTACTATTGCTCATGCTCTACCAATCTACTTGTGTTCTTGTATCTGCCATTGCTAATGCACTAATCCACCTGTGTCCTCGCATCTGTCCTTACTTACACACAGCCAATCCCCACCTCTTCCCTAGTCCGCCATTGCTCAAACACTGGTAGTCCACCTCTGTCCACCCATCTGCCATTATTTACACACAACCAGTCCATGTTTCCCAGTCCGCCATTGCTCAAACACTGCCAGTCCACCCATCTGCCATTATTTACACACAACCAATCCACGTTTCCCAGTCCACCATTGCTCAAACACTGCCAGTCCACTTCTGTCCACCAATCTGCAGTTCCAGCCTTGCTTTCTACTTTATATACATATAAAGCGCTTTTAGCCTGAGGTTGTGCATGTTCCTGGGGCCCTGAAAGCGAAATATAAGGGAAGAAACCCCACTTTGTTCCCTCTGCATTCTGTTTGGCTGGCTGATGTCCCTTGGTTCCTGAACCTACCATCATCTGCCTGTCTTCACCTGCATTCCCTAACATTCCACACACACATACATGCATTTACGCGCGCGCACACGCACACACACACAGACATACACACACACATATGCTATTGAAGGGTTTTATATTCATATTTCCCTGATTTTTCATTCTGTGGTTTTTTTTCTTCCCCCATTCCTCCTCCCCCTCTCCCCTCCCTCCCCTTCTTTTTCTTTTAATCTTTGCCAAATCATTAATGTAATGACGGAGTAATCGTTTACCTGCACTTGTATTCCCCTACTAATCATTTGTTCAACATAATGTTTGGTCAATCAGTGGGAGGTTGCATCTTTTAGGAGACACAAGTAAAGGCTGTTCTGCACAATTCCCAGCTGCTGTCAGCACTTACGTGACCGACAATGTTTGGGTTGTTAAACAGCAGAGCTGACCCCTCTGACCGTTGACATCTTTTGACATCCCTTGCATCCTTACATGGATCCTCAAGCACAGACTCAAACATTTTCCCCTACATTTTAGACTGTTTGCATGATGATTTAAGTTTTTCAGCGACTTATTTCCTTACCACACTTTCTTTTCGTTTTACTTCTCTACCCTCCTTTGGCTGCTCTGAGGTGTTGTTGGATTTTATTTTTGAACCCTTGGTGGTAAGAATACCACAGAATTGTAGACTGTGGTATATCTCCATTTGATGCCACAGGAGCACAAACGCAATCAGCTCTGCCTCCCTGATGAATCGATCCAGCAGATGAAAGGCCTCGGAGCAGGCAAAATGAATGGTTCTGTCTCGAAGATAGATTGAAATGGTCCCAAATACGCAGCTAGTGAAGGGTATTATGTTTATATTTCCCTGATTTTTTTTCATTCTCGTTTCCTTTCAGGATCCCCTGTTCCCTCCCCTTCCCCCTTTTTGTTTTGTTTTGTTTTGTTGTTTGTTTAATCTTTGCCAGATCATTAATGTAATGACTGAGGAATTGTTAGCCTGCATTTGTTTTCACCTTCTACTAAAGTATTCAATACCTATACATATCTATGTATATATCTATATCTATCTGTATATACATACATACAAATACTTGTACATACACATGCCATTCATGATTCTCAGAGTCCCCAGTCTATACATATGCCCAGTCCATTACTTGTAGTCTCTTCAGAGCAGGTCGTTACCTGGTAGCTAGGGATTAGCTTGACGATGTCATTGACCCTGATGTCGGTGGCCACAACACCCAGCAAGTTCTTCTCTGGTCTCTCTTCAGCCTTACTCTGAACACACACATATAGACACACACTGTTTAAACACACCTGCAGCTACTGTTTTACACACATACATATACACACACACTGTTTAAACACACCTGCAGCTATTGTTTTAAACACACACGTATACAAGCACACTGTTTAAACAGACCTGCAGCTATTGTTTTAAACACATACATATACAAGCACACTGTTTAAACAGACCTGCAGCTATTGTTTTAAAAACACACGCATACACGCACACTGTTTAAACATACCTGCAGCTATCATTTTAAACAAACGCATACACACACACTGTTTAAACACACCTGCAGCTATTGTGTTAAACACACACATTTACACACACACTGTTTAAACACACCTGCAGCCATGGTTTTAGACACACACTTATACACACATTGTTTAAAACACACATAGATAAGCCATTATTTCGCCCGCATGCACAAAGCACAGTCATCATTTTAAATGCGCACACACACATACACACATTGACAGACTGAAAAACATGAGAATCAGAACTGTAACACCTGTCTATCATATTTACACACCTCAGTAAAAGTATGACATTGAAGATCAGACAACATTCTTTTAACCCTTAAAACCTAAACCAAACATCGTCTCCAAAGATCCATATTTTGCATGTTTTGGATTGAGATCTGGTTTCAGAATAATCTGTCTGTAGTTACAGCATTTTACCTGATGCAAAAATGGTTTCAGAAAGGAAGAACAGAATGAACATCAAGGGCGACAGTCCAGAGGTTAGAACATGTACCTCTCAAGCAAAGACAGGGAAGCTGGAGATTTGGGCAGTGTAACTGGTGGATAAAGGGGGGTGGGTTGGGGGGGGGGGGGGGGGGGGGGGGGGGGACTGTGCCTGTTGCCCAAGGCAACATACATACAGACCTGCTGGTGACTATAACCTGTTTCTGTGGAAACTATCAAGCACACAGGTCAGGTACAATGTTAATGATAATGCCACCAGTTGCCATGGCGAAGTGGTTAGCGTCATGGACTCCCAGCTGGGAGGTTGTGGTTCGATTCCAACCAGAGCCATTTATTTGTTGGATTTTCTGCCAAAATGGCTCTTACCCAGAGCTGAGTTTCCTATGGGGTCAGTTGGAAAGACTGGGACCACGCAGTCAAGTTTAATCCACTTAATCGATGCTTCTCTGAGAAAGTTGCTCAGATTTCTTGTCCAGCATGTCGGTGTCTGTATCTCCCAGGCCTGGTTGATGCTGGGATATATTACAGAAGAAAGTGAAGAGTACACCCCTGGCATGTAGGCTCAGACTAAAGTGAAAATCCATAGCATCAGCTTCATCAACCTCATGCTCATCGTTCAACATTTAAAAAACAAAGACTCAAATTCTGTAGCCCTTTATGCGTTGCTCTCAGTTTCGATTGCCTCTCCACATCTGTGGCCTTGGTTTGATTCTGCCAGGGTCGCTGGTATTGGCAAATTCATGGGACACTCTTTGAACAGACATGCTGGTGCCCCCTGGAGGGAGAGCTCACTCACGCCTGCTCCATGATGAAGCAATCATTGTCGTCAGTAGGGGGCTTAGTAGATGGCGACTAGGGAATGATTGTCGTCAGTAGGGGCTTAGTAGGTGGCGACTAGGGAATGATTGTCGTCAGTAGGGGCTTAGTAGGTGGCGACTAGGGAATGATTGTCGTCAGTAGGGGGCTTAGTAGGTGGTGTCCTGTATATGCTGGATCGGAACAGGCGCTACTGAACACCACCAAAATGACTCGGTAGCAACATAGTGTCTCCTCCGCTGGGAGACGACTTGACATTGACTGCTCCCTGCCGGGGCTGTGGCTGTGGATAAGGGGAGTTGAAATGAGAGGCATGGGTGGACTAAGGTGGATTAGAAACATGGAACAGCAAAAGAAAAAAAAAGATAATGTCATCTGTGTCAGTGCTCAATATCATGGGGGACAAAAGTCATGCAGCAGGGACTAGGACACTTCAAGAGCAGACAGGTAACGACAAGTACTCTTCCCCGCTCCCTGAAATTCGATAATGAACATTCAACAGCGTTATCCTTGTCCATCTGTCTGTAGTGTGCACGTCCCCGAATTATTTTTACATCGAATGATATGATGTGATAAAAGATGCGATCTTTACTTACCACTGTCTTGTTTGTGCGTGGGTCAAACACAGGCATGGCAAAGGACATCACTAGACCCATCCCCTGCAACCAATAACATCCACATTATACAAACACAGGCATGGCAAAGGTCATCACTACCGCCCCCCCCCCCCCCCCTTGCAACCAATAACATCCACATTATACAAACACAGGCATGGCAAAGGACATCACTAGTCCCATCCCCTGCAACCAATAACATCCACATTATACAAACACAGGCATGGCAAAGGACATCACTACCCCCGCCCCCCCCCCCCCCCCCCCTGCAACCAATAACATCCACATTATACAAACACAGGCATGGCAAAGGACATCACTACCGCCCCCCCCCCCCCCCCCCCCTCAACCAATAACATCCACATTATACAAACACAGGCATAGCAAAGGACATCACTAGTCCCCCCCCCCCCCCCCCCCCTCAACCAATACCATCCACATTATACAAACACAGGCATAGCAAAGGACATCACTAGTCCCCCCCCCCCCCCCCTGCAACCATCAACATCCACATTATACAAACACAGGCATGGCAAAGGACATCACTAGTCCCCCCCCCCCCCCCCTGCAACCAATAACATCCACATTATACAAACACAGGCATGGCAAAGGACATCACTGGTCCCATCCCCTCAACCAATAACATCCACATTATACAAACACAGGCATGGCAAAGGACATCACTAGTCCCTCCCCCCCTCAACCAATAACATCCACATTATACAAACACAGGCATGGCAAAGGACATCACTAGCTCCTCCCCCCCCCTTAACCAATAACATCCACATTATACAAACACAGGCATGGCAAAGGACATCACTAGCTCCCTCCGCTCCCCCCCTCAACCAATAACATCCACATTATACAAACACAGGCATGGCAAAGGACATCACTAGCTCCCTTCCCCCCCCCCCCCCCCCCCCTGCAACCAATAACATCCACATTATACAAACACAGGCATGGCAAAAGACATCACTAGTCCCAGTAAAGAAGATGAGGATGAGGTGCTAACATGGGCACAGTGTGGGTCATGGCACAGGCCAGTACAGACGATGAGGATGAGGTGCTAACATGGGCACAGTGTGGGTCATGGCACAGGCCAGTACAGACGATGAGGATGAGGTGCTAACATGGGCACAGTGTGGGTCATGGCACAGGCCAGTACAGACGATGAGGATGAGGTGCTAACATGGGCACAGTGTGGGTCATGGCACAGGCCAGTACAGACGATGAGGATGAGGTGCTAACATGGGCACAGTGTGGGTCATGGCACAGGCCAGTACAGACGATGAGGATGAGGTGCTAACATGGGCACAGTGTGGGTCATGGCACAGGCCAGTACAGACGATGAGGATGAGGTGCTAAAATGGGCACAGTGTGGGTCATGGCACAGGCCAGTACAGAAGATGGAGCAGTGAGAACCTGCTGCAGCACTGACCTGAAACATTGCACTGTCTTCGTAGGCAGCGTCCAGGTTGTTGGTCATGTGCGGCATGCCGCTGGTCACCGGCGACTGTTGTGTGGGGTAGTCCAGGTAGATGGCGCTCCACACGTCGTGACTGGACTTGTTCTGCACTAGAGGACGGCTCAGGACCTTGATGTATTGCTGTCAACCACGAAACACATCACATCAACCATGAAACACATCACATCAACCACGAAACACATCACATCAACCACGAAACACATCACATCAAAATGCTCCTAGTGCAGGCAAGCACACAGATGCAGAGAACCAATGGGCATGTTCAAATACACATGCACTTACATATGCTATGTACTCGTGCACATTCACACACATTTAATATCATGCTTGTACAAACAGAAATAAAACTGAAGAATTTTCATTTACACAAAAACGTAAGAGCGAATTTATAAACTTGATGTGAATTATGACTGTTCTACAAGTGAGTAATGAAAGATACTGATCATCTAAAATTAACAACAATCACAACACCAATAAAAAAAAAGAAGAAGAAGAAGATATTAATGCAAATAAAACATCAAATCCAACACAGACAAATGCATACACACTCAAGTGATCAGGACTGATATTTCCAGCACAATACGTTTATATTACAATGACATCAGCACTGAAACAGCACCCAACAGCTTGGTTGTCTTCCTGAACCAGACAATGGATTTCAAGCCCAGTCTCTATGCACCGATGGTCAGGAATTTCAAGCCCAGTCTCTATGCACTGATGGTCAGGAATTTCAAGCCCAGTCTCTATGCACCGATGGTCAGGAATTTCAAGCCCAGTCTCTATGCACCGATGGTCAGGAATTTTAAGCCCAGTCTCTATGCACCGATGGTAAGGAATTTCAAGCCCAGTCTCTATGCACCGATGGTCAGGAATTTCAAGCCCAGTCTCTATGCACCGATGGTCAGGAATTTCAAGCCCAGTCTCTATGCACCGATGGTCAGGAATTTCAAGCCCAGTCTCTATGCACCGATGGTCAGGAATTTCAAGCCCAGTCTCTATGCACTGATGGTCAGGAATTTCGATGCAGTTGCAAGTTGACAGAACACAGACATGAACGTTTATTCTCAAAACCAGAAGAAAATTCATGATATATAGCTATGGGCATAATTCAACATATCAACAAACTGAAAATTGGTTTGATCTGATTTTCAAATCAGATGATCTTATTTTAAATATAAGGCCATGATCTTGAAGATCCCAAGTACAAAACAGTTGTCCACTTCTTCCATTTTACGTAAAGCCACTAGCCTGCAAAATATTTAACAGAATCTGATCTGATAACATTAAAATCAGATGATTTCAATTCTAAACAAAATAGCACCTTATCACAAACACCATGCTCAGACATCTGAAACAGACTTCAAAACAACTGTCCAGTACTCATGTCTAAATTACTTTCAAGCACATGCCAGGAAAACTTTGTGATAAACGTTTACTAGGAAATACACTCTAAACAAGCAAAAAATACCCCACTTCTAATTTGATTTGGAATCACTGCAAGTACTGAACATAACCTCACCTGCACGTTTTCTTGCACATCTGCCTTTGTTGAGATGTGAGTAAATTCCCCTGTACAAAAAACAAAGAAATTATCAGGAAAAAAAGAACACGAGAGAGAGAGAGAGAGAGAGAGGAGAGAGAGAGAGAGAGAGAGAGAGAGAGAGAGAGAGAGAGAGAGAGAGAGAGAGAGAGAGAGAGAGAGTGAGAGAGAGACAGACAGACACACAGACAAATACAGAGACAGACAGAGAGGGAATCCCTCAACCAAACAAAAACAACAAACTTAAAGAAAAACTACTGTTCTGCCCAGGCGAAAGAAAGAAAGAAACAAATCACAAGACAAACATGACACATTCGACCTCTTTGAACATCTTCTGCCAGACAAACAACACTCAAGACAAACGAAAACGAAGCACAAACAGACAGTCACTGATCTCCTCAACCTGGGGAAAAAAATGGCGCAAACTCTTCCAATGTGTTTCAGCGTCCACCTGCAGTCACCTCACTTTGACTCAAACCAACACAAAGAAAATGCTCTCCTTCATCGTCTCAACCCTTCAGAGAGTTGAGCCTGGGCAGCCTCTAATGCCTGGCCAATGGGAGCTGACCTGCTTGGGTGGCAGGAATACGCTACTTGAAGTCCAACGATCTCTGTGGGTAGAGTGGGGAGATGGCAGTGGGTTGCTGGCGCCTGCAGAGTTGGGGAGTGCTTGTGGTGTTGCAGGTGGTATAGCCCTCCCTCCCCATCCATCTAACAATTTTCTTCTTGTGTTGTTTCACATTTCGTTTTCTCGTTCCTCAATGGAAGGAGGAGGATAGCAAGCACACTCATGGTTGGTTACGGCAAGACCTGTTCATACAATCATCTGCTGTAAAATAACTGTCAATTAAAAAAAAAAAATCTAGCTAGCTTGTACAATGAGCACTCTTTATGTGCTACGATGCCACTACACTGAACCAATACATTGAAAAGTTGCAAACAGAGAGAGAGATAGACAGACAGAAAGGAGAGAGAAAGAGAGAGAGAGAGAGAGTGGGGAGAGAGAGAGAGAGAGAGAGAGAGAGAGAGAAGAGAGAGAGAGAGAGAGAGAGAGAGAGAGAGAGAGACAGACAGAGAAAGAGAGAGAGAGAGAGAGAGAGAGAGAGAGAGAGAGAGAGAGAGAGAGAGAGAGAGAGAAAGGGGGAGAGAGAGGGGGGGAGAGAGAGAGAAACAGACAGAGAAAGAGAGAGAGGGGGGGGGAGAGAGAGAGAGAGAAAGAGGAGAGAGAGAGAGACAGAGAAAGAGAGAGAGAGAGGAGGGGAGAGAGAGAGAGAGAGAGAGGAGAGAGAGAGAGAGAGAGAGAGAGAGAGAGAGAGAGAGCGAGCAAGGCCAGAGACTGGGCAGGCACAACTACAACAGCATGACCAGAAAGGTCAGCCAGTGAGTCACCACACACTACTGTAACATGATCAGGCCCCTTTAGCTAGCGCCCACACTCCTGTACAAAATCACACTTTCCCAGTAATAATTCCGTCTCTCACATCATCATCATCATCATCATCATTCTCTTGCCCATGATGGGCGTAGAGGAGAGATGACAGACACTCTCGAAGCCAGACACCGCCATCCGGCCCTGTCCTCTGCCTGTCGCATCAGCGTAGGGCCATCCATCCTGGTCCATTCTTTGATGTTGTCCATCCAGCATTTGGCTTGTCGTCCCCTTCGTCTGCCGCCTTCCAGCGTGCCCTGGATGACTGTTTTGGGCAGTGAATTGTGGCGTATGACATGCCCGAACCACGACAGCTTCCTCTTCTTGACTGTTGCCAAGAGGGGTTCTTGGGGGCCTGCAAGTGATGTTATTTGGCTCCTCACAACGTCGTTTGTCTTCCGTCTTGCCAAGAGATCCCGAGCAAGCGCCTGAAGCATTTAGTTTCAAACGTCTGGATTCTCTTGGTGGTCTCTGCTGTCATGGTCCAGCTTTCGCAGCCATACAGCAGGATGGACAGCACCAGGGACTTGTACAGCTTCATCTTGTAGGAAAGCTGATCTCCCTGCTCTTCCAGATCTTGTTTAGCTTTGCCATTGCTGCTGTTGCGATCGCTAGTCTGGTCTTGATTTCTGTGTAGAGCGACCGTCTTTGGTGAGAGTGGCGCCAAGGTATTTGAAAGCGCCCACTTCTTCAAGCTGTTGTCCGTTCATGTAGATTTCAGCATGGGTGTTGGTTGTGCTGTTGACCAGGACTTTGCTTTTTTCTGTGCTCACTTCCATTCCATATGCACCTGCCCTTTCTTCCAGTCTCTTTGTCAGGTCTTGTAGTTCTTCGTTGCTGCCTCCCATCAGGTCGATGTCATCTGCGAACCTCAGATTATTGATGATTCTTCCTCCGATGGAGACAGTGGAGTGGAAGTCATGGAGGTTTCACGCATGATGTTTTCCAGGAAGAGATTGAACAGTACGGGAGATAGCAGGCAGCCTTGACGGACTCCAACTGTGGTCTTGAAGTAGTCCCCTATCTGGTTGTTGAGAGGACTGCGCTGCTGGCGGTGTTATACAGCGCCTGGATGGTTTGGACGAGACCCTCCTCTATGCCAAACTTTCTGAGCACCTGCCACAGACCCTTGTGCCACACCCTGTCAAACGCTTTCCTAAAGTCAATGAAGTTGTGGAACAGGTCTCTCTGATGTTGCAGATGTTTCTCCATCAGTATCCGGCAGGTGAAGATCTGTTCTACTGTGCTTCTGCCTGCCCTGAATCCAGCTTGTTCTTCCGCAGATCGACTTTGTCCTCACTCCGCGGCGCTTCAAATCAAGCATCAATAAAGCAAAGACGAGGACATACCCCGGAGCTGATATAGGCAGCGACCACGATCTCGTGCTGCTCACAATGAAGATCAAATTGAAGAAAAAGCACCAAGCTGCGCAGCCACGCATCAAGTTTGACCTGGAGAAGTTAAAAGACCCAGAGATAGAAGAGGCATTCCAGGCACAGCTCGGGGGGCGGTTCGCGGCACTCAACCTCCTGGACAATGACATCAACGACCTCACAAACAGCTTCAATGAGGCAGTCTGCGAAACAGCAGAGGAGGTACTTGGCGACAGAGGAAGAAACACCAAGCATGGATCTCAACGACATCCTTGACCTCTGCGACAAAAGAAGATCACTGAAGAATACGAAAAATTCCAGCCCTGAACAAGCCGCACAGTATCGAAAAACCAACAACCTTGTAAAGAAGGAAATGATTGAAGCCAAAGAACAATGGATCAATAATCAGTGCGAGAACATAGAGAAAGGCATGGAAAAGGGAAACAGCAAACATGCCTTCACCACACTGAAAAACCTCACCAAGACGCAGCAAAACAGATCGTCAGTCATCGAGGATACCTCAGGCGAGCTGCTGACAGAAAGCTCCGCTGTTTTGAACAGATGGACACAGTACTGCCAAGAACTTTACAACTACCTATACAGCCAAACGACAGTCTGTTTGAGGGGGACTCAACACCATCAAGGGGAAACCTCACCACTACCAGTGATGAGAGAAAAAGTGAAGAAAGCCATCGGCAGCTTTCCCGGCAGGGAAATCACCTGGAGCAGACAATATTCCAGCAGAGCTGCTCAAACATGGAGGGAAGGAATTGGTCACTCTAGTAACATCGATTTGTCAGAAGATCTGGGAGACAAAACAGTGGCCCACAGAATGGACTCAATCACTCATCATCCCCCTGCCCAAAAAGGGAAATCTATGCCAATGCCAGAACTACAGAACAATAAGTCTCATTAGCCACACCAGTAAAATCATGCTCAGAGTCATCTTGAATCGACTGAAGAAAGAGGCGGAAGAACACCTGGCGGAAGAACAAAGCTGGATTCTCTCACATACTGTCAGCTAATAACAGACATTATCAGAAATTGCTCTCTTTTCCCTCTCAGCAAGCAAACAAAAATATACTGTATTACTCTAGGCTGTTATCTCGTAATGACTTTATGCCAACAGATTTGCGTTAATACTTCAATTCTTTACACGTTTATACATGAAAACCAGCTTTTGAACATAATCAGAACTGAACTAAACAAACGATAGACCAAGTCTGTGACTGGATAATGGAAAAGGGGAGGGGAGGGTGACAGAGCTGAGAGAGAAAAAGAAGCAACACAATGCCATCGCCAACTCACAAACACACAGCCTAAACCTTGCAGACGATGAAACTTGTGCATTGACAACAGAACACAGGCTATCCACTGGAGGTCAATAGAAACATGTCAGAGCTTTTTTTTCTAATCTTTTAATCTGCTGTATCACGTTATCATTGCTGCATAAAAAAATCATCCCGCTAACTTATGAAGTTGAGTCTAAATCCTTCATCAAGTCTTATCCTGTAAGATGGAGAGAATACCTTGTGACACCTGTCACAACAGACTGTCAGATGGAGAGAATACCTGGTGACACCTGTCACACCAGACTGTCAGATGGAGAGGATACCTGGTGACACCTGTCACAACAGACTGTCAGATGGAGAAGATACCTGGTGACACCTGTCACAACAGACTGTCAGATGGAGAGAATACCTGGTGACACCTGTCACAACAGACTGTCAGATGGAGAGGATACCTGGTGACACCTGTCACAACAGACTGTCAGATGGAGAAGACACCTGTGACACCTGTCACAACAGACTGTCAGATGGAGAAGATACCTGTGACACCTGTCACAACAGACTGTCAGATGGAGAGGATACCTGGTGACACCTGTCACAACAGACTGTCAGATGGAGAGGATACCTGGTGACACCTGTCACAACAGACTGTCAGATGGAGAGGATACCTGGTGACACCTGTCACAGCAGACTGTCAGATGGAGAGGATACCTGGTGACACCTGTCACAACAGACTGTCAGATGGAGAAGATACCTGGTGACACCTGTCACAACAGACTGTCAGATGGAGAGGATTCCTGGTGACAACAGACTCAAAGATGTTCATGGTACTGCGCACTTCACACAATTGTGTGGCTGTATCCAGTTGAGTTAAATATTCACTTTGACTTTTTGTGGCTATAGATGTGCTCGCACGGACAAATCTGATCATGCACAATTGCAGTCTATATGGCAATCATATGATGGCATACTACCATACATGATAATCACGTGACATTTCTGACATCTATCAAGTACTCTACCACATGTGAAGAGTCATGTGACTTTTCTGTGATCTACCAAAGTCACCTTTGTAGTGTTCACACCGAAAGATTAAAAGAAAAAGAAGCTGCAATTGAGGCACTTTTTATAATGGACAGCAACGCAGAAGATGAAATGATAATGAAAACCTAGTCACCACTCCAAGCCATACACTTGGTGATGTGATAGATTCTATCACACACGCTACTCCAATTGAAATAGTAAGCATGTGCTACTCCAATTGAAATAGTGAGCAGTTGTGGTATCCCACCCACTGTCCTCAGTACAGCTCAGTCACTCTCCCATTGTTGAACAAAGCTTGAGCCACTGTTTTTCATTCTGGCCGTTATGTCACATGATCCTGACAATGCTTTTCTATTGGCTGTTTGTCTACAGCATTCACTCCGGAGATGAACCAAGTTTGATGGAAATACAGAAATGTCTGATTCTTTCGACCTGGTCAGACTGAATCTCATCAAACTCAGTTTTTCTTCCAACACTCAGCTCATATAGTCTGAACTTCAGTCAGGTATCCTTCAATTACTTTTCATTTAACAACTTCCAGAGTTTATCAGTGTGAGAGGCCATCAATGGGCATTACAATCAGGTTACTTTCTCAGAACGCAATGAAAGGCAATACACTGTCCAGGTATGCAATGAAAGGCAATACACTGTCCAGGTATGCAATGAAAGGCAATACACTGTCCAGGTATGCAATGAAAGGCAATACACTGTCCAGGTATGCAATGAAAGGCAATACACTGTACAGGTATGCAATGAAAGGCAATACACTGTCCAGGTATGTTTCAGTTTCAAAATGAGGTGACTACAGGTGGAAACTGGAACAACTTGAAAGAAAAATTACTCTGCCACAGAACAAAAGATACAAACGAATGACACGACAAACACCTCTTTGGTCTTCTTCAGGCAAGACAAACAACCTTCAAGACAATGACAACGAACAATGACTTATCGCCTCAAACTGGATGCAAAATGGATGTGAAATGGTATGTTTCAGACAAACTAAAAATTCCCTATTCAAGAAATCTAATCCTTTAACCCTTTCTGGGGTATGGAGGATGCTGCAGACAAGCTGTGGTCAGACACCTCTCAGTATAACCATGCTGGGAGAGATTTTGGACAAAAGACACAGTCTGAAAATCAAGTGATTAAAATTTTACTTGAGACTTCTAGAAGTCAACTTAACACTTCAGCCTTAGCCAGCATAATAGCTGAGTGATGTAGGGGACACCAAAGTGAGACATCACTAATTAAAGCCTGATGATTAGAGGAACTAAAACTGGTGTTATACCTGGATCTTGACCTCACCTTTGTTAACACAAGCCATCCACTGAACTTTACGATCGTCGGAAACTTCCTTGCCAATCAGGTAGGTGAATATTCGTGTCTGCAATAACAATGATTATTCATAAAGCTACATATTGAATTCTCGAGAGTATGAGAAGTACATGTAATAAAAGAACATATGTAAAGCAAATCAGCATCTGTTGGACCGTGTTTTCTCTCAGGCCTGATTCCCTGTCTATGCTGACAGTGATGCTACAGTCAGAAAACAGTGGTCAACACAATGTGTCAGCCACAGCAAAACAGACAACAGCTTGCTTGGCTTTGATGGCATAGCAGCAGCATTTCTGACTACATACAGATCAGGAATGATGTGGCGGCTAAGAATGAGGGATGAGGAGAGGACCAGGAGCTAAAGCAGAGGTAGAGAGAGTGGAGGGCAGCAGTGTGGGGTGGGATGGGCGTAGTGGCTGTAGTCCTCCTTCTGAATTAAGTACAGAGGCAGATACCTGACGATGTATAAGACAGTCTTTTGCACACTGTCTTCAGGCATCACACAACTCTTGTGTACTGCTGCACTATTTGTTTGTCTTGTGTATGTCAATGAGCACTTTATGATGTGCAGTTTCATAAAACTTTAGATCAAAAGAGCCTATTCTTTCATTGTGAACCCTGATTTTTAGGATATCATGAAGCAATTACAAGAATAAGAGAAATAAACCTAACAAGAGAATTTCTTGGCAATTATGTCATCATAAGTATGTGGGTGAGGGGAGTGGGAGGAGGGGCTGCCTCACACAGATTGATAGATTATATACCTTAAATACACACACACACACACACACACACACACACACACACACACACACACACACACAAACAAAGACACACACACACACACACACACACACACACACACACACACACACACACACACACACACACACAAATACACACACACACACACACATACATACAACACACACCACACACACACACACACACACACACACACACACACACACATCTTTGGTCATCTGCTCTCACACCAGCCCTGGAACCTAAACACAACTCAAAGACTGTCATTCTTGTCTGTCAAGTTCCTCTCCATTCTTTCCTCATGTCCAGCTCTTCACTCACTGCTTTTTCTGGCCAGTTTGATTTATTGTAGATGTCCACGTAGTTCTCTGGAGCTCCGTCTGTGATGATCATGATGGCCTTGTTGCAGATGGAGCCCGTCTTCTCTTCCTGTCACAACACAAGATATGAAGGAAGAGAGAGAAGGAATGAGTCAGAGAGAGCAAGAGCAACACAGAGAGAGAGAGAGAGAGGAGGAGAGAGAGAGAGAGAGAGAGAGAGAGAGAGAGAGAGAGAGAGAGAGAGAGAGAGAGAGAGTTTAAAATTTAAGTGTGTTTATCATCCATAATATTTTGGTCTAGAGAAGAGAAAAAAACAAAAAGAAGTAGAAAGAATAGGAACACATGAACAAGGTCCATACAACAGCATCACAAGAAAGTACATTGAGCCTCAAACTTCACAACATATGTATGTACATTAATTAGAATACTTGTGTAAAAAACAGTAGAAAAATGAGAAGGAAAAGAAGGGTGCAAGGGAAAAGAAGGACAGTGAAGGAGAAGGAGAAAACGAAGGAAAAAAAAAAACAGGAGAAGAAAAAGGAGGGGATAAACATGGTGAAGGGAAAGAAAAGGAAAAAAAAAATGGGGAAACAGGAAAAAGAAAAGAAAAAGATGAGGACTGAAAAAAGATCAGAAGACGAAGCAAATAGGAGGAAGCCGGAAATGGGGGGAAAAAAAGAAAAAAAGGAAGAAAAAAAAAGAACTTGCACATCACCCACACAGCCCCTCATACAGCCAAAGGCATCAACAGAAGCCACAGTTCTAACCTCTTTGAACAGTCTGAAGGCCAAGGTGAGAGCTTTACGGAAGTCTGCAGTATCCCTGGTAGCGATATCCAGGATCTTCTCCTTCATCCGACGGATGTTATCCACATTGGCTGGCATCATAGTCCCATTGAAACATGGGTCAACATATTCCGGTTCCTTAGAAAACTGCAACCAAAAGTATAACAAACAATGATACTTTAATACAACATGGTATAGTCTGTACTAGGCACCACTGTGAGATGTATCTCTAGACAGAAAAAATACTGCAAACACTTAGTCAACTTCATTGTAACACCTCCACATGTGTTAATGGTTGGTGTCCTGGACTCTCAATCTGTGAGCTGTAAGTTCCTCCCCCAGCTCTACCAGGTGGTCGAAAGATAGCGTCAGAATTGTCTCCCATGTAAACCTTTGAATTATTGATCCATTCTTTTCCACTCATCCATCATTCTCATTAAATACTCATCGGCTTTTTATAAGTCAATCCACATTCCGTTACCAAACTGGTTATTTGGGAAGAGTTCAGAGTTAAGACATGACATCTTGAGCAGGCAATTTCAATTCATGAGGTAGCCACCTGCACTGCTCCCAGAATGAGCTAAGATTTTTAAAAAAAAATTCCGTTTTGTATCCCGTTTGATTGACAACATTATGTGAAAGTGACACAGACAGTCCACTCATCATGAGTGTGGACAGTTTAACAGCTCTAATGCAGGTAAATCCATGATGACTTGGATATTAATGTAGATGAATGTGAGTCACCATAGATATACCGAATCACCAGTGTGCACATGAGTGACCACAGCAGCCAGTCACAAACATCACCAACACACAAACTGATATCTGCTCACTGAGTTACATCTGATGCTAGAGTTTTATATGAAATTTGGTACAATTCCAACACAGGTAACCAGCAAGTTCAGGGGGATGGTCCTAAGATGGACAAGGCAGCGGGGACACTCACGCATGCCAGTGCTGTGACTAAGCAATAGCCAACAGTCATCGGCAGGCTTTGTAGATGATGCCCTGTGTATTTTGGATCTGAACAGGCACCGCTGAACACCGCCAAAGTGACTTGGTAGCAGTGTGATATCTGCACCGCTGGGTTGTCACATCGCAATGTCATACTACTGCTTCCTATGGTTTGCTGTGCTGGGGCTGCTGAAGGAACAACCCATTGTGGTTGTGTAAGCGGTGGTCTGAACGCGCAGAGTGGGACCAGTGCCACATAGGAATGATGGAAAATAAGAAAACAGGGGGGAAAAAATGAGATGGCTCAATCTGCAGTAAACTCTCGCATTCATACTTGACAATGGACTTTAAATACCTGGAAGCAGCATGAACAGAAAGATTCTGAACACTTTGGGCTGTCTTATTCCATTATATAGCACAGCCTGATTGTATGCGATAGTCAGCATTTTTCTTTTTTAATAATGAAGTCAGTTTCACTATCTCCCTTTCACACAGAATACTGGTTTTATAACGGTAGAGAGAAATCATTTGCATGTGCATGCTTGAAAGGTGTTTAAAAGTGTGATACTAAAAACATGTATTATACTATAATTTTTGAAAAAAAATTGATACATGTCTAATAATTCTGTTACCTATCATATTTCAGGAAAATTCCCAGCATGCATCAGCTCCTTGGAAACAGATGAGCACTACTGCTAAGCATTGTCCTTCTGACTGGCAAACCACCACAAAGACCACAAGGCAACAAAACACTGTTGAATAGCGCTCAGGAATGTGTGTATTGTACCATCGCTAGGACTCACTTGGCCGTAGCATGAGCGGATCAAATGTTAATTATTATCATGTGTTTAATGAAAACAAAAAAACTCTGAAAAGTTTAACAAACTCTTCTGTTCTTCCTTATACAATGTGCTTCATTGAAAAAAACCCACAGACCCCTTACCTTCCCTTTTCCCTCACCTTTGACCCTTCACCTCCGCATACACCCACAAACTACAAAGGCAAAATGGAAATAGATGAACCCCCCCCCCCCCCCCCCCCAGTATTATCAATAGCAGAGAAAACCGATGTGTAACATCACAAATAAAGTTCACTCATACAAAAATTCACAGATCAATGAAAACATGGGTTGCCCTCTGAAAATAGAAGGGTAGCGATCAATACATACAGGTCTGACCTGAGTCTTCACAATGAATGCCAGAGCCTGACACTGACAGCAAAGTTTCCAGCACAACACATTTCGAACTGATTTAGAATGAAAAACATCAACAAACCATGTGCCTGCATAGCAAATGAACTGATTTTTGTGTAATGACAAACATTGCTGTTGAACAACCTAGTGTCAATAATAATTCACACTTCAGCAAGCATGGCATTTTTTGTGTGACCAGTTTGCTTCATTAAAAATTCTGTAGAACTTTTGTAGTTTAGCACAAATCAAAAATTTTTGTGCATGGAAAATGACTTGCATTCTATCAGCATTGGTCATGCATAAGCATTCACTCCTTTACACAGAAAATGGTAACAGTTTACTGGACAATCATCATTTTTGCAAGCAAATTTTGGCTTTTGAGTAACAGCATTGCTTTTGTTTTGTTTGAATGGTTGAATTATTGACATAATTTTAATGAGATTTTATCTCTGATGCTAATCACATGTGTTAAATAATCTTTCATTAAAAAGTGAATACATCAAATAATTAGAATCTGAAAGTGGGCAGCACACAGGAAATGGTCCAGATCAGAAGCCTTTGGAACTCTTAGCACAGGGGCAGAACGTACAGATACATTTCCCTCTGCTGGGAATGGGTTAATCTAATAGTTTGATACATGCTGTTTAAACAACTTGGTAGCAAAAAGGTTAAGCATGACCAGAATTGATAAATCAAACCAGCAGGAACTGCAATAAATAAAACAGCCCACGCTTGCTGACAACAGCTGCCAGAAGTTGCTTAAGTCAGCAGCCTCACTGTAAATGCAGACACGCTGACCTTGATGACGTTGAAGTAGTCCTCATCGCTGAGGGTCTCCAGAATGGTGAACACCGTGCTCTGAGCGATGGTGAATCTCTTGCCCGTCATGCTGCCGCTGGTGTCCAGCAAGATGATGATGTTCTTTGGGGTGCTGGCTGCCTGGATGTACCTGTACAGGCACAGCTCACATGGAGAACAGGAGAGCTCAAAGTACAGGTTTTCACACACACATAATACACCTGACATTGACAACAGGAGAGCACAGGTTTTCACACACACATAATACACCTGACATAGACAACAGGAGAGCCCAGGTTTTCACACACACATAATTCACCTGACATAGACAACAGGAGAGCACAGGTTTTCACACACACATAATTACACCTGACATTGACAACAGGAGAGCACAGGTTTTCACACACACATAATACACCTGACATAGACAACAGGAGAGCCAGGTTTTCACACATACATAATACACCTGACATAGACAACAGGAGAGCCCAGGTTTTCACACACACATAATACACCTGACATAGACAACAGGAGAGCCCAGGTTTTCACACACACATAATACACCTGACATAGACAACAGGCGAGCCCAGGTTTTCACACACACATAATACACCTGACATAGACAACAAGAGAGCACAGGTTTTCACACATACATAATACACCTGACATAGACAACAGGAGAGCCCAGGTTTTCACACACACATAATACACCTGACATAGACAACAGGAGAGCACAGGTTTTCACACACACATAATACACCTGACATAGACAACAAGAGAGCACAGGTTTTCACACACACATAATACACCTGACATAGACAACAGGAGAGCCCAGGTTTTCACACACACATAATACACCTGACATAGACAACAGGAGAGCCCAGGTTTTCACACATACATAATACACCTGACATAGACAACAGGAGAGCCAGTTTTCACACACACATAATACACCTGACATAGACAACAGGAGAGCACAGGTTTTCACACATACATAATACACCTGACATAGACAACAGGGAAGAGCCCAGGTTTTCACACACACATAATACACCTGACATAGACAACAGGAGAGCCAGGTTTTCACACACACATAATCACCTGACATAGACAACAGGAGAGCACAGGAAGCACAGGTTTTCACACACACATAATACACCTGACATAGACAACAGGAGAGCACAGGAAGCACAGGTTTTCACACACACATAATACACCTGACACAGACAACATGGGAGAGCAGGTAGCACAGGTTTTCACATACACATACCTGCTAGATGGATAGCAATGCTAAGGCAACATAAGTTTTAAACACACATACCTGACAAACACGATAGGCCAGGCACACAGTTTTCAAATGTGCATGCCTGACATAGACAACAGGGAGGCAAGGCAAAAACTGTTTTCACACACACATACCTGACATAGACAATACGACAGCCCGGGCAACAATTTTTCACACCCACATACCTGACATAGACAATATGACAGCCTGGGCAAAAATCATTTTCACACCTACATACCGACATAGACAATATGACAGCCCGGGCAAACAATCATTATAAACACCCACATACCTGACAAAAGACAATATGACAGCCGGGGCAACAATCATTTTCACACCCACAACCTGGCATAGACAATATGACAGCCTGGGCAACAATCATTTTCACACCCAACATACATGACAAAAGACAACAGGGGGGGAAAGGGCAGAACAGGTTTTCACACACATGCACATATGCACGCACACACACACACACACAAAACCTGGCAGGAAGAACAGAACAGGCAAGTAACGCAGGTTTTCATACTCGCACACCTGGAAAGGAAACAAAACAGGCCAGCACCACAGACACACACCCCCCCCCCCCCCCCCATGAGCATGTCATTCATACCTTCTACACAACAGTTTTGTCTCTAAGGCGTATCAGATCCGCTGTTGACAATTCTGTTATAAATTCAAACAGAAAGTGTTTAAACTTGATACATGGTGGACTCAAGCGTTAATCTTACTGGCTCCATCGCCACTTAGAAAAAAAATTCTAAAAAATTATTTCAATTTAACAAACGCAATCCTCCAATAAAGCGTACCATTTCCGCATTCGACAGTCAAAATATCCACTTTTTCAGATTCTCTTGGCCATTGCATCCCTGAAAAGAAGAAAAAATGTGTCGTTATCAGCCAGAAATGTCATACTTGATTAAGCAATGTGATGCAATAGTGGTGAAAAAGTGAAGTGTTTCTTCAGAAAGAAAAACCCCTTTAAGCATTCCCAATTTTAATGGTGTTTCTCACCCACACAACACACCACACACCCCACACACACACACAGATATACACAGATTCAACAAAGATACACTCACACCCACACACACCCACACACATACCACATTAGAAAGAGTTATACCCTGGAAATAGATACACACACATGCGTGCACTGCACACACAAACGCTGCGCGCACGCACACACACACACACACACACACAGAGATTCACACAGACACACTCACACATACCACATTAGAAAAAGTTATGCCCTGGATATACATACACACACATGCATACACACACACAAGAGTGCATGCACACACACACGCACATACACAAAACACGCACGCATGCACACACACACATAAGGACAGACACACACACACATGCGCGCGCGCGCACACACACACACACCACACATATACACACACATATACACACACACACCACGCCACACACACACACACACACACACACACACACACACACACACACACAGATACACACCACACACACACACACACACAACACACACACACACACACACACCACACACACACATACACACCACACATATACATACACACAGAAATCATGCATGACAGTCACCAAGATAGTGAACAAAAAGGGTGATGCTTGGGAGGAGGGGGAGGGGCAGGGGCAGGGGGTAAGAAAACTCTGATTTGAGGGAAGTTGTAACGCTTGTGATCAAGTTTGCACAACGAACAGAGAAGACAGCTGGTCCCAAGCAGAGAGAAACTGACGATGTGTAGTTGCAGGTGTTGGCAGAGAAACAGAGATGATCAGGAGATGATAGCTGGTTCCAAACAGAGAGAGACTGAAGAGGTGGAGTTGCAGGTGTTGGCAGAGAAACAGAGATAATCAGGAGATGATAGCTGGTTCCAAACAGTGAGAGACTGAAGAGGTGGAGTTGCAGGTGTTGGCAGAGAAACAGAGATGATCAGGAGATGATAGCTGGTTCCAAACAGAGAGAGACTGAAGAGGTGGAGTTGCAGGTGTTGGCAGAGAAACAGAGATGATCAGGAGTATACAGACAGAAGAGTTCAGGGAAGTATAACAACACATCCTGGTCATCAAATGATTCCAGACACAGAAAAGAGATGAAGTTGACAAATGCTGAGGTCCATAACTCTAAGGTCTAATCCGGCCATTGTGTCCCACAAATTTGCACTGAACCTGTTCTTCTTCTTTCTGTACTCCCCGTTCTTACAGAACAGGGATTACTTTACAATGAGAACGAAGAAATGCTGTCTATGTGTTTGTCTGTCTGTGTGTCAGTGGTCAAAATGTGTTCCACTCGCTCCAGAAACTTCTGGGCCGATCTTTCTGAAAATTTGTAGGTATGTTCATTATGGGTCACGGTTGATGCCCGATGTTTTGTTTTACCGGAATAGCCATTACTAATGGCTAAAACGGCCCAAAATGGTTTTTCTTCCTTATGGAATATCTGAGTGACAAAATATATTATGACGCATGTTTGACGTCGTCATACGTTTTGATGCATGTTTGATTGTGACATTTTTCAGCTTCACCCCCCCCCCCCCCCCATGTGTATTCAAGATAAACTGGGAGTACCTTTATATGTTTTTTTTCCCAACATTTTATTTCATCCCAAGATTCGGCATTCATCTTTACATGCTCTCTTGAAGACATGAGCTTGTAATGTATTCTTTGCTTAACAGGGAGTCACTGAAGAGAGTGAAGGAGAGGAATATCATGAGCAGACACAGCACAGTCCTATCTATATTGAGCGTTTGTACAAGACATATAAGCTAACAAGTGAGAAGAAAATCACAGTAATCATGTCCAGGTAGAACAAACCGAGCTTTAATTTGAGGTGACGATCTCCAGCAAACAGATTAGCATAATGTTTAAAAAAAAAAAAATGAAACTGTCAGAGCCAAACAAATTCAGATCTGAACATGGTCTGCTTTCATTTCTGTTTTCCCACTGAATATACTGGAGCTATCTTGACAAGTGGATTTCCAAAGATTCCCTAAGCAGTCAAAGAACTTGCTTGCCTGCATATCCAACTTCACCTGCAGAATTTCTAGCATCTTACTAAGAGAAAAACATCAACAGTGCTCACTTAACACCACGTAATGGTTGAGTTTTACATCCTTATAGCGTAAACTTTTATAGACATGTTTTTCTTTCACGGTAGTCTTTGGGCACTTAAAACCACATATCTGCCCGGCCTTTAATTGCTGACATTTTTCTCATGCTCATGACCACAGCAAGGGTGCTGTATCCATGTAAAATCATGATTTCAACAGAACGGGCAGTGAATGATACCCACCTGGAAAGATTCTGAAGAAGCCATCAGAACTGCAGAAGTACTGCCATCGGAGGTTAGGATATTTACCACTGTTGTTGACAAACTGCCGTGTTAGGTTCTCTGTCCACTGCACGCCATTTAAAATCTTCATGGCTGGAACAGCGAAAAGGAAAAAAAAAAAGGTTAAACAAAGATGCAATGATTATGGCTGAAAACAATGGTAAAAAGACAAAAAGGCTATGAGTGAAAACAACGGTTAAAAGACACCAAATATCATGGCTGAAAACAATAGTAAGAAGACAAAAAGCTTATGGTTGATAACAATAGTTAGAAGACACAACATGTTATGGCTGAAAACCATGGTAAGAAGACATCAAAATGTATAGTTGAATACATAAAGACTGAAGGTGTTAGTAATGAGGGTAAGCCACAATGACTGTATGTGAAAATCATGGTAAGCAAACTCTGACACTAACGGTGAAAACAATGGTTAGATGATGTGCATGTTGAGGGACTAGTCTGTCTCCGTATCACTTATTATGCATGTACATATGGATCCCCTTGTGGCTTTGTCGGTGTCTTACCCTCCCCCCCTCCCCCCATCTCTCTCTTCTTTTGTTTCTGTTTTTGCTTTGTTTTTGGTTGTCTATTTGTATTTAATTTTTGAAAAACCTGCCTTGCAAATAAACTAACACATGATACGGAAACTGTTTATGGTACTTGAATGAAGTGTAAGCGTTTGGCTGTTGAAACATAAAAGGTGTTAATTATATACTGATCTGAACTGAAATGCTATGAATTTATGTAAACTGTTTTGTCTTTGCAAGGAGAAAAATAAAGTTTTAAAAAAAAGAAAAAAAAAAGAAGAAAACAATGGTTAGAAGTCAAGAAGACTGTGTCAGAGAAGAGAAAACACTATCCAACTTTTGGGTGATGTCACCTATTTTGGACCATTGTACCAGCCATTAACCAATGAAACTTTGAGAGAAGACATCTGCAGAACAAGCAAAGCTGCAGAGCATCAACATCTCTGCCTTCCTTGCATGATCTATGGACAGGACATGCTTCAATGAACAGATTGAACTGATCCATCATTTCTAGATCACAAACCCAAAATCAACACCTTGCTAAAATCATTGTCATTATGCATGCATTCTATTATCATCACTCTAATATCAGTCTTGAGATGATGATCACAAGGTAAATTCTGCTGTGGCCCCCTTTCCCTTGGGATTTGAGAATGATGATATGACTCATTAGCTTCTGAAGCTCATGCCCATGTCATTATATACTTCTTTTTCAGATCTCCTCTTCTGCAGATGACTGTCCTTTTCTTTCCTTTGACATAAAAATGTTAACACAAACAACCAAGAAAATGACGAGACCTGTGCATCTGCACATTGCTGTTTCCACAAAACTGGTCTGTTTGTGTGAAACAGGTTGTATTTAGGATAGGATAAGATAAGATAATGTTGCTTATAGCCCAGCCGACCGCAAAGGGCCACATCAGGGCTGTCACCACGTTAAAATCAACTCACCATTTCATTTAAAAAAAACAACAAAAAAAAAAAAAAAAAAAAAAAAAAACAAACCCTTTCACACATCTCTTTAAATGACATCATCTAGAAACGTACCAGAAACTTGTTAAAAATCTTTCTTCCGTAAAATCTTAAATCAGATGAAAAATGTTAATCTCTCTCAAAAACTCAAGGATCACATCAGGCGGGACATCCCTGAACAGGATCTTCATGGACTCTGCCGTAAAATGTTTGTGTCTGACATCGTGCAAGTCCCAACACACTAAAAGAACATGTTTCATTGTGAGTGGCGCATGACATGGAATGCACCACGGAGCTTCTTCACTCTTTAAAAGGTAGGAATGGGTAAAATACGAATGGCCGGTGTGCAGCCGGCACAGAACCGTTTCCTCTTTACGACCTCCCGACGTGGATGGGAGGAAGTCCTTAAGGTTTGGACGGATCTGAAGAGTTTGTTATTCGTCTGTGTGTTCCAATCCTCCTGCCAGAGGTCTCTCACATAATCATTAATTTTGGGTTTTACATCTGAGCAGGGATATAAGTGTTGGACAGTTTCTCTCTTGTGGCGTTCTTGGCTAAACGATCAACCATTTCGTTCCCGCCGATGCCAACATGACCTGGAACCCAAGCAAGAGTAATGTTGTAACCGTCCGCCTTCAACTTGCTAAAAAGTTAAAAAAAAAGTAAAAGTTCTGGATGCTGAAGGTTGCGGCCAGCTATGGCCTCCAAAGCTGACAGCGAATCCGACAGAACCAGAAAGTCCCTCTTCGAAGAATGTGAGATAATCTTCAAAGCCAGTACCAGAGCAGTAAGTTCAGCAGAATAGACAGAAGCATCTGAATGAATATGTTCCAACAGTATCTGAGAAGGAGCGCCAGGGCAGTAGGCTGCACAGCCACTCCATCTTCAGACTTGGAACCGTCAGTGAAAACTTTTTGACAGGATGGGAATTTGGAACAGAGCTCAGCATACAAAGCCTTGTACGCCAGAGAGCTGGTAGACTCTTTGCGAAAAGCTGCAAGATCGAAACGAATCTCTGGTGTGAAAAAGGTCCACGGAGGTTGATCCGGAAACTTGGAAAAATCCGACACAACTCCTAGGTCTAGACCTGCATTCCGCACGTGAGGCTGCATACGCAGACCAAACGGCGGAATACATTTAGGGTTGCTTTCAAACTTACTTTGGAACGGAGGATCAAAGACACAGTCATAGGCAGGGTTTTCTGGTTCCGAGAACAGTCGGATATAATAATTCAACGACAGTTTCAGCCTGGGGTTTGGGACAATGAAGGTTCACCCGCCTCTGCGTACGGGCTGTACACAGGGGTGGTGCGGAACGCTCCAAGACAGAGACGAAGCCCTTGATGGTGGATAGGGTCCAAGAGTTTGAGGCAAGACGATCTTGCGGAGCCGTACACAGCACAACCGTAGTCCAGTTTGGAACGGACCAGGGCTCTGTAGAGGTGCAACAAAGTTTTCTTATCAGCGCCCCAGTCGGTGTGCGCTACGACCCGCAGAATATTCAGTGCTTTCGGCAAGAAGTTTTGAGGTTTTTGATGTGGCTGAGAAAGTTGAGTTTTTGGTCAAAAATAACTCCCAGGAATTTGGCTTCTTTTACAGCTGGAATGGGAGATTTCCCTACTTGAAGTTCAGGATCTGGGAAAAACTGACGGAAATTATGAAGTGAATACACTGCGTCTTTGTTGGAGAAAAGGGGAAACCGTTTTCATCCGCCCACCGATGGATTTTATCTACGCAAAGCTGGAGCCTGCGCTGGACACTCGGTACAGGCTTCCAGTTGCGTAGACAGCGAAATCATCCACAAACAATGAGCAGTCTGAACCCTGCTGAACCGATTGAACAATGTTGTTGATTTTAATACTAAAGAGGGCAGGAGACAGTATGCTCCCCTGTGGAACACCCAACTCCTGCTCGTGGACATCAGAGAGAGTGGTGCCAACCCGGACCTGAAACTGTCGTTCTGCCAAAAAATTTTGAATAAAAAGCGGAAGATGACCTCGAAAACCCAGATCGTGGAGATCATGAAGTATCCCCGACTTCCAGGTGGTATCGTAGGCCTTCTCCAAATCAAAGAAAATTGCCACTGCATGCTGTTTGTTCAAAAAGGCGTTCCGAAGTGTAGATTCCAGACGAATCAAATGGTCAACTGTAGACCGATGTTTGCGGAAACCACACTGTTCTTTCGCCAAAAGGCCATCGGTTTCCAGTTTCCACATGAGCCTAGCATTGACCATCTTCTCCATCAGTTTACAGATACAGCTGGTCAAAGCTATGGGACGGTAGTTTGATGGTTAGAAAGATCTTTTCCAGGTTTAGGAATTGGAATAATGAGGGCTTTCCGCCAAGAAGGTGGAAAAAACCAGTAGTCCACACATGGTTGTATACCTGTAGCAGGATGTTCAGACCCATTTGCGGAAGATGTTTCAAGAGTTGATAATGGATTTCATCTAGACCTGGAGAGGAATCGCTGCAAGAGAGTAAGGCAGATTTCAGTTCATTTAAAGTAAAAGGAAGATTGTAGTCTTCCATGTTGTCTGACGAAAAGTTGCAGGGTGATTTTTCTTTAAGGGTTTTATTTTTGACAAAAGTGGCTGATTTGTTAGAAGAGGAGGAATTCTTTTCTATGGTTGAAGCCAGCAGATTAGCAACTGCTTTCTTCTCTGTTATTAAAGAATCCGAAAACTTGAGATGGTTCACAGTGGGACAGGTGTTCTTCCCTTTGATTTTCTTAATGATGTTCCACACTTTTTTTTTGGAAGTTTTCGATGTCAGCCTGGAGCAGAAGCTTCTCCAGGACCGACGTTTACTGATTTTAAAAGTGTGTCTTGATTTAGCACGGAGTTTTCTGATGGGCTCGAGCGTTGGACCCCAAGGTCATTGGTACAAACCCGACGCTGAGCCCGTTTACGAACTTTGGAAATTTGTTGGCAGTCTGAATCAAACCAGGGTGTTTTTGGCATTTGAAGTTTATCGGAAGACACTGGAATACAAGCTTTAGCACACTTGATCATAGTGTTAGTCAGTGAGTCTGCTGGGTCCGGACTCTGAAGAAAATCAGTGTCCTGGAATTCCGTAGAAATAGTGGCTGCAAATAGATCCCAGTTTGCTTTCTTATAATTTAGATGTTGAGAGACAGAGACATGTTCAGTTATTACGGGTTGTAAACAGACAGGGAAATGGTCACTTCCGTGCAGATCGTCATGGACAGACCACTCATAGTCCAGGACCAGCGAGGGTCACAAACCGACAAATCTAAACACGAAAGTGAACCTGTGGAAGAGTGAGTAAGTTGCAGATCCGTCGTTCAGACAACAAATCCAAATCCGAAAGAATCCTCAATAGCGACCTCTGGTGACGTACTGACCTACCAAGAGGATTGTGCGTAAGTCACCCAACAGCAAAAGGTGAGGAAGTTCACTATCAACGACATCTACACAAACCGGGACAAAGGGAAGATAAAGGACAATTCCCAGTTTTGGAGAGTGACTCTCGCAGCTACACCTGAAGGGAGGTAGACAATCAACAGAACTATACAGCAATGTTTTGTGTAGGAGAAGGGCAACCCCGCCCGACAGTCCCAACGTGATGGTGTGCAGGTTTTGAAAGAATATTAAAGCCAGAAAGAGTAAAGGTCTTCTGCTTTGAATTTGAGTTTCTGAAGAGCACACGAAGTTTTAGAGACTGACACAAAAGCTGCAGCTCCTCGAAGTTGGAATTAGACCATGGATATTCAATGAATATTGTACTATCCATGGTGCAGAGGGCGAAAAGGAGAGAGATCAGGTCATCTCCTCCTCAACGTCTGCGTCCAATGGAGAGAATTTATATTTAGTTTCACTGACTGTGTTGGTCTTTGGACCTGCTGCGACACTTGCCGCAGGTGACAAAGGCCTGGAGTTTGAGATGGTGAGGTCGGGATTGGGAGATGGTGAGGTTTCATCTTCATCTCCACCATTCCACGCTGGTGAACTCCCTTGCCCGCACGGGCACTGGATAGGAGTTCGAGGCGGAATTGTGGTTTTTTAGTCTGCCCACAGCAGATGTTGTAGACTGCTGGCAGTCTGAGGGGTGGTGATTTTTTGCTCCACCAGGGCAGTCACTTTGGTTGGAAGTGTGGACCTGCTTCACCAGAGTGACAATTCGTCCTTGCAATGTCTTCGAAAAAGTGAAGTCATCAGTCGGCAGCAGACTGACCGAGTGGAACTTTGGGAACTGTCTTTACGGCCGAAGCATATGAAGCTGTTGAGTGTGACTGCCCACAACCTGCTTGCAGGCTTCAAAAAAGGAATCTCTTTTCCGTTTTAACGCGTTGTATTGTGGATTCTTGAATCCAAAGAGGACAGTTTTGGAAGAGGGGATGGTCGCCACCGCAGTTAGCACAATGTGCCGATCCTTGCACGCCCATCGTGGGTCGCCTTGCAGCAACCACCGCACACCTCCTGCCCAGAACAACGGTCTCTGACATGGCCAAACCTCTGGCACCTGAAACACCTCAACGGGACGGCACATATAGCTGAACACGAACATTCAGGTAACCTACTTGATGACCGGAGGCAACACAGGGTTGCAGAATGTCAGAAAGAGGGTGTTGGTGGCCACTCTCTCTGAACCTTTCTTTACCGACACCCTGCGCACCTCCGTCACACCCTGGGACGCCAGTTCTGTTTTGATCTCTGCTTCCGAGACACCTGCTAACTCTCGACAGCGAATCACACCTTTTGACGAATTCAACTGTTTATGGGGAGTCACCCTGATCTCCCTATCCACTAGTTTTGTTGCTTTCAACAGCTGTTCAGATTGTTTCTGTGATCGACATTGAATAAGAAACGATCCATTCCTCAACCTTTTATGGACCTAGGTTCACCTGCTATACCATGAAAGCCCTTTTGGATAGCAAAAGGCTCAGAGCTGAAAGGGTCTTTCCTGCTCTGTCCCTTCCACCACGAGCCAGGAAGCCCAGAAACCTGTCCTCTGTCTTACCTCACTGTCAGAATCGCTGTCTGTTTCAAATTCCCCTGAAATAGGGGATACTGCCTTCCTCTTCCTTTTGGGGGGGGGGGTAGTTTTTGAAAAGGCCATATTTTGTTTATTGTTTTTCATCCCTCCCTTACCCACCCACCTTGGAGTCCAACTAGGGCCAGGGCCAAGAAACCAATGTCTTGACCCCTTCCAGGCTTCGGAGAGACATACGACAAACAGAAGCCACCAACCCTATCCCCCCTGATCATGCTCAACTCCCGGGAACAGAGAGCTGAGCACTGCAGGGGTTTACTTGGCCAGCAGGGGAACTGTCTGTCTTGACCCAACCCCAAGAAGGAGAGCCGATTAGTACACCCGGGCCAAAGTGTACTCCCTGTCTAGGAGAGGTCCGAGCCAAGTGATGTGTTGAGAGCGCTGGCCCTCTCAATCACCAGGATCTCATTCCCCTCCGACACAGGTCGCACCGCACGGCAAACGCGCGGATCTTAAGGAGACCACAGAGAGAAAAGGAGCGTGGAAAAGAAGATTTGAAGGGAGACGAAGATAGAAAAGGGCCAAATAAGGGAGGCAGAAAACAAGAAAAGGAGAAAGGCGGGTTACTCTTAGTCAGGATCCTCACCCTTAGCCTATCTGACATGGGGAAACCCTACCAGGGGCATCAACTCCTTACCACGTTATGCTTAGGCCAGACAGCAACTTGGCTTTTCGGACCTAGAAGCAGTTTGAAAAAAACCCAGCCTATTTCCAAGTATTGATGCCCCCGCCAGCAAAGCCTAAGGGATCACTGGACCGCGCAAGCCCTCCGACCACGACAAGGTCGCAACCCCCGG
>CM031615.1:68295269-68315269 GCA_018398815.1 Conus ventricosus
CACAAGGACTAGTATCCCCAAAGTCGGAGTGTGGCTGCCCATGTGGCGGGGTAATCAAAAACGGTCACACACGTAATGTTCTCACCCCAGCTGATGCATTTTTTACCATAGTGTTCAAGTACTTCAGCTGTTCGGATGATCCCTGGAGTCTTTTAGCCAGGGTACGACAACAACAACAACAACAAGGACTAGTTTCAGTACTGTGATCTGCAGGAGCAGTTGGGTGCAGAATCCTACACAATGTGTCCAGATCCATTGAACGGTTTAGCTTACATTTATTCCCTTTTCATGCCATGCATGCCGTTTTCCAAGGTTTATTCTTATTTGAATAAAACCAAACAAGCAAAACAAAGTCTTTCCACACAGTACAGGCAAAGTTTCTATCCGAGTAATGAAACAAATTTTCACATACATGAAGTAAAAGGGAGGAAAAAACAAAAACCCAGGCAGACTCCTATACATCATTGTGTAGATTCACTGAAAAGAGACAAAGGAAACGCACCTTACAACCAACCAAACATTTCTCAAACACACATGTAAACCGACAGACATACAAAGAGCCACACCGACACTGTGTCTGATCAAGCAGACATTTGGGAGCAGCCCATCTGACGATAGTGATCCTACGTCAGGCTGTGGCCATGGCCGAGGTCCACACTCTGCATCCTAACTTTTTCTGACCCTCCCCTGAGGCAGTCTGGTTTTGCCAGAGCCCCCCCCCCTTTCCCTCTCACAGCCCCACAGCTATGCCTCATAATGAGACATCTGTCTTCTTTCTCACATCCCCTTTTCTTCTTGCACTTTGACTCTGGAAGCAGAAGAAATTCCCACCAAAACTGTCTGATTCACCAAAAACAGTGTTTGAAGGAACAAGACTGGATTCATCAAAACAGTGTTTGAAAGGAACAAGACTGGATCCACTAAAACTGTGTTTGAAAGGAACAAGACTGGATTCATCAAAACAGTGTTTGAAAGGAACAAGACTGGATTCATCAAAACGGTGTTTGACTGGTAAAGACTGGATACACTAAAACAGTGTTTGATAGGAGCAAGACTGGATCTACCAAACAGTGTTTGACAGGAGCAAGACTGGATCTACCAAACAGTGTTTGACAGGAGCAAGACTGGATCTACCAAACAGTGTTTGACAGGAGCAAGACTGGATCTACCAAACAGTGTTTGACAGGAGCAAGACTCGATCTACCAAAACAGTGTTTGACAGGAGCAAGACTGGACTGGATCTACCCAAAACAATTTCCAATAGGAACAAGACTGGATCTACAAAAGCAATATTTAACTGGATCCACTGAAACAATATTTGAAAAGAACAGAGCTGGATATGGGTCTGTTGCACTGAAAATGTAGTAATACCACTTTGACAAATGTGTGCATGTATATCATCATTATGTTAAAAAGATTTAGCATTGCTAGTCAAGCGTCCCAGATTTTCACTGCCCATAAACATGCACTTTGAACAACACAACAAATAAACAAGAATGAAACAGAACAGCACAAAGCACTGGCTGCAGTGAAATACTCGCACAGCATCCAGCCATACCACCCAACCAGGTCTTCTCCCTCCCTGTCTGCCAAGCACATACAACACTCCTAAACATCTTCACCAATGAATAAAACACTAAGTATAGCAATTCATCAATCATGGAGGAAAAAGAACAGTTTTGAGGTTTTGAGTCGACAGGAGATATGGAGGCATAGTACCTGTTGGGGAGTTGGAGATTAAGTGTTCACTTGATGTTGAGAGGATGCATTTTTGAGATTTGGAATTCTAGTGGTTGTTTACAATCATCAAATATTAAATAACTAACCTTCAGGTTCTTTATTTCGACAAGACCAAAGCCTCTGTTGCTGAACTGTGTCTATTTTTCTGTATGTTTGTCCTTTCCTTTTGGTTTTTGGTTGTTGTTCCTTTTTGATTTCACTTCTTTTATTTGTGCAGACTAGCTAAAACACAATGTTTTTTTCCTTACATGCAAAGATGGCATCACCTGAACATGAGAATATGTTACCTGTTTTTGAGTGAAACAGTTTCTTTCATGCTTTGGATCAGACAGACTACAGAAGAAATATGCTCCTCTGCAGAAAAAAAAGAATATGGGATTCAGCTCTGTAATAGGGGCATAAAAAAAGTGGACTCTGACACAATTACCCAAGAAACAGAAACTTAGAACAAACTTCTGATTCAAGATCTAACGGTGAGAGGGGTCAAATTACTGTAGACGATAAAGATCCTTTTATTGTCGGAACGTCTTGAGACAGTCCAACGGAAACACCGAGTACAAAGGTAATCATCAGCAGTGCTCCTATTCACTATTCATATCTAGAAACTCTGAAAGCTGTCAAAGAACTGAAGTGTGTGATGAGTTCAAACTCATTGCAGAACATGGCAGGCATGAGGAAACATCGGATGGTTGACAAGGTTTAGAATGATTTTCATAACTGTTCCGAACAATCCTTCCACAGGGCATTACAGACTGGTCCGTTCAAAGCCCCTGCCTCTCATCAGGAGCAAAAGGCAGTGCATTAACAGGCCGCTTCATAGTGTGGACACTGTCTACAGAAAGGTCAGCACAGAGGATCTGACTGCCCTGACCCAGTGAAATGCCATCAGTGTCATGCCAACGGCCACAAGGCTGAAGAGCAGGCATGCTCTCTTACCCTCCTTGAATACGGGAAAGAAAATCCTGCTGTTAACTCTGTGTGTGTGTGTGTGTGTGTGTGTGTGTGTGTGTGTGTGTGTGTGTGTGTGTGTGTGTGTATGAGAGTGTGTGTGTGTGTGTGTGTGAGAGAGAGAGAGAGAGAGAGAGAGAGAGAGAGAGAGAGAGAGAGAGAGAGAGAGAGAGAGAGAGAGAGAGAGAGAGAGAGAGTGTATGTGTGTGTGTGTGTGAAGTAATGGTATACTGCTACAACCGCCATGCACATGCAACATGTCATTACAATGTATTTTTAAAATACATCAAACTCAAGCTGGAAAAAAAAAAATCAAGGCAAGCAAACAGTACAACCATAATTCCCTCCCTTTCCCTTCCCCCTCCCTAATCTTCTTCCATCCCTCCCTCCTTCCTCCATCCCCGATCTTCTTTCAAATCAGAACCAAACTCACATTTGTCATAGATATTGGTGGGCACGTGCACGGTGCTGACGTTGGTGGAGAGGTTGACATTCCTGCTGCCAAACTTCCACACTTTGTCAGCAGGCAGATAGTCAATGGTGCCCTTGATGCGGGGCAGGTCCTGTCCCTTCACGCTGCTGTCGATCACCACCTTCTTGGCGTTAAAGTACTGCACCTCCTGCAACAGGTGCAAATCAAAACAGCTCTTCACCCTGCAAGTAGTCAGTCCCTCATGGATGGGGGAGGGATAATTCAGACCCATACTGTACAACTGCTGAACCTGACTATCAAACAACCTGAGAAATACATTAACAGACATTCTATTGAGGATATACATTTTTTTTTATAATACAGAATAGTGCATTTTTGGATATGTTAGCAAGATCTTGCATGCACCAACAAAACTTGAAAATATACCCAAATACTTGTAAGCGTTCACAACAGGCATTGAAACATAATTATAGAACCACCTTTCTCTTGTACTTAAATAACCACCCTTATGAAATACAATAATGTTACTTTTGGACAAATCAACCCTCAGCTGGAGAGAAGCAGTTGCGGATTGTAAACTATTCAGTTGAATCTGTAAACCCATAACGGTCTCTGCTATCAAAACCACATCCTCTGCTAATAAAATGATAAACAATTCAAAAGCATCCGATCCAGTGCCAGCAAAGCCCCATGTCTTCCATTGTTGATCACTTCAACTGCTAGCTCACTGATAAAGAGGGAAAACAGAACAGGACTGCAAGCATCACCTTGCCTAACCCCAGCTGCACAGTGAATAAAATCTGTCAGTTTAGCACCACAACAAACTCTAGCTGTAACTACCCCATACATGCTTCTGATACATCTGCAGAGTTTACCCTTGTACCATTTTTAATCATGACAGACCAAAGAAGATTTCTATTTATGGAATTAAACGCTTTTTCAAAATCTATAAAAGTGACGTATAATTTTCAATCATATGAAAACTGTTTCTGAATAAGAGCCATTAAAGTAAACATGTGGGCTACAGACTACAGGCCTGTCTAGGAGGCCTTGGCCCTCAGGAAAATGCGCAGCCTCTCTGTTATGATTCTCATGAATCAACATATTCTTGAGACACATCACGAATGATGTACTTGAAGATCATGTTGGTTCAGTCAGCGCTGGAGGGAGAACCATCATGAACCATCGCTTGACAAATGATATCAATGACCTGGCAGGCATTGAGCAAGAACTCACCAAGCCTGTTAAAAGACTGCATGAAGCGTCAGCAAGATTTATCATAGATGTCAATGCTGAGAACACCGACTTGAATGCCAGCCACAACAAGCCAAGGGAAAGCAACAGTCTGACATATGACTCTCCGTGCCTTCCTGTCACGGCGGTAACACCCGTGTTCCATGGCTTGGAGCCTTCTTTCCAGACCTGCTGTGAGGGTCCATGTCTCATATGCAGACAGGAAGATGGAATGCACCGGAGCACACTGGAGCCTGACCTTCTGCTTCATGGAGGTGCTCTTGTCCTTCCATACAGGTTTCAGCCTGGACAGCGAAGATGTTACCCTTGTTCTTGAAACATTTTCCAGTCTGAATCCCTTACTGCTCATGATGCATTCCAGGTAACTGAACCGTCCAACAGTTCCTAACTTCTGTCCATGGACAGTGACAACGGTGGTTATGGCGGTGTTGTGGCTGGCCGTCAGCTTGGTCTACTGAGCATTGTCATCCATTACATATCATTGTTGTTGTTTTTTAACAAGCTTGGTGACTTCACTGCCTGCCAGGCCACTGGTGTCATGTTCCAAGTGACAGTTCATGATGGTTCTTCCTCCAATGCGGATTGCGCTAACATGATCTTCAAGTGTCCAACAGTTCCTAACTTCTGTCCATGGACAGTTACAACGGCCAGCCACAACACCGCCATAACTACATAACTACTCATGACGTGTTCCAAGAATGTACTGAAAAGTGAAAGAAGGTAAAAGGCAGCCCTGAAAAATTCTGACTGTAGAGTAGAACCATTCTCCAACTGCACCCTGGCAACTTGAATTTTTTCCACCTGTCCCACTACATCCACACTTGGTGAATTTGTGTCAAAAATGAGGGTGCAGAGTCATGACAGCTGTAGTTGGGAAGAAGTGGGGTAGCCTACATCCCCTCCGAGTCATCTCCATAACTAAGCAATTACAGTCATCTGTAGGAGTCTTCGTAGCTGAATTCACAAACAGGTCACATCAGAACAGGCACCTCCAAACACCCCCAAAGTGACTTGGCAGCAGTGCAGTGTCTATTCATAGGAGGGGCCTATTGGTGACTGACCTGTAGTCACAGCTCCATGTGGGACTGCTACAGCTGGGAATGTGAAATACTCTGTGTGTGTGTGTGTGTGTGTGTGTGTGTGTGTGTGTGTGTGTGTGTGTTTTGTGTGTGTAAGAGAGAGAGAGAGAGAGAGAGAGAGAGAGAGAGAGAGAGAGAGAGAGAGAGAGAGAGAGAGAACAGACCGACCGACCGACCAACAGAGACAGAAAGAGAGACAGAGAGAGACAGGCAGACAGAGAGATAGACAGCAAATTCTGCATTCTAACTGATGAGTGACTAACACAGGTGTGCTCTTTTACATCTAGTCCTCACACGAGAGGCTCTATCCTACACTGACAATACATAGCAAAATAATTGGAATGAAGAGAGAGAGAGAGAGAGAGAGAGAGAGAGAGAGAGAGAGAGAGAGAGAGAGAAAGAGAGAGAGAGAGAAGAGAGACAGAGAGAGAGAGACAGAGCGAGACAGAGACAGAGACAGAGACAGAGAGAACACAAGTTCTGCATTTTCAAAGAAAACAGACAAACACTGGTGTGCTTTTTCACATCTAGCTATAACACATTAGAGACTCTGCACTACTTTGACAATACATGGCAAAATAACGATTGACAGACAGTGTAATAGGAAGAGGAGAAGAGGAGAGAGAGAGAGAGAGAGAGAGAGAGAGAGAGGGGAGGGGGTGAGAGAGGGAGGGAGAGAGAGAGAGAGAGAGAGAGAGAGAGAGAGAGAGAGAGAGAGACAGACAGACAGACAGACAGATAGACTGACAGACAAACAGAGAGACGCTTAGAGTGACGGAGGCAGAAAGGCAAACAGTTGAGAAGAAAAGCTTCAGTCTGAATGTGCCGACAGAGAGCATAGATCAAAGCGTGGGAAAAGGTTTGGACTGGGGGGCACTGTGAAAGTGGAGATGAGATGGAGTGAGGGGGAGGGGGGGGGGGGGGCAACGGAAGTGGGGTATGGGGAAGGGTAGGACGATGGCATTATCTGAGAAATATTCCCAGCTACCAAGTGCTAAAAGCAGGTGCAAATGGAAAAGTTTGGGCCGCAAACCAGAGCTCCATCAGATTAGACCCCCCCCCCCTCTCCACTCCTGTGTGGGAATCAATAATTGGGGGTCAGTGTCCAGGGACTGGTCAATTATTCACAAGACAGCTGTTCCATCCCTTTTGCTTCCTGTTCACCTCGTCGTTTGGCCCACTGCCCTTGGGAGTGCTGAGTTTACCCTGACCACCCTTCTTTGGCGTTGCTCGTAAATCACAGAGATTTGCAGCAACAGATTCCTTTCCAAAGATTAAAAATTAAAAACAAAAACCAAAAAAAAGCCCTTTTCCTAGCCTCTGGGGCAAATAATGCAAGAGTGTATGATCATGTTAACATAATTTCATATCAGAGACAGTGAGAGAGTGAGAGAGAGAGAGAGAGAGAGAGAGAGAGAGAGAGAGAAGAGAGAGAGAGAGAGAGAGAGAGAGAGAGAGGAAGGGAGAGAGAATGGGGAGGAGTGGACAGAGAAAGGTTCCCGAAGATGGAGTATGGCTGCCTTAATGGCAGGATAAAAAAAAATGGCCATACACACAAAACTCCACTGCCTGTCTATACAGGGAGTGTCCGCAGGAGTATCAGCCTGTGTACACAGAAAGAAAGAAAGAGAAGAAAGAGAAAGGGAGAGTGCATAAGGGAAAAAAAGCGGAGATGGGGGTGAGGTGAGGTGGGGTAGGTGGGGTGGGGGTGGGGGGTGGGGTGGGGGTGGGGGGGAAACAAGAACAAAAGAAAAAGAAATGAGTTGACGATGGCTGTCTTCATTGTCCATGGTGAACAGATAAGAAAGTACATGCAGCGTTTGTTCATCCAGTCCTTGCCCTGAATATGGATTGAGCATGACTAGCATGGTAAAACTACGACCATTGGATAAACACACATACAGTCAGACAGTGCAATCAGAAAGAGCTGCGAGACAGTATGTAGTTCTCCAACAACATTAACTCTGACAAAAATTTGAAGGAAAAAAAAATCAGCTGAACAAGAAAACACAACTGATGTTTCTCTGTCAAAAATGAAACTTTCATGTGTGTGGGATTTTATGTGGATAATTTACACACACAAAAAAATTATTTACACCATATTTGCTGAACAAATGAACAGTGGAGTGAAAAAAACACAAGTGCAAGCCAAAAATGTTTGTTTTGTTTTTAATACAGTGTGACATGCACTGGCAAAGATTTGTAGAAAGAATAAAACAAGCTGTAGCAGGAAAGAGCGATGGAGAACAGGAATGAAAAAGTGGGCATTAGAATAAAAAAAAATCTAACCATTCTCGGTCTAAGAGCTATATGCTATCGGGATCATCAAAGTTTGCTGTCAACACAGGGCCACTTGAATCACCTGACCTGAGTTGACTTTCATCCTCTAAAAAAAAAATTTATCGGCTGCTTTTGTTTTGTTGGTCCACCCTTCAAATATTCTGTCTATAATTGTAAGGCAGTCTAGACAACCAAGACACAAAAACAAAACCAAGCAGCTTCTGGTACAGCCAGCAAAAGACAGAAAAGCAAAATGAAAAGAAAGTTCATAAGGTGCATAAAAAAAAATCAATAAATAAAGAGTAATCAATATAAAATCAGTATGAGAGGAAATCTTCAAGTCGATCCATCAGGATCCATCAAGTGTGCAATGCACATAAAAAAAGTGCCCACATCAATGGTCACCTCCATTGTTCCCCAACTCAAGGATTGTTAGTGACGTCAGTGCTGACATCACTGAAGATCTGTGCCACTGTTCTCCAACTCAAGGATTGTCAGTGACGTCAGTGCTGACATCACTGAAGAACTGTGCCATTGTTCTCCAACTCAAGGATTGTCAGTGACGTCAGTGCTGACATCACTGAAGAACTGTGCCATTGTTCTCCAACTCAAGGATTGTCAGTGACGTCAGTGCTGACATCACTGAAGAACTGTGCCATTGTTCTCCAACTCAAGGATTGTCAGTGACGTCAGTGCTGACATCACTGAAGAACTGTGCCATTGTTCTCCAACTCAAGGATTGTCAGTGACGTCAGTGCTGACATCACCAAAGAACTGTACAGAATAACCTTTTCCCCGCTGGCTGATCAAACAAATTTGTACTGAACACATATATAGAGGGGCAAAGCAAGTGCAAACTACAGAACACATACATAGTGGGGCAAAACAGTGCAAACTACTGAACACATACATAGTGGGGCAAAACAGTGCAAACTACTGAACAATATATAGTGGGGCAAAGCAAGTGCAAACTACTGAACACATATATAGTAGGGCAAAGCAAGTGCAAACAACTAAAACAGTGCAAACTACTGAACTCATATATAGTGGGGCAAAGCAAGTGCAAACGACTGAACACATACATAGTGGGGCAAAACAGTGCAAACTACTGAACTCACATATAGTGGGGCAAAGCAAGTGCAAACAACTGAACACATATATAGTGGGGCAAAACAGTGCAAACTACTGAACTCATATATAGTGGGGCAAAGCAAGTGCAAACGACTGAACACATATATAGTGGGGCAAAACAGTGCAAACTACTGAACACATATATAGTGGGGCAAAGCAAGTGCAAACTACTGAACTCATATATAGTGGGGCAAAGCAAGTGCAAACGACTGAACACACATATATAGTGGGGCAAAACAGTGCAAACTACTGAACTCACATATAGTGGGGCAAAGCAAGTGCAAACGACTGAACACATATATAGTGGGGCAAAACAGTGCAAACTACTGAACACATATATAGTGGGGCAAAGCAAGTGCAAACGAACAGTTTTTCCTATTGTTAAGACATTGAATCGGAGGGCGGGGGTGGAGGAAAAAGTGCAGGAAAGGAAGGTGGACAGGAAGATGAGAGTGCTGAAGGAGAAATATGAAATTTTTAACTAGCAGCACAAGTGGGCCATCAAGGTCTGCCTTGAAAACAGAATCCTATGTGTTACATGTCCAAGGCTGACTTACTTCCCCTGATCCATCAGAGGAGTTCAGCCAGCTGTGCTTTATTTTTGCCAGTTGATGTGTCCCTTTAGACATTCGTTTTCCATGATCAGCAATGTGATCATGCCATGATAAGCTGTTGTAAAATGACAGCCCCTGACACTCTATGTGATGTGACCTCCTCAATCAATTGGGTTTTGACAGGAAATGGGAAACTACTCTTCTGCTGTTGCATGATGTGGTCATAAACATTAGCATTTAAAGACATGCGGTTCATTTCTGTCCATGAAATCAACCTGCTGATGTTGTTCGCTCTCTCTCTCTCTCTCCCTCCCTCTCTCTCTCTCTCTCTCCACACACACACACATACACCTGTGTCTGATGAGTTTGCTGTTCCTTTAGGATAATTGACATTTGTTCTTTCAAGATAATGACTAATAAAATTTGGTCAACTCATTTGTCAGTTTTATCTGTATTATGCAACAGTACTAGTACATGTGCAGAGAGAAAAACAATGTATCAGGGCGTTCGGGAGAAAAACAAACAAACCCATCTACGTTGACAAGGGAGAAAAGACGAGGGTGTTCTAAGCCAGTTTCAATTCTTCTGACATGAATGCCAAGCTTCTCAAAGCTTTTGATGACATAGAAACAAACACAGAGTCAGCCTTGACCAAATTTATAGTATTTTCTTTTTCTTTTCAATGCATCAGCATGTAGGAGAGAGCCAGTCAGAGCAGGCGTCAGTCTTCAGAGTAAAGACGCCCCTTGGCTGTTACAGAATGCAAATAACCAAGACAAAAACCCTATAAGCTCTTTAAGTGTTTACAGAAACTTCAAGAATGGGGAACAAAGCATGACAGCAAAAATGAAATAAAGAAAAATGGGGAAATAGGAAATAATAAATGAAAACGGTGACAATGAAGATGAAGGCGCAGCAATAGTGGACGCAAATCTTCGTAGAAAGTAGGAAGGACTACCGACAGTTAAAAGAGGAAAAATGTGTTTATAAAGGAATAAACAGTGAATAAACTGAATAAAGGTATTTACCATGTTAAATCGTTCTAGTCGGAAATAAAATCAAAATCATTTACGCATACAAGGCAGGGCAAAACATAATCAAAGATCAATGGTATCAACACAGGAAAGCTGTTTGTAGGACAGAAGAGGCGGAGGGGTAGGGCGTTATTGACGGCAGCTGTGTTGACCAAGATATGCTTGACGAATGAAATGTTCCCATTACTGAGAAAGAAGCATAAAGGCTATTTCGGAGAGCAGAGAGTGCGTCTTCACTGCCAGCGTGTTACTTCGAAAAGGAAGCTCTTTTACGCATGCCCGACCTGCATTAAGAATTTTGTCTTACCGGAAAATACCAGAATGATTTTACGCATGCCTGGCCTGCTTTAAGAATTTTGTCTTACCGGAAAATACCAGAATAATCGCACTCCGCCCCAAATTCCCTTATGTCCCATAAGAACTTTTCTGAACTAAAGAATGGGAAAGCTTGTGCCTGTGATAGGAAAACCATAGAAATGCTAGAGGCTTCAGGTTTGAAATTGGTCTGATTTTTTACTTGTCAATTCAACGATTTTTTTCTTTTCTTCTTTTTTTTTTTTACATTTTATTTATTTTTAGAGAGAAAATGTGAATTGAAGAGGGATTCCCTAGTTAAGTGTTGTGAGTAAAATCTATAGAAAAATATATAAAAAAACCTCAGAATAAACCTTTCAAAATGGAGAGATAAAAATGAAAACGTTGTCAAGGTTCAAGCAGGTTGCTTAGTACAGTATGCAAGGAACTTTTTCTGGATATTGATGTAGATAAATCTAACATTGTGTTATTCAAAAGAGGAGGCGGTGGGGTGGGGGATTACTTGGTAAGAAATGAAAAACATGGCATCTGGATGGAGTACAACTGATAGTTGAGAACAGCTATACATACATAGGCTTTACGTTTACAATGAAGTTAAGTTTTGTGCAGGAGGAATGTTACATAGTAACACAGGGAAAGAAAGCCGTCTTTGATCATGCTCAAGATCTCAGTCTCTATAAAATCACAAGACAGGCATACTTTAAAATCTTTGCTGCCTAGGTTCAGCCAATCTTGAGATAAGGGTCAGAAACGCACGGTGTATATGCTATAGAAGCAATAAACAAACAAAAAAAAAATTAGCGCGATCAGGTGTGCACACAATTTCTCACCATCTCCATCAAAGTTCCAAACAATAATTATATGCACACAGGGTCAGGCAGATGTCCTATAAAGTCAATTTATGGTTGGAAGCAGTCAAAAGCTGACCACTACTGCATATGGATACTAACAGATTGCCAAGCAAGCCTATTGAATGACCACTACTGCATATGGATACTAACAGATTGCCAACTATTCAATGATCACTACTGCATATGGATACTAACAGATTGCCATCAAGCCTATTGAATGATCACTACTGCATATGGATACTAACAGATTGCCAAGCAAGCCTATTGAATGATCACTACTGCATATGGATACTAACAGATTGCCATCAAGCCTATTGAATGATCACTACTGCATATGGATACTAACAGATTGCCATCAAGCCTGTTCAATGATCACCACTGCATATGGATACTAACAGATTGCCATCAAGCCTGTTCAATGACACTCAATATGGAAAAAAAAAAGGAATGTTATGGATCCAAACTATGAGATGTACTCCCAAAATGCACAGTAGTTTAGCATGACAAAAATAAAGTTTTGCAAATGAATGATCCTTTCTGTCATGATGGAGAATGTGTCCTATAACAAACTATTGATAACGGGTTCAGTACAATCAACAGCAGCGAAAGATTCTCCCTAAACCAAACTTTCACGTCAAACTTCTCGAATGAACCATATATCCATAACATTGGAATAAAACATTTGAGGATCACTATTATTACACTAAGCACAGATGTTCTCCTGCTGAACACAAACACTTTTTGACATACTCAAGATTATGCCACAAATATACTGTGTCATTTCAAGCCAACTGATACCAACAGCTGACATAGTGTGGTGAAGGTGGTGCTGACATTTCTTGCTATGCAACAGGTGGGCTGCTGACTGAACAAAGTGTGATGTGAATGGGGTAGAGCAGGAGGGAAGAGGTGGAAATAGGAGGTGAGACGGGGTGGGTGAGTGGCCCATACGGCTTGTAGTCAGAAAGAGACCATGGGGGATGCAGTGGGATTGGTACATGGTGGTTGTGTGGTGGAGAGGGGCGGGGAAGCTGAAATTGTTTGTTGGACTTTGGCAATAACTCTTGCCTTTTCTGTGCGTGTGAACAAATGGAAAATACAAACTGTGTTATTTTACTATATAATATGTGTTACTAATAGAAATGTTACAGTCTGATGAGTTTTGAACCATTCAACCACCTGAACTCTGGAATCTCATACCCACACATACGTGCACACATAGAGACACATATGCATACACACTGTAGACAATACACGATATCTTATTTGTCCTCATAGAATACAAGGAAAATTTGTTTGTGGTGCCATTATCAAAATTCACATATTACAACAAATTATAAACAAGTATATCAGTAAAAATAATATTCCACTCTTTGCACTGTGCTCAGTCATTCTTGTCAATTCATTTATCCATCTTGTGCTAGTCTGTACATATATATAAATATTAACACATGCATGCACACATCCTACCACCCCACCCCCACCCCCACCACCCCAGACACACACACACCACACCAATATAGAGTCACACGCACACCCCCCCCCCCCCCCACACCAAAACAGTGTCATGCACACACACGCACACGCACACACACACATACACAGAGGCGCACACATCACCACCACAAACCACCATCACATATGCAATATTAACACCACACTTAAATAAACACTCCAACTGTAAAACAGAACGCTCCAAGATAAGCTCACAGTTAAGTATCAAAAAAGAAAGAAAACAAAAACACACAAGGACATACAAACACATACACACATAACAAAATCTGGTTGTTTTTTTTAATCAGGAAAAAAAATCCCTCTCTCCCTCCCCTAAACCCACCCTTCTCCCTCCGCTCCTCCACTGAAAGCTACAATCAAACCTAATCAAGGTAGTTAGAGCCTCCACAACCCTGAAGGCCATGATGCAACTTCAAACAAGTTATAACAACCCTACAGCATTCCAAACTTCAACAAACAACAAAAAAAGAAAAAAAGAAAAAAGAAAGAAGAATGGTGAACACCTCCTTTAAAGCTGGAATAGTCTGTGCAAGATGAGATGCTCATTTCCCCGTGTCTGCGACTCTCGCTATGACAGAGGCTGACGGACAGTGCCTGTCATTGTGAGATCATCATCTGATTTGAGGGCTGGCCCGCTGATCCCCCCCCCACCCCTGCCCACACAGCATGCACCAACAACGTGGCCAAAGAACCCCTTTAATTATAGACATGCTGCAAGCATCTGACAGAGCGTAGCAGCTCATTTTCATGTCCTTATTCTAAACAATAATAGTAATCCCACAAAGAGAGAGAGAGAGAGAGAGAGAGAGAGAGAGAGAGAGAGAGAGAGAGAGAGAGAGAGAGAGAACGAGAATGAGAATAAGAGAGAGAATGAGAATGAGAGAGAGAGAGAGAGAGAGGAGGAACAGAGAGAGAAGAGAATAGAGTGAGAACGAGAAGAGAGAGAGAGAGAGAGAGAGAGAGAGAGAGAGAGAGAGAGAGAGACAGAGAGAGAGAGAGAGAAAGAGTGTGAACGAGAACAAGAGAGAGAGACAGAGATAGAGACAGAGACAGAGAGAGAGAGAGAGAGAGAGAGAGAGACAGACAGACAGACAGACAGACAGACACAGTCAACAGACAGACAGGAAACATAAATGGACTGAGAGAGAGGAGGGCAATGGGGGAGACAGAATTATTCAAAACAAAATTCTTTATCTATGAGGATAATAGAAAAACAGTAATGTGCTTTTTACATCCAGACCAGAGCCTCATTTGGGAATAACAGTGTCAACATGCAGCACATGAAGCATGTTGTGAGAAGGTAAAAGACAGAAAGATTGGAAGGCAGAGAGAGAGAGAGAGAGAGAGAGACAGAGAGAGAGAGAGAGAGAGAGAGAGAGAGAGAGAGAGAGAGAGGAGAGAGAGAGAGAGAGAGACAGACAGACAGACAGAGAGAGATGCTGTACTAATCTGAAAAAGACTCACTCTCTAATTTGTGTACACACACACACACACACACACACACATACAGGGAGATGCTGTATTAATATGAGAAAGATTCATTTTGCACTCTCTAAATCACACCAAAAAACTCGTATTCTGCTCTCTTCTGCTGGCCCCTTCTCTCTTTACCCCGAAACTACACTCCTCAAAACACACATGGCCTTTTGCATAAAGAAAAGAAACAAGAGAAGTAAACTATACCCCACTAAACACACACACACACACACACATACACACTTATCATTCCCACAAGGACTGCATGACCATTCCCAATTGAAACATGAAAGCGATGTACATGTGTGTCCCCCCCCCACCCCACCCCCTCAAAAAAATGAGCAGGCTTCCAATATTGACATGAATTTCCTACGACATCACAGAGGATGAACTCAGGAGCCCCCCACACCACAAGGGAGCCTACTCCTCTCTTCCCCATGTCAGCACTGGTCAAAGAAACAGGCTGCCGATCGAAACAAAACAAACAAACCACAAACAAACAAAATAAGAAAGCAAAGAAACTGGACTGTTTGGGGCTGGAAAGATGATCTTCAGCTCTCTATGCCTGTGAACCCAGTCTTTTACATGAAAAAACAAACTTTTGTTGATACACATAAATACCAAAAAAAAAAAACAAGTGCTCCCCAAAGGAAGAGTTTAAAGGGAGGGAAGCTAAATTGGAGGGCCTTGATGTTGATGTGTCAAGAACACAAGCATCGATAAACCTGTGGCATGAAAACACAGAGCAGCTGGGAAGCTTCATTTCCTCTCTGACTGTCTGTTGAGTCCGTGACACTTTACAGGTTAGTGAATGCAGTGTGTGTGTGTGTTTCACAACACTTTACAGGTTAGTGAATGGAGTGTGTATGCTTCACAACACTTTGCAGGTTAGTGAATGCAGTGTGTGTGTTTCACAACACTTTACAGGTTAGTGAATGCAGTGTGTGTGTTTCGCAACACTTTACAGGTTAGTGAATGCAGTGTGTGTGTTTCACAACACTTTACAGGTTAGTGAATGCAGCGTAAGTATGTGTTTCACAATGCTTTACAGGTTAGTGAATGCAGTGTAAGTATGTGTTTTGCTACATTTTACAGGTTAGTGAATGCAGTGTAAGTATGCGTTTCATAACACTTTACAGGTTAGTGAATACAGTACAGTGTAAGTATGTGTTTCACAACACTTTACAGGTTAGTGAATGCAGTACAGTGTATGTGTTTCACAACACTTTACAGGTTAGTGAATGCAGTGTAAGTATGTGTTTTGCTACACTTTACAGGTTAGTGAATGCAGTGTAAGTATGTGTTTTGATACACTTTACAGGTTAGTGAATGCAGTGTAAGTATGTGTTTCACAACACTTTACAGGTAAGTGAATGCAGTATAAGTATGTGTTTCACAACACTTTACAGGTTAGTGAATGCAGTGTAAGTATGTGTTTCACAACACTTAACATGTTAGTGAATACAGTGTATGTGTTTCACAACACTTTACAGGTTAGTGAATGCAGTGTAAGTATGTGTTTCACAACACCTTACATGTTAGAGAATGCAGTGTATGCGTTTCACAACACTTTACAGGTTAGTGAATGCAGTGTATGTGTTTCACAACACTTTACAGGTTAGTGAATGCAGCGTAAGTATGTGTTTCACAACACTTTACAGGTTAGAGAATGCAGCGTGAGTATGTGTTTCACAACACTTTACAGGTTAGAGAATGCAGTGTATGCGTTTCACAACACTTTACAGGTTAGTGAATGCAGTGTATGTGTTTCACAACATTTTACAGGTTGGTGATTGCAGTGTATGCGTTTCACAACACTTTACAGGTTAGAGAATGCAGTGTAAGTAAGTGCATCACAACACTTTACATGCTTGTGAATGCATTGTAAGTATGTGTTTCACAACACTCTACAGGTTAGTGAATGTGTTTCACAACACTTTACAGGTTAGTGAATGTGTTTCACAACACTTTACAGGTTAGTGCAAGTGACCAGATATTGGCAGCCACTACCATCCACCCGCTCTCTCTCAAAACACACACACACACACTTACACACAACCCCCCCCCCCCCCCCCCCCCCCCCCACCCCTTCCCTCGTCTGTCTGTCTGACTTAGTTCCATACAAAACAGGATGGTAAGTGGAGGATGAGACGCATCTCTGAGTGCAACATTGTAGATAATTTTTTTTTTTACACAATTGTAGAGCCGATCTATGCGGGTCAACACCATTCCCCTTTTTCCTTCTCCACTCAGTGCCTGCGTCACAGACGACGCTGACGCAATGTTCTCTTCCTTTGTTATCCGATAGTGACGCGACACTCGTGGTGAATGGCCCGAGTATTTACCTTGCCACCCACGCCATTACAAAAGGGCACTGACATTCCTGACACTCCCTCACTTATTTTTTTTCAGCTCACTCCTGTGACAAACATCGTGAATGGTCATAAGACCAACCCCCCAAAAAAAACAACAACAACAACAAAAAAAAAAAAACCAAACAAACAAACAAAAAAACAACAAACAGTCCTTTCTATGTGTGAAAGTCAACACCAGGATTTACCAGTGAGGGGAATGTTTATCTCTCTTACTCCTGTTATCCTGTGCCAATCTTCATTGACTAACCGAAATTAAAGTACATTCTAGTTTGTAAGTCTTGAGACTATGCATTGTTTGTATGTGTGCATTATGTTTTAACTGGATAACCCTATGCCAGTGCTTGGTGAAATCTGTTGACATGATTAATTAATACTGTTGTTTGTCTCAACGCTTTGTAGCAGGTGACTAATCAATATGTATGTGTGTGTTTAGTGCATTTCAGTACCTAAATACACCATCTGAGCATGATCATTTTGAAGAGTTATTTCCCTTTGTTTAATAGGCAAATGAAACAAACTGCGGCGTTACTGGAACACGACAAAAAAGCAGAAGAGCACACAAAACAAAGTGTGAAGTAACGCAGATTTAATGCACGGCACAAAACAGGACAAGAAATTTTCGGCAATATGCCTTCCTCAGCGACAAAAAAAATACAGACATAAACATGCACAATACTCCCCTTGTGAAGCCAAAGTGGTGAATGAAGTAGGTTTGTTTAATGAAGTAGTTTGTTTAATAGTTTCTTGTTGTCTCACACCATTTTTTTCCCCAGTCCACTCAAAACCTGAGCGAATAAACTAAAGTGAAGACAGGAAATGAAGGTGACACATCTATGCTAGTCCACTTTCGTCTCCTAAGACCTCACACTTTCCTGAGGGTTCAGAGGGCAAGTGATGACACATCACACCAGAGTCCTAGCCACTCATCTACACACCAGGTTCTGTAACCTCCAGAAAACTTGAGACCGTATCATCCACTGTAACTGGCTTAGCTCAGGAACAAGTATTCAAACTACCTCATATGGCCATGAGGACTATCAACTAATCAGACATTAAAAAAAACAAAACAAACATGACAGAGATGTGTTAACCTCTCCTAGGGGCAACCACAAACATATTAAGTCTTAAAACACCGTTGAGGCTCAGTGTGTTTAATAATCGATGTATGTGTTCCAAACCACTGTAGGGGTCACTGTGTGTAATAAGGTATGTGCTCCACAACACTTTCAGGGGTCAGTGTGTGTAATAAGGTATGTGCTTCACAACACCTTCCGGGGTCAGTGTGTGTAATAAGGTATGTGCTCCACAACACTTTCAGGGGTCAGTGTGTGTAATAAGGTATGTGCTCCACAACACTTTCAGGGGTCAGTCTGTGCAGCAATGTATGTGTGGGTGTCACAACACTTTGTGTGTGAAGTATGTATGTGTTCCACACACTGGGGGCCATATGTGTAAGGTATTGACATGTTTTACAATCTCAGAGATGGGAAAGGGGTGGGGTGGGGGGGGGGGGGGGGGGAGGGGGCGTCAGTGAAGGGAATGGAAGGGTTGAAAAAGTTAACACAGGCATAAACTCTAACTCCTCGTAGATTCCAGTAAACATGGACGTTATAGCCCCAAAAAGCACAAGTTGTGAAGAACTGTTCTGGAGACTTTTCCAGAAAACTTCAAATCCGGAAGACACAGAAACCTTATTTTTGGCAGATTTCCTGTTTACTTGTCTAGACAGACGAAACGTCTACTGCTACTTTAAAAATCTGAACGGTTTCACAGAACTGGTTATCATTTTTTTCTTCTACGGTTTGAACAGGGCCTCACCTCATAGTCGATGCGTTCATCGTAGCCTCCGTACCGTTTCATGGATTTCTCCGCAGCCTTCTTCAGGGCCTGCAACACACATGTCCAACACCAAGTCACCATCTTCAGTCTGGAACAGAACACAGGGCCTGCAACACACATGTCCAACACCAAGTCACCATCTTCAGTCTGGAACAGAACACAGGGCCTGCAACACACATGTCCAACACCAAGTCACCATCTTCAGTCTGGAACAGAACACAGGGCCTGCAACACACATGTCCAACACCAAGTCGCCATCTTCAGTCTAGAACAGAACACAGGGTCTGCAACACACATGTCCAACACCAAGTCACCATCTTCAGTCTGGAACAGAACACAGGGCCTGCAACACACATGTCCAACACCAAGTCACCATCTTCAGTCTGGAACAGAACACAGGGCCTGCAACACACATGTCCAACACCAAGTCACCATCTTCAGTCTGGAACAGAACACAGGGCCTGCAACACACATGTCCAACACCAAGTCACCATCTTCAGTCTGGAACAGAACACAGGGCCTGCAACACACATGTCCAACACCAAGTCACCATCTTCAGTCTGGAACAGAACACATGCGAGCTGAATGTACTGGGACAACACTTTTAGTCATTTCCTTTCTTTCTTTCTGCGTACGCAGGCTGATACTCCTGCGGACACTGCCTGTAAAGACAGGCAGTGGAGTTTTGTGTGCATGACTGTTTTTTTTATCCCGCCATTAAGGCAGCCATACTCCATCTTCAGGGAAGGTGCATGCTATGTGTAACGTGTCATCCATACCAACGGCCAAACTGGCCTTCTCTTTACTATTGGTTACTATTGGTTATATTAATGATTGAAATCATATTATGATGAATGACTATTGTGGTCGCTGGTTTTATTGGTGCATTGTCACGAATTGATTGATGTCTTAATACTTTTATTTCTTTGAGCACTGTAACTGCAAGGTGATAAATGTGTGTCCGGATTACTGTTGATCATATTGATGTATTGCTCTTTATTCAAATTTATAGTAATGTTTAGCATGTGATATTTTGGATAGAAAAATGGAATTATAATCTCTCTCTCTCTCTCTCTCTCTCTCTCTCTCTCTCATTTGATGTCGTCGACCACAGTCTTCTACTTGAGAAATTAAAGATCTATGGCCTAACTGACAACGCTTTGGAACTTCTATCTT
>CM031615.1:68330269-68332769 GCA_018398815.1 Conus ventricosus
CAACAAAGCCTTCCACACCACAATGCACAGAGGTTTTCACCCCATAATGCACAGAGCCTTCCACACCGCAATGCACAGAGTCTTCCACACCGCAATGCACAGAGCCTTCCACACCTCAATACACAGAGCCTTCCACACTGCAATGCACAGAGCCTTCCACACCGCAATGCACAGAGCCTTCCACACCACAATGCACAGAGGTTTTCACACCATAATGCACAGAGCCTTCCACACTGCAATGCACAGAACCTTCCACACCGCAATGCACAGAGCCTTCCACACCACAATGGAGAGAGGTTTTCACACCATAATGCACAGAGCCTTCCACACTGCAATGCACAGAGCCTTCCACACCGCAATGCACAGAGCCTTCCACACCACAATGAACAGAGCCTTCCACACCACAATGCACAGAGGTTTTCACACCGCAATGCACAGAGCCTTCCACACCGCAATGCACAGAGCCTCCCACACCACAATGCACAGAGCCTTCCACACTGCAATGCACAGAGCCTTCCACACCACAATGCACAGAGCCTTCCACACCGCAATGTACAGAGGTTTTCACACTGCAATGCACAGAGCCTTCCACACCGCAATGCACAGAGCCTTCCACACCGCAATGCACAGAGCCTTCCACACCGCAATGCACAGAGCCTTCCACACCACAATGCACAAAGCCTTCCACACTGCAATGCACAGAGCCTTTCACACCACAATGCACAGAGCCTTCTACACCACAATGCACAGAGCCTTCCACACCGCAATGCACAGAGCCTTCCACACCACAATGCACAGAGCCTTCCACACCACAATGCACAGAGCCTTCCATACCACAATGCACAAAACCTTCCACACCACAATGCACAGAAGTTTTCACACTGCAATGCACAGAGCCTTCCACACCGCAATGCACAGAGCCTTCCACACCACAATGCACAGAGCCTTCCACACCGCAATGCACAGAGCCTTCCACACCACAATGTACAGAGGTTTTCACACGGCAATGCACAGAGCCTTCCACACTGCAATGCACAGAGCCTTCCACACCACAATGCACAGAGGTTTTCACACCATATTGCACAGAGCCTTCGACACTGCAATGCACAGAGCCTTCCACACCGCAATGCACAGAGCCTTCCACACCACAATGCACAGAGGTTTTCACACCATATTGCACAGAGCCTTCCACACTGCAATGCACAGAGCCTTCCACGCCACAATGCACAGAGCCTTCCACACCGCAATGCACAGAGCCTTCCACACCGCAATGCACAGAGCTTTCCACACCACAATGCACAAAGCCTTCCACACCACAATGCACAGAGGTTTTCACAGGTCTCCAAGGGAAGGACTGCGCCACGGCCAAAGCTGCAGAGCAAGAGATGGATCACAGTAGACATTTTCCTCTCTAAACTTCCTCCATAGGACAGGCTGTATGTATGTGTCACAGTGGACATTTTCCTCTCTAAACTTCCTCTATAGGACAGGCTGTATGTATGTGTCACAGTGGACATTTTCCTCTCTAAACTTCCTCTATAGGACAGGCTGTATGTATGTGTCACAGTGGACATTTTCCTCTCTAAACTTCCTCAAAGGACAGGCTGTATGTATGTGTCACAGTGGACATTTTCCTCTCTAAACTTCCTCTATAGGACAGGCTGTATGTATGTGTCACAGTGGACATTTTCCTCTCTAAACTTCCTCTATAGGACAGGCTGTATGTATGTGTCACAGGGGACATTTTCCTCTCTAAACTTCCTCTATAGGACAGGCTGTATGTATGTGTCACAGTGGACATTTTCCTCTCTAAACTTCCTCTATAGGACAGGCTGTATGTATGTGTCACAGTGGACATTTTCCTATCTAAACTTCCTCTATAGGACAGGCTGTATGTATGTGTCACAGTGGACATTTTCCTCTCTAAACTTCCTCTATAGGACAGGCTGTATGTGTGTGTCACAGTGGACATTTCCTCTCTAAACTTCCTCAATAGGACAGGCTGTATGTGTGTGTCACAGTGGACATTTTCCTCTCTAAACTTCCTCTATAGGACAGGCTGTATGTATGTGTCACAGTGCACATTTTCCTCTCTAAACTTCCTCTATAGGACAGGCTGTATGTATGTGTCACAGTGCACATTTTCCTCTCTAAACTTCCTATATAGGATAGGCCGTATATATGTGTCACAGTGGACATTTTCCTCTCTAAACTTCCTCTATAGGACAGGCTGTATGTATGTGTCACAGTGGATATTTTCCTCTCTAAACTTCCTCTATAGGACAGGCTGTACGTATGTGTCAAAGTGGACATTTCCCACTCTTTACTTCCTCAGCAAGACAAGCTGTGTGAATCAATGTGGACATTTGCCACACACAACTTCCTCAATATGGCAGGCTGTATGTATGTGTCAAAGTGGACATTTCCCACTCTTTACTTCCTCAGTAAGACAAGCTGTGTCACAGTGGAAATTTCCCACATACAACTTCCTCAAGAGGAC
>CM031615.1:68337769-68342769 GCA_018398815.1 Conus ventricosus
GTCATATAAGGTGTCTTCATCTTCTCCTACATCACTGCTGTATATAAAGCTCTGGGTTATTCCCAGCCCAGCGCTGCAACATCCAGTTTAGCATGTGGAGTCCAGCAACAGCCTGCGACATCCAGTTTAGCATGTGGAGTCCAGAAACAGCCTGCGACATCCAGTTTAGCATGTGGAGTCCAGAAACAGCCTGCGACATCCAGTTTAGCATGTGGAGTCCAGCAACAGCCTGCGACATCCAGTTTAGCATGTGGAGTCCAGCAACAGCCTGCGACATCCAGTTTAGCATGTGGAGTCCAGCAACAGCCAGCGACATCCAGTTTAGCATGTGGAGTCCAGCAACAGCCAGCGACATCCAGTTTAGCATGTGGAGTCCAGCAACAGCCTGCGACATCCAGTTTAGCATGTGGGGTCCAGCAACAGCCAGCGACATCCAGTTTAGCATGTGGAGTCCAGCAACAGCCAGCGACATCCAGTTTAGCATGTGGAGTCCAGCAACAGCCAGCAACATCCAGTTTAGCATGTGGAGTCCAGCAACAGCCTGCGACATCCAGTTTAGCATGTGGAGTCCAGCAACAGCCTGCGACATCCAGTTTAGCATGTGGAGTCCAGCAACAGCCTGCGACATCCAGTTTAGCATGTGGAGTCCAGCAACAGCCTGCGACAGAGACGTCCTATCACAGCTGCAATCCCATATGTTACAGCTATCTTGATAATGTTCCATCCACTCTGAACAGACAATCTCTCTCTCTCTCCAACAGCGTATTTTGTGTGTACGTGTGAGTATGTGTGTGTGTGTGTGTGTGTGTGTGTGTGTGTGTGTGTGTGTGTGGTGTGTGTGTGAGTGTGTGTGTGTGTGTGTGTGTGTGTGTGTGTGTGTGTGTGTGTGCGCGCACGCGCGTGCGTGCGCATGCATGCATGCAAATGAGAGAGAGAGAGAGAGAGGGAGAGAGAGAGAACGAGAGAGAGTGAGAGAGTGAGAAAGAGAGTGAGAAAGAGAGAGAGAGAGAGTATGAGAATGTGTGTGTGTGTGTGTGTGTGTGTGTGTGTGTGTGTGTGTGTGTGTGTGTGTGGTGTGTGTGTGTGCGTGTGTGTGTGCACATGGATGCATGCCTGAGCATTTGTGTGTGGTGCATGTACGCATGCGAGTGTAAGTGCTTACATGTGCGCATGTAAGTGTGTGTGTGTGTATGAGTATAAGAAGCAGTTCAGTGGAAGTTAACTTATCATATGGCAGTCAAAACTGGCATCAAACTGCTCTCATGACCCAATGAACAGCTGCTGATACAGCTAGCTCACAAAGACTCACTTCAAATATCAATGAGAACAGGACAGACACACTTCGAACTCTTACCACCGTAAAATGTATATTGTAGATCAACCTCTTTCACAGTAACCCCGCCTGTGAAATGTGAGACAGAAAGAAACAGGGGACATAATTCAGGCAAACTGATCTCATCCACAACTATGGGCTTCAGCGGACTCTGCAATGTTTCACCATCAGCATTTTATCATGACATGACTTAGGATGAAACAGCTTTGAAAGAACCGTCTTGCTTTGACTTTGCAGGGTCTCTTTGGAATGCTGGAAACGTTGCCATGTGACACAGGCAGTACAGCATCTGATAGAATTTATTGCCTGCTTGCAGCTTATGATTTCATGAATTCATAAAGGAGTTTGATTTGAATTGCGTCATATCATTTTCTTGTAAAGATAAATTTCTTCATGATTCAGTGTGAAATTCAGCCTGATCTCTTTATGGAGAGAGTGCACAGGCGTAGAATGGTGCCGCTTTTTTATCTGTCTTTTTCACCCATTTTCACTCCGACATACAAATAAAAATGACTTACTGAACATCATGTTGTCAGGGACAATGCCTTGTGGTGTTTCATTATTTTGTATGAGTCAGTCAGTGCAATACTGTTGATGATCTCATCCAGTAAAACTTGGCTAATGGTTAACTACAAGTATGCAATAAATCCTATCAGATGCGGTAATGCTTATAACACATGACAAACAAAACAAGTTTTCTTCTGGAAATAGGTGAGCTGTTAGATTCAAGATGGTGAGAGTAGAGCTATAGGATTTAAGACGGGGGATGATAATCTGTTAGACTGAAGATTGGGATAGATAAACTGTCAGTTTTAAGATGGGAGATGATAAGCTGTTAGACTGAAGAGAGGATAGATAAACTGTCAGTTTTAAGATGGGAGATGATAAGCTGTTAGACTGGAGATCAGGACAGAAAAATTGTCAGATTTAAGACGGAAACAGATGAACTGTTAGATACAAGATGTGAACAGGCTGTATAGATTCAAGACGGGGACAGGTAAGCGTTAAGATTCAAGACAGGGAAAAAGAAGCTGTGAAACTGGATATGGGAACAGACACGGTGTCAGACTCAAGGTGGGGACTGATAAGCTGTGGGATTTAAGATGGAGACTGATAAGCTGTGGGATTTAAGATGGAGACTGATAAGCTGTGGGATTTAAGATGGAGACTGATAAGCTGTGGGATTTAAGATGGAGACTGATAAACTGTGGGATTTAAGATGGAGACTGATAAGCTGTGGGATTTAAGATGGAGACTGATAAACTGTGGGATTTAAGATGGAGACTAATAAGCTGTGGTATTTAAGATGGAGACTGATAAACTGTGGGATTTAAGATGGAGACTGATAAACTGTGGGATTTAAGATGGAGACTGATAAACTGTAGGATTTAAGATGGAGACTGATAAACTGTGGGATTTAAGATGGAGACTGATAAACTGTGGGATGTAAGATGGAGACTGATAAACTGTGGGATTTAAGATGGAGACTGATAAACTGTGGGATTTAAGATGGAGACTGATAAGCTGTGGGATTTAAGATGGAGACTGATAAACTGTGGGATTTAAGATGGAGACTGATAAGCTGTGGGATTTAAGATGAAGACTGATAAACTGTGGGATTTAAGATGGAGACTGATAAACTGTGGGATTTAAGATGGAGACTGATAAACTGTGGGATTTAAGATGGAGACTGATAAGCTGTGGGATTTAAGATGGAGACTGATAAACTGTGGGATTTAAGATGGAGACTGATAAGCTGTGGGATTTAAGATGGAGACTGATAAGCTGCTACTACTGTTGATTGAAGACAGGAACAGACAGGGTGTCAGACTCAGGGTGGGGACTGACAAACTACTGCTAGACTGAAGACGGGAACAGATAAGCTCTTAGATTCTACATCAGAATAGATGTGATGTTAAATTTAAGATAACTCCACCCTCCTCCTGCCCACCCCCTCCAACCTTTAGTAAGTGTAGTGTAGTTGCTGAACAAACATAACTTTTGCCATTACCCCCCCCCCCCCACCCCATCTCCCCCCCCTCCCTGCACACATACACCACCTTCCCTGCCACTTTTGGTGATGCACTTCATTTAGGGACAGGCAATACATTTTGGTTGCAAACTCCCTTTGGATCCAATTCCCTTGATCAACTTCTTTATGGCCGCTGTGAACTTCTAAAAAGAAATCCCCCCATCATGCTCCCCCCCCCTTCTACCCCCCCCCCCACACACACACATACTTCATTTCTGAATTCCCTACCTCCCTTCTATTTCCTGCAGGCACGAGACTTGACCATCCCAACTTTCATGAGCTGAGTGGCAGCCTCTAGGAACAACGGTTACAACACTTCCATTGATTGGAATTCTTTTTATTTTGTTTATCCATTTTCTTCCAGCCTCTCTTCTGTATCGACACCAGTTCTCCAGACACAGCCACACCATGTTTGTCCCATCGTTATTTTAGGAACAGCAGTCCACTGTAGGGTATCATTGTCAAGGTGCCTGCAGGTCACCCACCAAAGCAGACACTTGTTGAATCACATTGGCATTGTTGGATTGGGGAGCATGCCGGTGTTCCCCGGGTTCTATGTTCCCCAGTAGCGCAGTTCTCTGTGTCTCTGTTCCCCAGTGTCGATGTTCCCCGACCGAAAAAGCGTGTCGCTGTTCCCGTACCGCTGTTCCCCAAACAGATTTCTGTCCAGTCGGCATGAAATCCCTCTTCTACGACCCTCCCGCTCCACCCCCAATATCCTGACCCTCCCCCCTCCTTCCCCCCCCTCCCACCCCGCCCTCCCACTGCCTCGCCTATAGCAATGAAAACAACAGTAACAACATTTAAGTCAGCAAAACCCACCAACACCACCAACGGCAAAAACTTGCGGAACAGCGGGCCTGGGGAACACCGGGACTGGGGAACACCGGGACCGGGGATTTGCGGGAATGGGGAACAGCGGGATCGCCACAGGGGGGGAACAACGAAACTGGGGAACTTAGGGACTGAATTTCGATTTTTTCTTGAGGGGAACACCGGGACTGGGGAATATAGAGACTGGGGAACAAAGAACCTGGGGAACAGCGGCAGGACCCTGTTGGATTGTACCAGTTCTAATGCAACATATGCAGGACAATTCATCAACTTGCATGTGTGCATTCTGAGGACAATTACGGTATAACTGCAGAGACTGAGGAGTGTGTCCCTCGACAGAGAGACTTCTTCATGTCAATCTTCCCAGTCCTGACCTCCAGTGCAGACTGGGAGGGAGATGCCAAGGGGATGCCCCTCATTCACCCTGCTTCAAACTCTAAGCAGTTATCCTTGCCAGAAAGGGGGTTAACTACACGGCATTCTGCATGTGCTGGATTGCAGCTGACACTACTCAACATCATCATTGATGTGACCTGGTGGCAGCACACAGTACCTCCTCTAGCCATGGGCTGCCTCTTCGCGACCTGTGGATTACCAGCGCTAGGTCTGCTACAAGATGAGGCTGCATAGAGCTCTGTGTGTGTGTGGATCCCTGACCAGGAGAGTTACCTCTCCTGGGGGCACAGAGGATGAGACCTAAAAAAAACACAATTGGATAGATGATTGACTGGGAGGTAAATCTAGAATAGACTAGAAGAGCAATGTTCCTGAAACAGTACTTTAAAAGGGAGGGAGTCTGAA
>CM031615.1:68347769-68352769 GCA_018398815.1 Conus ventricosus
GAGCTCAGCTGGTTGTGCTGGTCCAACTTTGCTATCCAATGGAGATTTTTTTTACCTATAAGTCTGAAGTACTTTTGCCACCAAAGCAGAAAAAAACAGAATCCAAAGGCATTTCAAAGAATCCAGTGAAGGGTAGAGTATGGAAATGGGAAGGAAGCACTTCCAAGGAAATAAGTCACAAAAAAACCAACAACAACAACAAAAAAGCTGGAATAAAACAAAATACGTATGAGTAATTTCTGTAAAGGGAAATCCTTTAAGCCTGTGCTTGGGGATGCCAAAAACAACAACAAAAAATCTCGGCAGTCAGAGCGGTTAGCTTCATAGTTTAACAACCCAAGCACTGTCAGTCACATTAGCGCTGACAGCAGCTGAGAACGGTGCAAGTTAGCTTTCCCTTGGATCGTTCACAAGATGCCGTCTCCTCCTGGTTATTCAGCAGATAATAGCTGACAATAAAAGCCCAGCTTTGATTCCTTCACTCTTCAAAAAATAATATACAGAAACCAACCTTCAAAATGTGCGCCAGTATTTAAGCGACAGCTTGTAGGCTGGGGAAAGTGGTAAGAGAACAAGAATCCTTCTTCAGCAGAAGCCCTGTGGAGTTGATCATTCCTTCAAGCTGGCTGCTTGGCTGACCAGCCCCTTGGAAGGAGCACTGGCTTACAGAGAGCGCTGGGTGGAGCACTCTTTTCCCTGGCCCTCTTTCCCCTGGGTGCAGGTTTGTCATTGGAGGTGATGGCCTCCCACCACACACTGTCATTGTGAACTCCACTTGCTTTGGATTACAGGCAACAGGGCCAGACTGCATTATCATCATTTCAATTCTGCATGTCCTGCATCACAGGACGAAGCTTGGGGAAAAGTGTCCAGTGCTTGGAACGTACGCGCGTGTGTGTGTGTGTGTGTGTGTGTGTGTGTGTGTGTGTGTGTGTGTGTGTGTGTGTGTGTGTGTGTGTGTGCACGTGCCTGTGCATGCATGCCTGCATGCGTGTGTGTGTGTGTGCTTGCATGCGTGTGTGTGTATGTGTGTGTGTGCGCGTATGCATGCATGCCTGTGTGCATGTGTGCATGCGTGCACGTGTGCGTGTGTGTGTGAGTGTTTGTATGTGTGGTTGTGTTAGAGAGAGAGATAGAGAGAGAGAGAGAGAGAGAGAGAGAGCGAGAGAGAGAGAGAGAGCGAGAGAGAGAGAGAGAGAGAGAGAGAGAGAGAGAGAGAGAGAGAGAGAGAGAGAGAGACAGACAGACAGACAGACAGACAGACAGGCAGTAAGAGAAATAGACAGACAGAGACAGAGGCAGAGAGGCTGAGGCAGAAACACACATTTCAGACCAACGAGTGGTCCACTTTGATGTGAGTGTGTGTGTGTATGTATGTGTGTGTGGTGTGTGTGTGTGTGTGTGTGTGTGTGTGTGTGTGTGTGCGTGCGTGCGTGCGTGCGTGCGTGCGTGCGTGCGTGTGTGTGTGTGTACATGTATGAATGTTTTATATGTTTGATGAGAGTCTGTGTGCGTATATGTGCACATGTAATATGTGCATGTCTAACAAGAATCTCTTTTTACACACATTGTGTGTATGAGAGAGAGAGAGAGAGAGAGAGAGAGAGAGAGAGAGAGAGAGAGAGAGAGAGAGGGGGAGAAAGAGAGAGAGAGAGAGAGAGAGAGAGAGAGAGAGAGAGAGAGAGAGAGAGAGAGAGAGAGAGAGAGAGAGAGAGAGGACAGGCATAAAAACAGCCAGCCAGCCAAACAGCCAGAGAGCCAGAGGGAGAGGGAGGGAGGGAGAGAGAGAAAGAGGAAAATGCATTTTTTTTTGTATCTTGTGATCTTCCGCACTTTGATAATATAATTTACCCTGAATTGACTGGGCCTCGGAAACAGTGGCTTTGACACTGTGCACATGAGAGCTTCAGCAGCAGCAGCAGCAGCAACAATAATTACAACCAAAACATTAAAACTACATCCACAGGCCACAGCAAAAGTAAGTCTCTCTCTCTCTCAATAACAGTGTTTATAATGAGGGGTGCAAAACAGCTTCAACAAACAACAACACGTCATGTCACACAACATGAGTTTGGAGTCGTTATTCATGTGCTATTCAATGATGTTGTACAACCAAGTTCATTACATTTATTCTTCTGTTAATTCACATCTATCAGAAACCCTATTTAGCTGTTCTAACTTTACACTTTTCCCAGCTTTTTTTGTGACTGGCACTTGACAAGCCGTTTCTGCAACGCAGTCAGTTTGTCTCTATGATTTTCTTGCCAAACTCAGCAAAAAACAAAACAAACAAATTTGGAATGATGGCATCAGTTTGAAGTTGCGGAGAAAAGGTCAAACATGAACACAAAGCAGGGCTGTTTGTGTGGTTTGTGGACAGGCCCAGCTTCCAACAGGGCGCCGGCCCAACGACTGTGTCATGCCTTTGCCAGCTTTGATGGCAGTGAAAATAGCAGCATTGACCGGCCCGCGGCTGACTGACTGGATGGCAGTGGTGAGGAAAGGTCAGTTTAAAGGGTGCAGCTGTCAGGGAATAGAGCATCTGCCACCAGGTGGTCTGTCAAAGCCCCTTGCTTTGCCACGGTGTCTCATGAAACACCAACCACTGACGTTTCAACACACAAATAAGCAAGCCTGTGTGCATGCATACACACAATGCGCAGGTCTGCAAGCTCTTATCCACAGAGGCCACTTCAGATGCTCTCTCTTTGTTGATCTGAACTGAAAAATGTGGTGTCGTTATTCAGACCTGTGTTAAAAGGGCATCCCTCTGATCATCAGTTCTCAACATCACTTTTTTTTTTTTTCAAATTTAAAAGAAAAATCACTATTTCGCCAACCGAAAGAAACAAACAAATGACAAAACATGATGCACTTCGACCTCTTTGGTCTTTTTCAGGCGAGACAGGCAAATTTGCTGAATGAAGAACCATCAGTCACTTAGCTCCAACATTCTGAGGATCTGTGTGATTGTTCTTTCTTCGTTTTCACTGTACTAATGTTGTTTATCTTGCCTGAAGAAGACCAAAGAGGTTGAAACGCGTTGGTTTGTTTGTGATGCATGTGGCATGTGAGTGTGCGTGTGCGTGTGCTTGTGTATGTGCGTGTGTGTGTGTGTGTGTGTGTGTGTGTGTGCGTGCGTGCGCATGCTTGCGTGCGTGCGCGCCACGCTTGTGGTAATGCATGTGTGTGGTCGTGCATGCATGTGTACATGTGTGCGTATGGGCGTGAGTCTGTATGTGTGCATGTGTATGTGTGTGTGTGTGTGTGTGTGTGTGTGTGTGTGTGTGTGTGTGTGTGTGTGTGTGTGTGTGTGTGCACAGGTACATATGTGTGTAGTGGAAAGGGGTTTACATCACTCATCTGTGCTAGAGATGTAATGAGTCAGTGACCAGATGTAAGATATATTTTTGTACTCCTTTATATTTTTACGTACTGTTTCATACTCCGTTTTTGCACACTTGGAATGTACAGCAAAGTTGCTGTTGTCGTTCATCAAACTTTGTGTTCCAACACCTGCACCAGGAATTATGGCAACAGTCTCAAATTGATCTAATATTCTTCTTCTTCTTCCTAAAAAAAACTGGTTCACTCAAAAATGAGTAGGTCACCAGCGCGCATGTTAAAAAAAAGAAAATGCGACTCAGCCTGTTGGCCCCTGGGGCAAAATTTGGCAAACCTGTGTTATTCACATCATTCTGTTCACTTGTTATCAAAATTGCCATTCATTGAAAACTTAAACTGTTAAACCAACATTGCAGGCGGTAACCCTAAGCGCTTGATGCTTTAGATCATGAGCAACAGCTTGGTATCTCAGAGCACTTTCCGCTGGTGCTTAAAAGGTGAGCGTGGTGCTACATAACAAATGGTACTGATTTCCTTTTGGTTCCCTTTGTTGTGATGTTGTTTGCTTCCTTTTATTTCTACAGCCGGCGAGCCGTTTTCTTCAGGTCAGAATGCACTGCATCAGTGCGATCTTGGCTGAACACATCTAGCATTATTATTTCACACATTCACACACCACACCACACAATACAACACACACATACTCTCTCTCTCTCTCACATACACACACACACCACCTACCCACTCACACATCCACACACACACATGACACAACTACAACGGATTCAACTGCGCAGTGGAAGAACAATCGTAAACATTCATTTCCGAGGTTGAAAAAGGAACTTGAAAGTCACAATGAAAGCCCCAAATCTTCCTGTTATATGTGCGGAAGACAATGATCTACAATGATCTCAATGTCCATAACCATGCTGGACTGGCACTGCTGAATTTCATTTCCTACCACACTGCCAGTGAGACAGGATGGACGCACAAACCACGGTTTTCACATGGGTCTGGGTACGGCTGTGCAGGAGAGGGGAGATAACTGGTATGACAGCATGGTAGATTGGACACAAACATGTTCTTTCATGGACTCAGGATTTAGCTGAAAAACGCAGGGACGGGAATCATATCAAAACAGTCGTTAGTGAAAGACGTCATTATAAATTTACTTGCCCAGTCACAAAGCAAGATCTTTTCGTTTCTTTCGGGAGGGGGGGGGGGGGGGGGGGGGGAGATTTATGAATTTGTAACCCGTGTCCTTTTGGGTTTTAAATTTCTTTAGTTCCAGCAAACTTGAACTCTTAACAACCCTCCCTTTCTTGGGTTACAATTTTGGGTGAGGTGCGTGCTTGTTAAGTATCTTTGTTTCTAACTACTCAACCCAATTTTCCAATATAACAGACTGGAGTCCACAAATAGAGTACAACAAAACAAGTGTTTATTTGAATAATAGGGACTAACTAAGCAAAAAATAATAAAGGAAAACAAAAAGAAACAAACTCTTCCCAGTTCAGCCCAAAATATTTCCTTGCCAACAGTATGGCCTATCCATACACAACCACAGGAAATAATAAACAGCTGAGATCCAGAAAACCTTTAGAATCTTACAGAATTTTAGAGTTTCAAAGTTTTCAAAGAATTTAAAGTGATTT
>CM031615.1:68357769-68360269 GCA_018398815.1 Conus ventricosus
AGCGATTTTAACGGAGTAGGTTTTATGTTGAGATGACTTATTCAAAGTATGGTTCACAGAAGACTTAGCGAATGGACGCTAATCATTGTAATCGAATAATTTAACTACTGAGACATAAAATGTTTATGCAAATGTTCCTTGAAAGGTTTTAAAGTATTCATGTTTTGTAGAGAGAGAGAATGAGAGAGAGAGAGAGAGAGAGAGAGAGAGAGAGAGAGAGAGAGAGAGAGAGAGAGAGAGAGAGAGAGGAGAGAGACAGACAGACAGACAGACAGACAGACAGACAGAGACAAAGAGAGAGAGAGAGAGAGAGAGAGAGAGAGAGAGAGAGAGAGAGAGAGAGAGAGAGAGAGACAGACAGAGATTGACAGAGAGAGAGAGAGAGAGAGACAGACAGACAGACAGAACATGGAAAGACAACAGACCGACATGACAGGACAGACAGACAGACAGATGGGGGAAGAAAGAGAAAGAAACCAAAAGAAAGACAGATGGATGACCAGACACAGAGCAGAGCGAGGTGCTAATGCAGACCACAGCGAGGAAAGAAAGGACTAGGAAAGCTGGAGGGAAAAACTAACCACATCAAACATGACCTGAATACATTCGAGGCACAAACCACAACTGTGGGTTCATGGGTGCACCACATGCACTGCAGTATGTCCACTGTTCCCAGTCATGCTAACTAGCCTTCCTTGGGGAGAGAGAGAGAGAGAGAGAGAGAGAGAGAGAGAGAGAGAGAGGAGACGAGAGAGAGAGAGAGAGAGAGAGAGTGGAGGAGATGGGCAGTTCAACAGATCAGGCAACACTAAACACCAACGACTGACCCAGCAGCAAAGCTGAAGGTCCTCTAGCAGGTGCCTTCTCAACGACCTGACACTGTGAACTGCAAGTAGTGTAGCCAGCTGGTGATGGGACGACGACAGGATTGGCCCAGACATGTTACGCCGAGTGATGTTACGCTGAGTGAAGGATAACAGCGAATGGGTGATGTAGGCCAGTAATACCCTGTGGAGAGGGCCACTAGGATGGAATTCTTCAAACCCAGCTATTGTGACACAGGGCCGCTGTCATGACATGCGGCTGGACGTGATGGGGTTTAACCCATAAGACAGATATCGATGTGTGGGATGTTTAAGGCCACCTCCCACCGAGAGTTGCTGAATAAGTTACGGGCTCTGATGGAAAACCTGGGATAGCACAAGTCAGGTTTCATTCATGTCAAGGATGCAAACCTGAAAATGTTCCAATTTCCAAACCAACACAACACTGCAGGCATCCATGCCATGTTGTCCTGGTTGAGACCTGGATGTCTAATTATGAAAGGAAACATACAGCAGTCTTGTTTTTTCTTTTCTACATATTATGAAAAGAAGTATAGAACAGTGTCCTATTTATTATGAAAGGATGCACACAGCAGTGTTTTACATGTCATGAAAGGATGCACACAGCAGTGTTTACATATTAATTATTATGAAAGGAAGCATACAGCAGTGTTTACATATTATGAAAGACAACACACAGCATGAAAGACAACACACAGCAGTGTTTACATATTATGAAAAACAACACACAGCATGAAAGACAACACACAGCATGAAAAACAACACAGCATGAAAGACAACACACAGCAGTGTTTTACATATTATGAAAGACAACACACACAGTGTTTTAGTATCATGAAAGACAACACAGCATGAAAGACAACACACAGCAGTGTTTTACATATTATGAAAGACAACACACAGCATGAAAGACAACACATACAGTGTTTCAGTATCATGAAAGACAACACACAGCATGAAAGACAACACACAGCAGCGTTTAACATATTATGAAAGACAACACAGCATGAAAGACAACACACACACAGTGTTTTACATATTATGAAAGACAACATACAGCAGCGTTATTATCTACCATGGAAGGCAGCACAGAGTAACATATAAGACATAGAGAACAGGAAACCAGTTTCGTTCTCTAAGACAAAATTTCTGCTGTCTCAGAAAGTAGTTACACTGTCCTGGAAAGCATTTTTGTCTCCAGCTGATCAAAAATCTGCACAAGGATCTTTGAAGATGTACAGTGTGTTGTGTAGGAAAATGGTGCATCATCTCGGATAGTATACTGTTTTACGTCAAAGTTATTCTTGCTGTCTGGGAAAATAGTTATGCTGTTTTAGAAAGCATAGTGTTCTTTGGGATAATATTTTCTTGTTCTTGAACATTTTCGTTAAAGCAGTAGTTTTCTTCAAATTGTAGGAAGGCGTTTTCAGATTTTTTATTTTTTCCATTAGGAAAAGTTTGTTCATTGGGAAATTGATCTTGTTCTCTTGAAAATGATTTTGTTCTTCAGGAAAGCGGTTTTGTTCTCTAGCAAAGCATTTTCCTTCTCAAGGAAGTAATTTTGCTCTTCATGACACACATTTTGTTTTCCTGGAAAGCAATTTTGTTCCTTAGAAAAGCCCTTTTGTTCCCTAGGGCAGTAGTTCTCTTCTTTA
>CM031615.1:68377769-68380790 GCA_018398815.1 Conus ventricosus
GAATTACTGCCTCTCCACCATGTTCCAAGGGTTCTGCAAGGATTGTGTTCATGCGTGCAGCCCTCCCACATGTAGTAGTTTCACTGCGACTACAACTATCTCAAGGAGTATCCACAAGAGTACAGTCTAGCCGGCTGTGATTCTGACAGTTCGGGGAGTGTCGTGTCCATCATCTGGATGCTCCATGCCCACCAAGTGTGTTGGCAAGAACCAGGTCACTATCATTGGCAAATTCTATCGGGTGTGGTCCCCTGTCCTTGGTGGTCTCATTACAGCAGGGGCTGCAGAAATTCCGGCAGTCTTCTTGGCCACCTATGTTGACCTTGACAATCCCAGTCACCCTCAACGATGAGGATGTCTTTCTGGACAGACTGGTTCATGGCCATTTGAAGCCGAGCGTAGCATTCTTCAATCTAGTCATCATCATGGTCTTGGGTGAGAGCGTGTCATTGGAATGCCATGATGCTGAATGGTTCTACACGCAGGCATGATCCGGCCGAAAACAGGGCAGCATCCCAGTTCAGTGATCCTGAGGTCGGTTTTTTTGTTGTTGTAAATTACCCCCCCCCCTCCCCCCAGAGCCTATGACGGTATTTTTTTTTTCACCCAGTGGCACGGTTTTCTCAGCAGCACACTTGTGGAAGTTGTGGAAGCAGTCTTTGTTACACAGGGCTACAACCAGTCTGGTGCAGTGTCTGCCATTTTTCTCTTCCAAGAGCTGTGTCCTGGGAAGGCCACACCTGGCTCAGCCCATTCCTCTCCGGGATGGATGTTCATGTTGGGTCGCTCCAAACATGTGGCAGGCAGTACTGGGCTGCATAACTGCCAGTGGCAGAGGACAGCTCATAAAAGTTTCACAAGCCAAAAAAACACACCCATATATCTCTGTTATAGATTTTCATTCACTCTGTCCTGACCTTCTCTCCTGTGATCAGGCAAAGCTCTATGAATAAATAACCACACAGACATTATCCATACAAATGGACGTAACAGCCAACAAAGCCATGAGAAATTGCTTTGTTGGGCATACTGGCAGCAGGTCCCCAGAGAGAGACAGTCTGAGAGCACAAAGGATTCCACAAGTCTACATATATTGACCACCAGGTGGCCCTGCTCCCCAAGACTGCCATTCCATTTGGATAATTGTGGCGGGATATAAAACACATCTGATCCCTTAGGTATACTTCATCTCATACACACGCACATTGAACTGGACAGCGCCTTTCTCTGCAAGGGAGTGCGAGATGTTCTGGTGTGTGTGTGTGTGTGTGTGTGTGTGTGTGTGTGTGTGTGTGTGTGTGTGTGTGTGTGTGTATCTACGCATGCACATGTGTGTGTGTGTGTGTGTGTGTGTGTGTGTGTGTGTGTGTGTGTGTGTGTGTGTGCTTGCACGTGTGCACACCTGCATGCATACATGCATGCACACAAGTGCATGCGCGCATGTGTGTGTATGTGTGCATCCGTGGCTGATTGTTTGTGTATGCATATATGTGTTTGTACTATGTGCATTCTTGGAAGCATGCCTGCATGTACGTTTGCATGTGTGTGTGTGTGTGTGTGTGCATGCATGTGTGTGTGTGTGTGTGTGCATGCTTGCATGTGCACGTGCGTGCATACGTGTGTACATGCATGTGTGTGTGTGTGTGTGTGTGTGTGTGTGTGTGTGTGTGTGCGTGCGTGCGTGCGTGCGTGCGTGCGTGCATGTGTGTGTGCATGAGCCTGTTGGTGACAATGTCTGTGTGGGACGAAAAGTAAATCACAAAAGAATAAACCATTAGAGTTATAAAATTACTTTCTATTTTTTTAATAAAAGAAGGACTTTGTAAAACTCAATTCAGTTCATATCAACTATTTGTGCAGAACTTATGCAAAACTGAACTTATTTTATTGATTTGGAATGACACGTACATATTTGCAATCACTGTTATAAGCAGTAATTCAAAAGGCTGGTTTTACTTAAGATCTGTTTATGTTCGGTATGTGTGCAGCCTACTTTATATCATATTTCTTTCTGTTAAAAACAAGGCTGAAGTAATTGGATGCGAAGTGTTACCTTCCTTGTGACTGATTTCCCTCCCATCCTTCATGCCTTCCTGTTGTGCCATTGTATCTCTCTCACTGTTTGTTTGACACCATGTTCTATAAGTTCCTCATGGGTAGAGAAGAAAATATTGATGGACTGACTGATCACAGGGAAAGAAAAAGAGTGGAAATGAGGAAAAAGCCAAACAGAAAGCCACAGAGGGCTTGTCTTGGCAGACACTGATAACAGAAAGCCACAGAGGGCTTGTCTTTGGTAGACACTGATAACAGAAAGCCACAGAGGGCTTGTCTTTGGCAGACACTGATAACAGAAAGCCACAGAGGCTTGTCTTTGGTAGACACTGATAACAGAAAGCCACAGAGGGCTTGTCTTTGGCAGACACTGATAAGACAAAGCCACAGAGGGCTTGTCTTTGGCAGACACTGATAACAGAAAGCCACAGACGGCTTGTCTTTGGCAGACATGATAAGACAAAGCCACAGAGGGCTTGTCTTTGGCAGACACTGATAAGACAAAGTCACAGAGGGCTTGTCTTTGGCAGACACTGATAAGACAAAGCCACAGAGGGCTTGTCTTTGGCAGACACTGATAACAGAAAGCCACAGAGGGCTTGTCTTTGGCAGACACTGATAAGACAAAGCCACAGAGGCTTGTCTTTGGCAGACACTGATAAGACAAAGCCACAGAGGGTTTTTTCTTTGGCAGACACTGATAACAGAAAGCCACAGAGGGCTTGTCTTTGGCAGACACTGATAATAGAGAGCACAAAGAACAAGGATGGGGCTGAAATATAGGTTCAGACATCAGTGTCTGATCAGAATTTCTCTCTGAATTTCCTAATAAATTTTTCTTTGAATCTTCAGTCTGTCAAAACTATGACTTCTACAGTCTGAAGAGTGTCATTTCTTATATGCTTGCTTACTGGTACATACATAAGCAAATTTTAGTAAAAAAAAAGGCTGCTTTACTATCGTGCC
>CM031615.1:68380890-68388390 GCA_018398815.1 Conus ventricosus
AATGGAACCCAGAGCCCCGTTGTCAATATGATGACACATCGATGCACCTGCTCAAGCGCTGCAGTTATCAATTGTCAGGAAGGAAAATTCAAACACAGCCAAAGCGACAGCGGGGCACCAGGGGGTGGGGGTGGGGGGGGGGGGGGGGGGGGGGAGGGAGGCACCGGAGAAAGGCAAGAAGAGTAGAGGTGGAAGGAAGGTGGAGGTGGGAAGTCGGTAGAGAGAGGCTGGAGGAAGAAGGGGAAGAGGAGGGGTGGGGAGGGGAGGGGGTGAGGTCCAGAAAAATGCCCTTCTACCTTCTTCAACCTTGGGGGGAAGCGGAAAAATATTGATTTCAGACAATTTGCTTCTTTCCCCCCCCCCCCCCCCCCCCCCCCCCCCTTATTTTTCTGTTCTTTTTTCTTCTCTCTCTCTCTCTCTCTCTCTCTCTCTCTCTCTCTCTCTCTCTCTCTTTAAATTCTAACTTCTTCACCCCAAGGGAAGCAAAGCAAGGATTCTTTTCAGGTAAAAAAAATGGTGGTCCATGAGTGCAGTTTATTATGCGGCTGATCTGATCTGTTGTTCTATTGGCTGGTCACAGCAGATGACACAGTATAAACAACATAAAGCAATACATATGTCAGCGGGGTTTTTTTTTCTTTTTAAATGATTCATACTGAGGACTGTGTTTCATCAATGAAGTTAACCTGAAAATTTTCAAACGTTTCTAAATGCATCAAATGTTGTGAGCTTTCCTGTAATCATATAAAGAATAGTATGTATGCAGAAGTTACACAAACACGCTCTGAGCACAACATGAAATGTTATAAAGTACTCTTGGATATTTCAAATGAAAGAACAGACAGAGAAGGGGGTGGGGGAGACAGAGAGACAAAGACAGAGAGAGAGAGAGAGAGAGAGAGAGAGAGAGAACTCTGAACAAGTTTACTGCAAGGCCATCAGCCTGTATGCAAAGGAGGTACATGTATCATGTAAAGACACAAAATGAAAAAAGAACTCACACAGACCAAACTATAAAGAATCTACCAAACAAAAATATATCATTTCCTAACTGCATAGGATAAACCAACTGGGAAATCGAGAGAGAGAGAGAGAGAGAGAGAGCTCTCTAGACTCATACAAAGACAGAGACAGAGAAACAGAGATTCCTGGTTTGTTGGATTTGCAATATACCTTAATTCAATAAGCCAAGCAACATGATAAGGCCATATAACAATCCATGCATGAGCACACACAACTCACACATCATCCAGGATTATTTTCTGTTCACTTTTTTTTTTAAAGCTGCCTCCGCTTCAAATGTTCATCAACAGTTATGTTTAAACTTCTTGTTAGATGTCTCTCTGTGCTTAGCAACAACAACAACAATGATGATTACACATTTGAATACCAATGTTAGATGTATGCTGAGATTGACTGAAATAATTCTATTTTCTTGAGAGTCGATTTAATTAGTCAGGCTTTTTCTTTCTTTTTTTTACTTCTTGAACTCCTTTGAAAAATTAAATCCCTCAATGTGTCACTTAAGGCAATCAGAAATGTTCACTCACCTGCGTTAACACACCAGCACCTGTTAAAGATTTAGCTAGTCCCACCAGCTTACTGCGCAGTTTGTAAGCAGTTGCATTGGCACTGCAACAAAACAAGACATATGATGAGCATTTTTGTTCATTGGAAACAAGTATAGTTTCAAACAAATGCTTATTGATTCAAAACTTAGAAAACACAAAGAGAAAGAAGCAAAAAAACAAACAAACAATAACAACAAAAACTCACGTACTGCCTTTATCTAGCATAGTTATTTTTTTCTGCCATGCTTCATACCTTCTAACTTCAACAGGAAAACAGCAAAGGCAAGTCAATCAATCTTAGACATGTGCCTACACACGATCCCTACCAATATGGTGATGATCGTATGCACAACACAAAAACACTCGTAATAAACATCTGCCTGTGCCCTGAATGACAAAAACAGGCGGCATCTAGCAACAGCAAGACTTCAACGCTTTTCTTCTGCTTCTCCTTCTTCCACATTGGATGTTTTGTTTCTGTGTGCTTGTTTGTTCGATGTTTGTTTCCAGTCTGTCGCACGTGTCCTTTCCAGAGCATTGCTCACAACACACATCCTGACTTCATGTTCTCTCCATAGCATTGCTCACAACACACATCCTGACTTCATGTTCTCTCCATAGCATTGCTCACAACACACATCCTGACTTCTTCATGTTCTCTCCATAGCACTGCTCACAACACACATCCTGACTTCTTCATGTTCTCTCCATAGCATTGCTCACAACACACATCCTGACTTCTTCATGTTCTCTCCATAGCACTGCTCACAACACACATCCTGACTTCTTCATGTTCTCTCCATAGCATTGCTCACAACACACATCCTGACTTCTTCATGTTCTCTCCATAGCATTGCTCACAACACACATCCTGACTTCTTCATGTTCTCTCCATAGCATTGCTCACAACACACATCCTGACTTCTTCATGTTCTCTCCATAGCATTGCTCACAACACACATCCTGACTTCATGTTCTCTCTATAGCATTGCTCACAACACACATCCTGACTTCTCATGTTCTCTCCATAGCATTGCTCACAACACACATCCTGACTTCTTCATGTTCTCTCCATAGCATTGCTCACAACACACATCCTGACTTCTTCATGTTCTCTCCATAGCATTGCTCACAACACACATCCTGACTTCTTCATGTTCTCTCCATAGCATTGCTCACAACACACATCCTGACTTCATGTTCTCTCCATAGCATTGCTCACAACACACATCCTGACTTCTCATGTTCTCTCCATAGCATTGCTCACAACACACATCCTGACTTCTTCATGTTCTCTCCATAGCATTGCTCACAACACACATCCTGACTTCTTCATGTTCTCTCCATAGCATTGCTCACAACACACATCCTGACTTCTTCATGTTCTCTCCATAGCATTGCTCACAACACACATCCTGACTCTTCATGTTCTCTCCATAGCATTGCTCACAACACACATCCTGACTTCATGTTCTCTCCATAGCATTGCTCACAACACACATCCTGACTTCATGTCTCTCCATAGCATTGCTCACAACACACATCCTGACTTCTTCATGTTCTCTCCATAGCATTGCTCACAACACACATCCGACTTCATGTTCTCTCCATAGCATGCTCACAACACACATCCGACTTCATGTTCTCTCCATAGCATTGCTCACAACACACATCCTGACTTCATGTTCTCTCCATAGCATTGCTCACAACACACATCCTGACTTCATGTTCTCTCCATAGCATTGCTCACAACACACATCCTGACTCTCATGTTCCTCCATAGCATTGCTCACAACACATCCTGACTTCATGTTCTCTCCATAGCATTGCTCACAACACACATCCTGACTTCATGTTCTCTCCATAGCATTGCTCACAACACACATCCAGACTGTTTCCAGTTCTCTCCATCACATTGCTATGATAGGTGCATCATCATGTCAGCCAACCCCAGTGATGGTCACCTGCAGGTTTGCTCTGGACACTGAAGCATCTCTCACAGTCAGATCCATGTAGTGGGTGAGACAAGACTGGTTTGGTCCCATTCTTCTCATTCGAACCCTCAACACCTTCACTTTAGGGTAGGGGCCCAGACCGTACGGTTCAGTCTTCTCATTCAAACCCTCAACCCCTTCACTTTAGGGTAGGGGCCTGGACCGTACGGTTCAGTCTTCTCATTCAAACCCTCAACACCTTCACTTTATGGAAGGGGCCCGGACCGTACGGTTCAGTCTTCTCATTCGAACCCTCAACACCTTCACTTTAGGGAAGGGGCCCAGACCGTACGGTTCAGTCTTCTCATTCGAACCCTCAACACCTTCACTTTAGGGAAGGGGCCCGGACCGTACGGTTCAGTCTTCTCAATTGAACCCTCAACACCTTCACTTTAGGAAGGGGCCCGGACCGTACGGTTCAGTCTTCTCAATTGAACCCTCAACACACTCAGTTTAGGGTAGGGGCCCAGACCGTACTGTTCAGTCTTCTCATTCGAACCCTCAACACACTCAGTTTTGAGTAGGGGCAAACAACCCACCTGTGGTATTGGCCTTGATGGAGTTCATCCCCCTTCACCTCACAGTCCAGAGTTCTTGCTGCTAACGGACATGATGGCGGTCCATCCATAAGCTTGAATCGTAATTTGTATGTTCATGAATGATATTTAGCATCAAAAATACCACATTCTGCCAGTGACTTTGGGGAGTAGTATTTGTACCTGACAGATTACTCTGCAGACTGATACTTTACCTTAAGTGAGGACCTTCTAGGCTATACATATTGTGTGTCTGAAGCCATATTGGTTAAGTTTATTTCTCTTTTTTTTTTTTTACAAAGACATTGCTCTCATCTAATCTGATGGCTGGCTCTCGGTGTGCACTAGCCTGTATTTTCTAGTGAGAAAGAAGCTTTGCCATGAACTGTGGATATCAATGATTTACACAGTCAATGACACTTTGTAAAAGTTGATATCAATGATTTACACAGTCAATGACACTTTGTAAAAGTTGCATGAAAATAGGATGAGCTACAAGGCAAAAATGTGCACAAGGGCGATTTATCAACCAAAATCTGCATGTGTTATTACATTTCAAACAACTAAGATCTTCCCCCTCCCTTCTCTACTCCAACCACCACCCCGCTCTGTAGCCTGTGTTTATACTCTGATACACACATCAAGAACCTTTGGCCTGAATTAAGTTTACTATTTGCATGCAATTTTGTCTTGAAAAAAAAGAAGATAACCAATGTTAGGTAGGCACTCAAGGTCTGACCAGCGCGTTGGGCTAGGGCGTAGGTCAGACATCTGCTAAGTCGTAGCCACGAGACCCTCTTCTTCAATTCTCTCATCTTAGTTGTTCATACATTTATCCATGATCATGTGCAGTGTGGTCTCAAAACTTAGCGGATGTGTGTAGCGTATATGGAGTAGTCCGCACGCAGTGACGCCTCCTTAATGGAAGTAAAACTGAAACTGAAACATTAATAATAAATAAAAGGATTCCCCCCACAGTCCTCAGAGGCTACACATACTTGCAGCTCTTTACAAAACGAATATATAAAAAATTCCTGCACATATATGTATTGAAAAATGGACTGTAATAAGAGTATTTAAATGTCATGAGACATATTCAGTTCCATAAAAAAACAATTTTTTTTAGAGAGAGAATTAAAAAAATCCCACTTTCAACTAAGCTGTGCTTTTGGTTATACAATCCTTTCTCTTCACTCATTTCAAGAAAATGTCACATGGATGCAGCGCCAATGTGAACAAAGCTGACAGAACATACAGCTACGTATCAAACCACCAAAAAGCTGAGAGACATGCTCACCGTCGAAGATCTGGGGGCCAGGATTTTCTTCTCATTGTTGTTCCTCTTTAAAGCAGAGATCATTTTCATTTTCTCTCAAATATTTGCTCTGGGCGGATTTCCTCTTCACACACTCCTTCATGATGGAGTGGCCATTAGCGATCAATAAATCATCTGTAGCCTGAGACGTCTCATTCACATCACCAAAAATGCATCGACTTTAAGATCTTCAGCTTTTTTTTCATGAAGAAGAAAGAAAACACTGTCTTCTGGAATCGGTATTGATTTAAACTTCAGCCAGATTGAAGGGAGGAGTGTCACATCAGTCTTTAAATATGATTACTGGAAAAGACCATGTTCTCTTGTTTTGCTTCAGTTGACCCACCCATCAGGTTTTAGCTGGCAATGTACATAATGCAGTAAATCAAATCAGTTCCCAACACAAAAAAAGATTTGTTATTTTTTTTCAAAGTTTTGATTTCTAAATGATAAAAAAAGAAAGAATGAAAAACGATAACACACACACACACACACACACACGCACACGCACACACACACACACATTTCCATGTATTTTTAAAAGGCAGATCTGGTTAGATATACCATTTAAAAACTCATCATTTCACTTCGGTTTAAAAAAAAAAAAACCTCAGTAAAGGTGTAGTAACATGTTAGATCCTGATGAAATGTAATTCATTTCTTCAGTGAGCATGACAAAATCTCTGGCACAAACTGATGCTTTATACGATGGGTTTGGTGCCTTGCATGCTACATTGATCCCTAATGAACAACAAGTTACAACCATGAAAACATTAATTACTTTGATGAATCTCTCTTTTGTGTGTGGTTTTGTGTGCATTTGTGTGTGTGTGTGTGTGTGTGTGTGTGTGTGCGTGTGTGTGTGTGTGTGTGTGTGTGCGCGTTAAAGTGCGTGTGCATGCCTGCATATGCTTGTGTACATCTATGCATGTGCAGAAGATCATGTTACAAAAGGCAACAAACGTGGCGACATCATTAAGACATAATGAGGTAGAAGTTAGTGAGACACACTGAGGCAGGCATTACCAAACAACAACAAACAGCTCTAGCTCTATCGTGGAGATGTATTGAGATATCTGTCACCAAACACAACAAACAGCTCTATCGTGGAGATGTATTGAGATATCTGTCACCAAACACAACAAACAGCTCTATCGTGGAGATGTATTGAGATATCTGTCACCAAACACAACAAACAGCTCTATCGTGGAGATGTATTGAGATATCTGTCACCAAACACAACAAACAGCTCTATCGTGGAGATGTATAATTGAGATATCTGTCGCCAAACACAACAAACAGCTCTATCGTGGAGATGTATTGAGATATTTGTCACCAAACACAACAAACAGCTCTATCGTGGAGATGTATTGAGATATCTGTCACCAAACACAACAAACAGCTCTATTGTGGAGATGTATTGAGATATCTGTCACCAAACACAACAAACAGCTCTATCGTGGAGATGTATTGAGATATCTGTCACCAAACACAACAAACAGCTCTATCGTGGAGATGTATTGAGATATCTGTCATCAAAGACCTCAAACAGGACAAGGTGACTGAGAAGTAATGAGCAAGGTGTCAGCACAGACAACACAAAGGGAATGTCACTGAGTTATACTGTGAAAGCAGGGGCCGGAATAGCTAAGTTGGTAGAGTGCCTGACTCATAATCTACGGGTTGCGGGTTTGAATCTCCGCTGAGTCGTTTCGGAACATGGGGATTTTTCCCTTGGAGTTAACATTGGTTCTGGCTGCATTTCCCATACAGTCCTTCAAATGAGACTATAAACTGAGATTTTGTGTGTGAACACACGCATAACATCTTGCACACATGTAAAATCCCATCACCAACTTTTGGAAGAGAAGGCCAGTTTAGCCGTTGGTATGGATGACATGTTACACACAGCATGCACCTTCCCCAAAGATGGAGTATGGCTGCCTTAGTGGCCACATAAAAAAATGGTTATACACACAAAACTCCACTCCCTTTGTTGGGCAGATGTCTATACAGGGAGTGTCCGCAGGAGCATCAGCCTGCATACGCAGAAGAAGAAGAAGAATACTGAGAAAGCTGTTACC
>CM031615.1:68398390-68406175 GCA_018398815.1 Conus ventricosus
GTGTGTGTGTGTGTGTGTGTGGTGTGTGTGTGTGTGTGTGTGTGTGTGTGTGTGTGTGCATGAGAGAGAGAGAGAGAGAGAGAGAGAGAGAGAGAGAGAGAGAGAGGAGAGAGAGAGGAGAGAGAGAGAGAGAGAGAGAGTGAGGAGAGAGAGATAAACACAGACAGAAAGAGAGACAGGCAGACAGATACATAGACAATGACTGAGATAGGGACAAAGACACAGAGAGAGAGGGAGAGGGGAGAGGAGAGAGAGAGAGAAGAAGAAAAGAGAGAGAGAGGGGAGAGAGAAAGAACCGGGAAAAGAGAGAGAGAGATGTTTAGATAATGAAAATCTTTATTTCCAAGGGTAACAAAATAAAAAACACATTTTTTTTTTCATCCGGCCTTTCCCCCGGGAAAGGGGAACTAATATGACAAAGCAAACAAAAACTAAAAAATTTTTAACAAACACCAAATTTTCACAACTTTAAAAAATTTTTATGCATTAACATTCGGCGTGGGAGGGATTTTAAAAAAAGGAAAAAGGGAACCGTTTAAACAACAAAAAGAAAAAGAAATTGATTAAAAAAAAGAAAAGTTAGCACACACAAAATTATGGAATAAGCGATCCCCTATCGAAGGGAAGAAGAGAGAGAGAAAAGAGAGAGAGAGAGAGAAAAGGAAGAGAAATTTAAACTTTCCTTTTGTAAAGTTTAACATACAAAAACCCTTCTAAGAATAATAAACAAGAAAATTTTAAAAAATTCTCAAAAATATAAAACATTTGTTTTTTTCTTTTACATTTAAATGATGGGGTTATAAGGCAAAACGAAACAAAAAATAAATTTAAACTTTAAGCAAAATAAATTCCAAGCATCAAAAATTTATAACATTTTTTTTTCATGAGCGTCCCGTGAAATGGTGGGGTGTGTGGGGTGTGTGTTTGTGTGTTGTGTTTTGTTGTTGGTGTGTGTGTTTTGGGGTGTGTGTTGTGTGTGTGGTGTGTGTGTGTGGTGTTGAAAAGAGAGAAAGAGAAAAGAGAGAGAGAGAGAGGGGAGAGAAGAGAAGAAAGAGAGAGAGAGAGAAAAAGGAGAGAGAGAAGAGAAAAGAGAGGGGATGCCTTTTATTATTTACCTTCCCCCATCTTTGGGGTTTTCTTTTTTCCCATTCATAAAAAACCCCAAAATTTTAAAAATTAAATTAATTAAGCGACAATCCATCAAAAAACGCACCCTATTTAACGAAAAAGAGAAAAGAAAAGAGAGAAGAGAGGGGAGAAAAGAGAGAGAGAAAAAGAGAGAATTAAATTCCATTTTCAACCCAAAATATCACATGCAAAACATTACTAAAATTTTAAAATAAAAACAATACATCAAAATGATGAACAAATCCGGACAAAAACTTTTATCCCCCTTGCAGTTACAGGGGCTCAAAGAAAAAAAGTTTTTAAACCCCAATCTATTCGACAATCACCAATAAAACCAGCTACCACAAACCATTCATCATAATATAAATTTCAATCATTAATAAACCAATAGTAACCATATTTTCTTTTCATTTATCTTTAATCTTTTTTTTTAAAAACATAGGGGAAAGGAAAGGGCGTACCCAGTTTAAAAACCCAGAAAAACAGAGGGTGTGCCCTGGTAAATGTATTTTTTTTCTAATACAAGGGTCTGCTGGGAAATTGTGATTATTTTTTCCCTAAAGGGATTCTGTAATATGAGTACTTTAAAAAAATGTAGTGGAATTTAATTTCCAAACCACGCTCCCTGAGTAAGATAAGTTTTGTTTTAAAATTAGACCCTATTCTAGGGGGTGGGAACCTAAATTTTTGGTTAAAATCCCGGGTTTAAATGCTAAATTTGGACTGAAAAAATTTTCTGGTGCAAAACCCGATGCAATTTTTGTTTAGCTGACATTTGTTAAACAGCAAACATTTTTTGGTAAGGGAAGACCCCCCCGTTTTAAAGTAAAATCCCCTTCACTAAGACAAATGTTTTTAAATAGAACGTTTTTAAAGGTTTTTTTGGGTAACACCTTAAGGGGTTTTAAAGGGCTTTAAGCCTAGGGGAATCAAAAAGTTTGAACAATAATTAAATTAAGAAAGAATTTTGGCGTGTGGGCCCCAATTTTCCCTGGCATAAATTTAAAAAATTTGCTTAATCTCACAGTAAAATATTTTTTCCCCTGGATATTGATTTAAACATAAACCGAAGTATGAACCAAAAAAGATTTTTATCAACATTTACACCTAAACCGAGGGCAATCCACCACTTAAATTTTTCCTGATTTTTAAAAAAAAAAACAAGGGGGGGTTTGGTGGGGGTTATGTTTTGTTTTCCCTCTCCCCTTTTTGTTATCACATTATTTTTTTTTTTGTTAGGATTCAGGACATGTGTTTTAATTGAAACCAATTACTTAAATATTAGCATTTTTTCTGTAATGAAGGAAAACAGTTTCCAACTGGGGCTATTGTAGGGAAAAGGGTAACACAAAAGATTTCACATAATCCTAAATTATAAAGGGAGATCTTTTTATATAAACTGAAAAACAGAAAAGGCCCCAAAACACAGAACCCTGGGGTACGCCATTTTGGGAAATAGGAAAACTTCTCTGAAATTTTGGGTTTTGACACAAACAAATTTGTGACGGTTTTCCCTGGGAATATGTTTATCATTTGGGAAGGTTTTTTCCTTTTTATACCATATTTTTAAAAAAGCTTCCTGCATAACAATTTGGGTGGTCAATGCCCCAAAAAGCCTTTGAAAAAACAACAAACCATGAGCCACAATTTTTTATTCTCATTAACACCTGGCTCCCTTTGATCTACTGGGTTTTGTAAGCCAAATGACAAGAATGTTTTTTTTCCTAAATTTCCCGATTGTTTTTTATTTAGTGGGTTTTGGAGGATTAAAAGGGTGAAAAGATGCTTTTTTTTAAATTGTTTTTTTCCAAGGGTTTTGGACAGAATTTGGCAAAAGGTTAAAAAGGTCTGTAGTTCAAAGGGTTCAGTTTTTTGTCTCCAGATTTAAAATGGGAAAATTTTTAAAAAACTTTGAACTGAGGGGGAAAGTTACATTTTAAATTCAAAATTTAAAAAAATGGGGTTAAGATTTCCACATAAAAACAGGGCGGATAGTTTCAGTATTTTTCCATAAATCCCGTCAATTTCCGCGCTTCCGGGTCTCTTTAATTGGCAAAAAGCTTTGGGAAAACTTTCACTAACTGCATAGGGGGAAACCCTGGTGTTCCCTGGACGAATTTTCATAGCTTTTGAAAAAAAATATTTTTTTGAAATTTCTTTTGAGCCCAGTACCCTTTTTTTTGAAAACGTGTTCGAAAACTGTTGTAAAGTTTGGGTTTGATTTCCCTTTTGGGGTGTTATGCGGGGTAGGGGATTTGCTTTGACGGGAAAATTTTTTTATTGAAAAAGTTCATTTTTTTGGTTTTCCCAAGGATTTTTCCGAATTTTTTTGGGGGCTACAAGTTAAACAAAAAAAAAATTCCCATTTTTTGCTGCCTTTTTTGATAAATTGACTTTTTACGTTTTTTTAAAAATTCCATCCGACCCCCCCTTTCTGTTTTTCAAGCAATCGTCGCGTAAAAAACCAAGCAGCTTTATTTCATCAGTCTTTTCCACTTTGGTTGTGCACTATGTTTTAATCAACCCTTTTTTGAAGGGCGCCTGCTTTCATAAAACAGAATTAAACTTTTGAAAGCCATACTCAACGCTTTCTCGGGATAAAGTGTAATTTTTTAACCTTTTAAAAGGGGGGGAATTCTTTGGGGTCAGTGAAAAAGGGTATCTTCTTGGAAGGTCCAAAGATCTAAAAGGGTAAATTTTTTGGGCCATTTTTAAAAGGAATTTTATTCCACTTTTTTCCACTAATGCTACTAAAGGGGGCGCTGCATCCAAAAAGCAACACTTTTTCTCAATGACTTTGTGGTTCAGAAAGATAGATGGGGTTAAATTTAAATTTTGCATTTAAATTTTTACCGGGTTGGAAAGTCAAAAATTTTGGGGAAATGGGTTTTATGGTAGTCCTAACGACCATGATGTTTGGCACTTCAATAATCAATGTTGAAATCACCTAAAAAGTTAAAAAATTTTGTGGCTCCAAACATGCTGGGAACCCCCTCATAGGGCCCAAACTTTTCCCTCCAACCGCTTTTCCGCTGGGTTTCGATATACAAAACCTAATTTTTATCTTTTTTTCTCTTCAACTTGATTTCAAACCAAACTGCTTCAATTTCCAAAAACCTTTTAAGATCATACAAACGTTGGGGGATTTAATGTTTTATGAACGAAAAAATATGCCTAGATTTAGATTTGTGGATCCTTTCGTACAATATTTTTAGCCCCAAAATTAAACATGGGATCAGGGGCAAATCTGAAAGTCTTGATTCAGTGAAAACCAAATTATGAAAGGGTTTGCCTTTATTGTACAAAATAGTGGGTACCTCCGTAAAATTTTTTGTATATGGGGGATATTAAAATTCCCCAAAACGTATCCCGTCTTCCCGTGGCCCTTTTGAAGAAAGAATTTCAAACCCTTTTGCAACTAAAAAAAAATATAGCAAAATAAAACAAATATACAAGGAAAAAACTTGAAAACAAACCAAAGTTCCCCTAGGTACACCACACAAAAAACAACCTTTTAAATTTAAAAGGATAAGGGGAAAATGAAAACACGCAAGTGAAAACTACAAATAAGAGTGATAAAAAACAAAACTTACAACAAAACCCAAAACCAACCCAATTTCACAATAAAAAAGGAAAAATGAATAGGAAAAAAGGGACAAAAGTTTAAAAATTTTACCAAAGGGTTTTGTAACAAAGCTTTTGGCAAGTGCACCCAAAAGTGTTCCCCCGAACTTTATCTGAGAGAAGAAGAGAAAAGGAGAGAAAGAGAGAGAGAGAGAGAGGGGAGAGAGAAGAGAAGAGTGCAAGTGATGTGTTTGGTGTGTGTGTTGGGGGAATTTCACTGTACTTAAAGTTTTAAGAATGAAACATTCTAAAACAATCAACAACCATGGGATTTGGGGGGACTGTCCCCAAAAGAAAAAAAATCCTATACGCAGTTTGGGGGTCTTTGGGCCCTGGGATGGCTAAGGGGAAAAGGAATTTTGGCTGACTAAATGAAGGCCCAATCCCCAAAAATTGGGAAATTTTTTGAGAAATTTTGTGATAAAACTTGTATGAAATTAAAGGGACACTTTTGAACGGGCCAAAAGGGTGGGGGATAAGGAAAGGGGGATAGTATTGGGGATCAAAAAAAATTAATAAAGGGGGGAAAAAAAAAAGACAGAACAAATATTGATTAAATCATCAACCCTTCAATGGGGCTATGTCCTGATATAAAACAGTTTTTGATTACCTTTAACTCAACTTCCCCTACTTTTAATGGGGAAGGGTTTATGGAAAAAACACCCGGGGCCCTTTTTAATGGGAAAGGGAAAAACCTTTTTAAAAAACCCGTAGTTACAGCTATTACATGAGTCCTTCCCCTTTCCTCCCGTAACTGGAAAGTAAAAATGAACAGAATGGCCCACTTTGTGTGTGTTGTGGGGTTTTGTGTGTTTTTGTGTGTGTGTTGGGGGGTGTGGTTTTTTGTGTGCATTTGTGTGTGTGTGTTTTGTGTGTTTGTGTGCTTGTGTTTTGTGGTGTTGTGTGTGGGGTGTGTGTGTGTGGTTGTGTGTTGGGGTGTGGGGTTTGTGCGGGATGTTGGGATGTGCATGGTATGTGTAATGTGCTTGTTTATCGTGCATGTGTGGGGTGCATGCAAGCAGAGAGAGAAAAAAGAGAGAGGGGAGGAAAAGAAGGGGAAAAGAGAGAGAGAGAGAGAAAGAGTGTGTTTGTTTTGTGTTTGTGTGTGGTTTTGGTGGGTAAAAATGTGTGGGGGATGTATTTTTTGTTTGCAAGTGTGCATCTCTGTTGTAAGTATTGTAGGGACTGTGTTTTTGTTTGTGTGTGTGTGTGGGGGTTTTGGGGGTTTGGTGTGTGTGTGTTGTTTTGTGGTGTTTGCAGTTTTTGTGTGGGGGTTGTTTAGTGTGTTTTTGTGGGTGTGTGTTTGTGGGGTGTTGTGTTTGTTTGTTTGAACAACATGGTCATCCCCCTTGGTGTGTGAAAACAAGCATAGACAACATCCATTTTCCCCTCTCACACACACACACACACACAACACCCCCACACACACACACACACAAAACACCCACAAAAAAATCCATAGCCGGAAAACCAAGAGGAATCAGGTTTTCATGTCCAGTGTCCGTCCCAAATCCAGCAAAAACCTCCCTCGTCCCTTTCCCCTCCAAAACAAACCCGCAGGGCAGTACGGTTTGGGGCCTTCTCCGTCCCCGGTTTTTGCCATACGGCAAACCCCCGTCTGGGCACAAAACCCCACGGCGGCAAGCAGACCGGATTTACCGCCGGGAGTTTTCCCCCGAAAAGCCCCAGCCTGGACTTTTAGGGCAGGCAGGCCCGTCAAATTTTTTTTTTTGCCCCCCCCCCCCCCCCCCCCTCGTTTTTTTTTATAGACTTCCTTTTAATTTTTTTTTCTTTCCTTTTATTCAGTTTGGGGGGTAGGGTATTCTCTCCAGGAAGCCGCCAGAACCCCCCCCACCTTTCTTTCATTTTGGGGGGGGGGGGGGCGTCCCCTTTTTTTTTTTTTTTTTTTAAAGGAACCCTCTTGTTTAAAAAGCTACAATTCCCCATAAAGCTTCTCGCTGTGTATCTCGACCTGTGTGTGTGTGTGTGTGGGTGTGTGGTGTGTGTGTGTGTGGGTTGGGTTTTGTGTGTGTGTGGGGTGTGTGTGTGGTGGGGGAGTGTTTTGGATTACATACTTGGGGTATTTTTTTTTTGCGTTCTCTCTCTTTCTCTCTCCCGGGGCATGTGTGGTGTGTGTTGTGTGTGTGTGTGTGTGGTGTGTGTGTGTGGGGTGTGTGGGGTGTTTTGAGTGTGTGTGTGTGTGTGTGTGTGTGTGTGTGAGAAGAGAGAGAGAAGAGAAGAGAGATAGAGAGAGAGAGGAAATGTGTGCATGTGCATGTGCGTGTGTGTGTGTGTGTGGGTGGTGTGTGTGTGTAGTAGTAGTAGTAGTACTTTCTTTTTACGTTTTTTCCCACAAAATTGTGTGATATTAGACGAGAGAGAGAGAGAGAGAGAGAGAGAGAGAGGAGGGGATGACGAGAGAGAGGAGGAGAGAGAGAAAGGGTATGTGTGTGATGCATGGTTGTGGAAGTGCACGCAAAACATGGAAATTTTACTACTTATAACATTAAGCAAATATCTAACAGGACTACATATTAAACAAAAGGTAACTTTGAAAGCAAAATCATATCAGAAAAAACATCAACTCACGTCATGCCTAATAAACATGGGTAATATTTCCTTAAGAGTCACACAATCAAAATAAAATGGGCTCTCGACACGTTTTCCTTACCACATGCATTTTGTTCCTGCACTATATTTCGGTCTGAATGCGTCAAGTTTCAGTCTATTTAAAATACTGAAACAAAGTTTCGTACTGATACATATCACGAACCTGCAGGTGTTCAATGCCTTCAACCTGATCAAAGCTGAGAACATGGCTATTTCGAGCATTAACCCGCAAATTTGGGGATGTTCTGGTTGTTTCTAAAAACGTCCCAAGCCACTTGTTTTAAAACTTGATGACACTCTTGTAAAGTCAAGGGGACAAAAAAAGTGACTGTGCACTCATTTCAGTTTTGGCTCCTTTTTTGGCAGATCTGTCGAAAATTTATTGCCCCAAATTCCCCAAAGGGGCCCCAAAAAAATAAGGCC
>CM031615.1:68414675-68417175 GCA_018398815.1 Conus ventricosus
GGGGTGTGTGTGTGTGTGTGTGTGTGTGTGTGGTGTTTTTTCTCTGTATGGTTCCTTCTTGTGTGTGTGTGTGTGTGTGTGTGTGTGTGTGTGTGTGTGTGTGTGTGTGTGTGTGTGTGTGTGCATGAGAGAGGGGAGAGAGAGAGAGAGAGAGAGAGAGAGAGAGAGAGAGGGGAGAGAGAGAGAGAGAGGAGAAGAGAGTGAGAGAGAGAGATAAACAGACAGACAGAAAGAGAGACAGGCAGACAGATACATAGACAATGACTGAGATAGGGACAAAGACACAGAGAGAGAGAGAGAGAGAGAGAGAGAGAGAGAGGAGAGAGAGAGAGAGAGAGAGAGAGAGAGAGAGAGAGACAACAGAGAGAGAGAGAGAGATGATGAGATGAGATGATAATCTTTATTTCCAAGGGTAACAGATAAGCAAACACATGCTTTTTTTTCATCCGCGCCCTGCCGCCGTTAAGGGACTAAGTATGACTAGCGACGAAAACTTACAAAACTTTTAACAAACACACACATATATTCCACAACATTAAAAAGTTTATGCATTAACAGTTCAGAGCGGGTAGATGACTTTAAAAAGGAAAAGGAAACCGATTTAAACAACAAACAAGAATAAAGAAATTGATTACAAAGAAGAAAAGAGTTAGCACACACAGATATGGAATAAGGCGATCCTCCTATCGAAGGGAGAGAGAGAGAGAGAGAGAGAGAGAGAGAGAGAGAGAGAGAGAGAGAATTACATTCCTTTTGTAAAAGATTAACATACAACAACCTGCTAAGAATAATAAACTAAGACAATTACAATGCATCAATAATATCAACATTTGTTCTTCTTCTTTTACATTTATATGATGTGGTTATAAGGCAAAACGAGAACGAACAATCAATTATCAGTAAGCAGCAATAAATTCCTAGCATCAATAATTATAACATTTATTTTTCATGATGCGTGCGTGTATGTGTGTGTGTGTGTGTGTGTGTGTGTGTGTGTGTGTGGTGTGTGTGTGTGTGTGTGGTGTGTGTGTAGTGTGTGTGTGTGTGTGTGTGTGTGTGTGTGTGTGTGAGAGAGAGAGGAGAGAGAGAGAGAGAGAAGAGAGAGAGAGAGAGAGAGACAGAGAGAGAGAGAGAGAGAGAGAGAGAGAGAGAGAGAGAGAGACAGAGAGAGATGCCATTATTATTTACCTTCCCCCATCTTTGTTGTTTTCTCTCTTTACCATTCATACACAACCCAAATTTATAATTATTAATTAAGCGACAATCCATCGAAACGCAGCCGTAGTTAACGAAGAGAGAGAGAGAGAGAGAGAGAGAGAGGGGAGAGAGAGAGAGAGAGAGAGAGAGAGAGATTATAATTCCATTTTTCTATCCAAAATATCACATGCTAAACATTACTATAAATTTGAATAAAAAGCAATACATCAATATGATGAACAGTAATCCGGACACACATTTATCACCTTGCAGTTACAGTGCTCAAAGAAATAAAAGTATTAAGACATCAATCTATTCGTGACAATGCACCAATAAAACCAGCTACCACAATACTCATTCATCATAATATGATTTCAATCATTAATATAACCAATAGTAACCATATCTCTCATTTATCATTATCTGTTTTTTAAAAACATCAGTGGAAAGGAAACGGCGTATCAGTTTAATATGCAGCAAAACAGAGGGTGTGCCCTGGTATATGTATTTTGTTCTAATAGCAATGGTCTGCTGTGAAATGTGTGATTAGTTTTTCCCTGAAGGATTCTGTAATATGAGTACATCGGAAATGTAGTGGAAGTGAATTCCAAACCACGCTACCTGAGTAAGATAAGCTTGATTTAAATAGATCTATTCTAGGTGTGGGAACCTGGAATTGGTTGAATCCCTAGGGTTTATGCTAAATTTGGACTGAAGAGTTTCTGGTGCTAAACCCGATGCAATTTTTTGCATTAGCTGACATTTGTTGACAGCAAACATTTCTTGTAACGGAAGAGCCCCCGCTTTAGTATAATCCCCTTCACTAAGACTAGATGATTTTAATAGAACTGCTTTAAGTGCTCTTTTGTAGACACTCTTAAGAGGTTTCATGGCATTAGCACTAGCGGAATCAAATAGTGTTGAACAATAATTGATTGAAGAGAGAATATGTGCGTGTAGGAACAATTTCCGGGCATGAAGGTTTAAGAAATGCTTAATCTTGCACAGCTGATATGTTTGTCTGGATATTGATTTACATAAACTGCGAAGGTGATGAGACCAAGAAAGATTATTATCAACATATACACCTAGAACTCGATGGCTATCCACCACTTCAATTTCCTGATTATTAATAAAAACAGATGGGGGCTGTGTGGTTATGTTTTGTCTTCTCTGCCTTGTTGTTATCAGCATTAGTTTTGTTTTGTTAGGATTCAGTGACATGTGATTTACATTGCACCAATTACTTAAGATATTAGCATTCTTCTGTAATGAAGTGAAAACAGCTTCCAAGCTGGGGCTA
>CM031615.1:68432854-68435354 GCA_018398815.1 Conus ventricosus
TTTTTTACGACCGTGAAGAACAAACAATCAGAAAATTCATCTCATTCTTTTTACGACAGTGAAACAAACAAACCAAGAATCACAAATTTAAAGTTAATTCTATGTACTGGAAATTAAAAAACCATCAATTATATTATCACTAATGTGAGCTTCAGAATATTTCTGATGTTCCCTTCAGAAAAAGACAATAATTATATCTATTAGCGTTCACCTTCAGCTTCCACTGGTCACAGCAGCGTTTAACAGAGTCAAGGCCTTATTGGAGCTCATCTACTGTCAGGATAAATGACTGTGCCGTCAGCATACGGTAGAAGAAACATTGTTAGCAAGCACTGAGCATCTGATTTTAACACTGTTAAGTCGTCAGCATGCAGTAGAAGAAACATTGTTAGCAAGCACTCGGCATCTGATTCTAACACTGTTAAGTCGTCAGCATACAGCAGAAGAAACATTGTTAGCAAGCACTGAGCATCTGATTCTAACACTGCTAAGTCGTCAGCATACAGCAGAAGAAACATTGTTAGCAAGCACTGAGCATCTGATTTTAACACTGTTAAGTCGTCAGCATACAGTAGAAGAAACATTGTTAGCAAGCACTGAGCATCTGATTCTAACACTGCTAAGTCGTCAGCATACAGCAGAAGAAACATTGTTAGCAAGCACTGAGCATCTGATTCTAACACTGCTAAGTCGTCAGCATACAGCAGAAGAAACATTGTTAGCAAGCACTGAGCATCTGATTTTAACACTGTTAAGTCGTCAGAATGCAGTAGAAGAAACATTGTTAGCAAGCACTGAGCATCTGATTTTAACACTGTTAAGTCGTCAGAATGCAGTAGAAGAAACATTGTTAGCAAGCACTCGGCATCTGATTCTAACACTGCTAAGTCGTCAGCCTCTCTTGCAATTGTTGTCATGGCATGCATGTTTTCTTTAACCAAAAAAAACAACAACAACAACATATCATTTACGAACAGTGCAAACAATAATGGTAGCAGATTTTCTCCTGGTCTAACACCGAGATTTCATTGGAAGAATACAAAGTATTCATTATCTACCATTACACAAAACTTTACGTTTGAATACATATTTGTAATATCTTAAACGTTATTACAAATATGTCACCGTTAACTCCAAATTGTATTAAACATGTGATTTATTGATTTATTTCAAATAGTCACATTGTTAAAACAAAATCTTCACAATAAATTGCTTCTCTCGGCATTTCAAATCTTCGGCATAATATGATTAACTGTAGGTCTGGCAAGTGGTTTATTTTTTAGTATCCACCCCATCGCGCCATACTGGTTCGTGCATGGTCCGGTGTGTGTGTGTGTGTGTGTGTGTGTGTGTGTGTGTGTGTGTGTGTGTGTGTGTGTGTGTGTTGTATTCCAGTTCTTTTTGTTTTCCAATGACATCAGTATGTGACACACTTGAGTAACAAACGTTTATTTTGTATCTGTTTGATCAGACGGCAACTGTTGATGAGTTGCCGGTATATAAAACACTGCACAGCGTAACATCGGGTATCGTCCATCACCATCATTATCGTCGTCCCCGTCGTCGTCATCGTCATCACTTTCATTATCTTCAACGTATCATGTTCATGATCGTTACACTACTATTATCACATGGTTTAGGTTTACTGTCAGTGACTGGTCATCGACATCTAGAACTTTAAAGGTGGTCAGTGATGTTTGACAGTAATGCGGTCATTAACGTTCTATCTGTTTATCTTTCTGTTGTTTCAAGTTGGTTTGGTTCATCTTCTGCCTAACACTCATTTCAGATCGACGTAGGACAGACGTATACATAGATGTGAATGTCAGCGAACTAGTGTAGGTGGGTCTATCGATTTAGATCAAAGGATCCATCAATCGATTTAGATTAAAGGACCCATTGATGTTGCGGTAGTCCAGTTCAATGACCTCAGCGTGCTGAACCAAATATAAACTCAGTTATCATGACAGGTTCAAACGTGGCCTGGCGGACAACACGGCCATCGAGAAAGTGAGAGAATCATGGGTCTGTGGTTCCAGTCTCGCAAGGTTTTTCTCTTCCCATTTCCAGTAGACCTTCAGTGGGGCCCGAGTGCTGGTCTTTAGAATGAGATGAGAAGCGAGGCCCCGTGTACAGCACGCATTTAGTGTGTGTTTAAACAAACAAACAAACAAAAACCACGGCAACAAGGCAGCAATTTTCAGCCCCCAGTTGGACAGGTTCCATGTTCACTGTTCATTCTGCTTATTGCATGGTGCCACAGTAGTTACCTTGTCAAAACGGATCCCATGTACGCTTACATGTATTTGCGTTAAAAAATCTAGTTCTTCCTTTTACTGTTTTCTTTTTTTTTTCTCTCATGAAAATAGCGATTCGTATCTCTTGGAACATTTCTGTCTTCGTGAAGTCTGTTTTACGATACTTGTTTCTGCTGTTATGCAAATCCCGACACTCTATAAGAACAAATTTGATAGTGAGTGGTTTGTTACATTGTATGCGT
>CM031615.1:68440354-68442854 GCA_018398815.1 Conus ventricosus
AGACAGACACACAAACCCATACTCTCTATCTCCCCCTCACCCCCGTCTCTCTCTGACATATGCATACTGTGTGTATGTGATACAGTGTGTGTGGTTGTGCGTGTGCGTGTGTGCGTGCGCGCGTGCGTGCGTGTGTGCGTGCCTACTTGCGTGTATGCGCGCGCGCGTGTTTGTGTTTAATAACCATATAGCCAGATGTGAGCCAGAGTCGTGAGTTCAGCTCATTTTAACAACGGAAGCGGCTAACAAGTGGACGAGGCATGACTAAGTGGTCCCAGTCTCCCCATTCACCACGCAGTTCACACTGAGGAGGAGACAGCTGGGGTGGAATGTTCAACCGTGTACAATCAGCTTACAATGGGCAGACAATGACAATAGGCTGACAATCCACTGACAATTTCACTGACAATAAAAGTCCGCGATGCACAACCGCTGACAACCGTTGTCAGTGGGGTGAAAACCAGTGACTAAAGCTAGAAATTTACACCCTCGATTTCGGTGGACAATCGAATGACAACGAAACAAAATGGCTGCCCTCGCGTACATGCGGAACATGACTCGAGGCCTAAAAACAACAATGCTCCTACTACAGACATCACCTCCGTGAGTACCACACACAGCTTCGCTAAAATCGAAGGCACAATCTCCTCTTTGTGTGATAAAGCAGCGAGTCTGGAAGATCAAGTAAGATCGCTGCATTCTAAAATTGTTCGAAAGGACTCGGCTAGCACAGCAACGCAGACAGAACCCTTTCCTTACACAGAAGTGGCTAGATCCAGAATTTCATCACGATCGAAAACAATTTCTCAGGATGCTCTGCCAAAGCAAGCAACTCAGAAAAGAAGAACAGAAATGTACAGGAAAGTGACAAAAACAAAAAATTAATAGAAGAAACTGATAACACGAACAAAAATGACGTCAAATCTTCTCTGCGTCATAAGCCGAAGTCTAAGGAGCAGTGCGAGAAAAATGCCGAGTCCAGACACAAACAAAACGTCAATGACTTAAAGATCAAGTGCGGAGACAAATCAAACGACAACGAATTAAAGGCCAAGTCCAGAGACAAACCAAATCCAATTTTAAACGCCCTTCCCAACATTTTATTTGTGAATGACCCTGTCATAAAGAAAGTCAACACAAACAGACTAGGGAAGTCCTACGGATGTAAAGTGCATCAGAGTAATGCAAGAACAATAAAGGACATCAAACCAGCAGTTGCCAAAGCAAGCGCATCTGCCAAGACACCTGCGATTAATTCTTATCTCATGAAGGAGCACTTCCATTTCAGAAGGAGAGAAATTAGGTTTCTTCTGCCGTTTTGCTTTTGCCCCGGTTTCGTCTGCCATGATGGATGCAGCGTAAACAAAGTCACTGCGCATGCTCAGGTTGAAACAGAAAGTTAACTTTCGCGGGAAAACCCTGGGTAAAAATAGTCCGGTAACGTTTGAAAATTAGGGCAATCATTGTCTGCTGACTTCGTTGTAAACTCGGTTGTCACCGCTTGAACATGGCAACTTTTCAAAGCTGACTTTAAAGTCAGCTGACAACTCATTGTAAGCGGATAGTCAGTGACAATAATTGTACACGGTTGAACATCCCACCCCTGGGGCCGAAACATGCCACCAGTAGAAGGGCACTGGGAGAGCGCCGACCTCTGCCACGGTCGAACGAATGTTGTTGGTCCCGTCCACTTTAGTCACTTCATATGCGAATACAATTGTTTTTCCGCCAGGTGAAGTAACAGTTGATACGAATAGGAAGAAATTTGTTTTGTGTGTGTGTGTGTGTGTGTGTGTGTGTGTGTGTGTGTGTGTGTGTGTGTAAAATTACAACATGTTAATGTTCATATCATTAGAAAACTTCAGTATTACATAAAACTGTACTTCTTCTTAAAAAAAGGAGTAGTTTATAACAGTGTTTATGTTCATTGGAAAATTTGTAAAACTCCTATCAATGATGAGTTAATCATGGAGGTGATGTTGGATCCGGATCCGCACCACCGATCCACTCCAAGTTTTGAAGGTTTTGTCCTCGTGCCATACTCCATCTATCCACTAAATTATCATTAAAATCGGCACGATAGTTTTTACGTAACGTTTAAAAGACTTTCACCAAATTATCATTAAAATCGGCAACACAGTTTTTACGTAATCTTTAAAGACTTTCTAGACGTTGCAGGATGAGCCGCTTGCTGCGGATCCTTACCACAGGTCTCTACCAAAATGATATATCTTCATGCTTGGGCCATATTCTGCCTACTGACGAAGTTTGGTATGAATTAGTTCTGTAGTTTTTGTCTAATTCTGCTGACAAACACACATACAAACAAACGCACACACAAATCAAGGGACGTTGGTGAAATCGATCTCCTCAGATGATGAAATGACATGTCTGGCTAAGCCTTCGCCTGTTTTGTCAGAACTCATGACAGTTGTCTTCGCGCTTCCATAGCTGGCGCTTGCGTGCAATGTTTGTTTTGTTAGGAGTATAGAATGGGAAG
>CM031615.1:68447854-68450354 GCA_018398815.1 Conus ventricosus
TGGAGGGGAGGGAGGGAGATAGACGGGAGATGGCGCATGGGGAGAGACTGGAGGGGAGGGAGGGAGATAGACGGGAGATGGCGCATGGGAGAGACTGGAGGGGAGGGAGAGGAGGGAGGGAGATAGACGGGAGATGGTGCATGGGGAGACTGGAGGGGAGGGAGAGGAGGAAAGGAGATGGACGGGAGATGGCGCATGGGGAGAGACTGGAGGGGAGGGAGAGGAGGGAGGGAGATAGACGGAGATGGTGCATGTGGAGAGACTGGAGGGGAGGGAGGGAGATAGACGGGAGATGGCGCATGGGGAGAGACTGGAGGGAGGGAGAGGAGGAAAGGAGATAGACGGGAGATGGCGCATGGGGAGAGACTGGAGGGGAGGGAGAGGAGGGAGGGAGATAGACGGAGATGGTGCATGGGAGAGACTGGAGGGGAGGGAGAGGAGGAAAGGAGATGGACGGGAGATGGCGCATGGGGAGAGACTGGAGGCGAGGGAGAAGAGGGGAGAGGAGGAAAGGGATAGACGGGAGATGGCGCATGGGGAGAGACTGGAGGGGAGGGAGAAGAGGGAGGGAGAGGAGGAAAGGGATAGACGGGAGATGGCGCATGGGGAGAGACTGGAGGGGAGGGAGAAGAGGGAGGGAGAGAGGAAGGGAGATAGACAGGAGATGGTGCATGGGAGAGACTGGAGGGGAGGGAGAGGAGGAAAGGGATAGACGGGAGATGGCGCATGGGGAGAGACTGGAGGGGAGGGAGAAGAGGGAAGGAGAGGAGGAAGGGAATGGGGAGGGAGGGTGTGCAAATGAGCAACACACACAGACACCCCCCCCCCCCCCCAACATACATACGCTCGCACGCACACACACACACAGTTTATATGTATATACATAAATGTATATATTTATGTATGTATGTATCTCTCTCTACACACACACACTCAAAATCGCTTATAAAGAAGTCGGATATAACGAATGCTGGATATAACGAAGCAGAAAGGTTGGTCCCGGCAAAAATCCTTTATATGAATAAAAATACGTTGGATGTAACGAAGTCGGATGTAACGAAATGCCGCTTATAACAAAATGGTTTTGGGGACCCCAGCTGCGATCACGCCGGTTAAAACGAATCGGCTGCCTATAGCGAATCATATGTTCGGCCCTGTGAAGAGTGCAAGACGGATATAATGAAGTGGTTGCTTTTGTGTTCGGAAACCATTTCATGGAAATGGTTGGTTAGTTCGCTGCGATGTATATTGCTTCATACCGTCGCTTGCTGTTCCAGGGATATGGAGGAGTGTCTGCATAGCACATGAAATGAAGAGCTGTCTATGCGTTGCATTAAATAGAAACCACACGTTTATACATGAGGTTGACTAGCTGTGTAACCTCCGCTCGTTTCATTTTCTTACACGGCTTCACATAGGTAGATTGAAAGTACACAGTGTGTTTTACTTAATGTTTGTTAAATGGTAAACGTCACTTCTGATAATAAAATCGTATTCTGACGTAAGATTGTGCGAGTGCCTGTGATTGTCAGAGCAGAGCAGTCGACTCACGTGGGGTCTAGTTCATCGACTGTAGACAGACGACTCACGTGGGGTCTAGTTCATCGACTGTAGACAGAGGACTCACGTGGGGTCTAGTTCATCGACTGTAGACAGACGACTCACGTGGGGTCTAGTTCATCGACTGTAGACAGACGACTCACGTGGGGTCTAGTTCATCGACTGTAGACAGAGGACAGAGGGACGAGGGTGGGGTGAAGGTGAAGGAGCGTGTCAGGGCGTCAGGCTTTGATTTAATAGGCCATTTCATCATGGCGTCTGCAGGTGAAGGAGCGTGTCAGGGCGTCAGGCTTTGATTTAATAGGCCATTTCATCATGGCGTCTGCAGGTGAAGGAGCGTGTCAGGGCGTCAGGCTTTGATTTAATAGGCCATTTCATCATGGCGTCTGCAGGTGAAGGAGCGTGTCAGGGCGTCAGGCTTTGATTTAATAGGCCATTTCATCATGGCGTCTGCAGGTGAAGGAGCGTGTCAGGGCGTCAGGCTTTGATTTAATAGGCCATTTCATCATGGCGTCTGCAGGTGAAGGAGCGTGTCAGGGTGTCAGGCTTTGATTTAATAGGCCATTTCATCATGGCGTCTGCAGGTCGCAAAGTTCTGTCGCTAAAGCGAAAAATTCAAGTTATTTAGGAAGTTGAAAGGAATCCAGCAACACAGACGAAGAAAATAATGGTAGAATATGAAACTGCAACCGTCGACACTGGCAATCATTCTGGCTTCCAAAGAGAAGTGTAGAAGTCAGTATTTTGGAGGTGAGGACACTGCATCACGCCAGAACTCGTGCGTGTGTGTGTGTGTGTGTGCGCGTGTGTGTGTGTGTTTGCGTAAGTGGGTGGGTACGTGGGGGGAGGGAGAGAGAGAGAGAAAGAGAGAGAGAGAGAGAGAGAGAGAGAGAGAGAGAGAGAGAGAGAGAGAGAGAGAGAGAGAGAGAGAGAGAGATAC
>CM031615.1:68455354-68475354 GCA_018398815.1 Conus ventricosus
AACAAAATAATAATACACAATGTCAGTGATAGTAGTAATAGTACCATCAAACAATTCCCCTAAGCCTTGGTTTGGTTTTCATCGAAATTTCAAATGGAATGCAACACTGGATACTGTAAGTCATAAGAAAGGTAAAAAAAAATCCCGCCCCATCATCATCATCCATATTCCCCAAAGCACTGGGTTTCTTTTCAATTTTCATGAAGTGAAATACAACACTGGATACTGTAAGTCATAAGAAAGTAAAAAAACAAACAAACATCAATACCAAAGAAAAACATATTGACCATCTGTTCTCCCTGCACCCCCCACCCCCTCCAACAAATGAAATAAACAAACAAATCGCACACTCACCAAACCTCCACACACCTGACACACACACCATTCCAACCGATTTGTCCATCATCAGCATTTCCATGAGGGAAGAAAAGATGAAAAAGTGTGAAGACAGCTGAATGGACCAGAAAGGCAGGAAAACAATGGACGATGGTAAAGAATAAGAATAAAATATAGATATATAATTAAAGGAACAAGTAAAAGCAGTCTCGGAGAAGCACAGAAAAGAGGAAATTACTAGCACAGAAATTCCAGGAGGTGTAGAAGAGTGGAAGACCCCCTACCCACCCACCCACAACCACCACATACAAACGCGTGCTCAGCTAACACCCCCTAACACACACAATGCCTCCACATGTGCACATGTACACATACAAAAGCAACACAAAAGCTAATTTTTAGGATTAGATATGCCAACACACTGGCAAAAAACAAAAAAATTGCTTATGTACACTTCACAATATGGTATGTTGCTGTAATATTTGCAACAGCGTACTAAAGGTCGGCCATTGCAAAGATTGGACAGCAGCATGACGCATTTATTTCTCTAAAGTATAACACTGTATCTGGTAGGAAAGATGTCAAGAAAAGAGAATACACTATGTCTGTGATAAACATAACACCATCCCACACATTCCCCAAAACATTGGTTTGGTTTTCATCATTTCATCAAGTGAAATACAACACTGGATTCTGTATGTTATTGCAAAGATTAAGAACAAATTCACAGAGAGAGAGAGAGAGAGAGAGAGAGAGAGAGAGAGAGAGAGAGAGAGAGAGAGAGAGAGAGAGAGAGAGAGAGAGAGAGAGAGAGAGAGAGATTTCAATATAGAAGACAAAGATATTGATCAGCTTTCCTCTCTTTACCCCCCCCCCACTAAAGAATAAGAGTGAAAGACCCCCACATACAAACGCATGTGCAAGCGAACACACACAAACACAGACACGCAAACACACCACAGAGACAAAAACACCACCCGTCCCTACTCACCCCTCACACCCACACACAAATACACACACACGCAATGCCTCCACATGCGCAGTCTCAGGTACACACACACACACACACACACACACACACACACACACACACACACACACACACACACACACACACACACACACACACAAAACCATCACTAAAACTAATTTAAGAACACGTAGGCAAACACACTGACAAAAAGAACAAAAATGCTTATGTTCTCTTCACTATATGGTATGTTGCTGTAATATATGCAACAGCGTACCAAAGGTAGGCCATTGCAAAGATTGGACAGCAGCATGGCTGTAAAGACGTCAACAAAATACGAATACACAATGTCAGTGATAGTAAGAACACCATCATACACATTCCCCAAAGCATAGGTTTTCTTTTCACCAATATTTCATCAAGTGAAATACAACACTGGATACTAAGTCATAAGAAAGGTTAACAAAAAAGCCGGACACACACACACACACACACACACACACACACACACACACACACACACACACACACACACACACACAGAAACACATTTCAATACAGAAGACAAAAATATTGGTCAGATGTCCTTTTGCCCCCTCCCCCCACGCCTTCTAACAAATAAAACAAGCAAACAAACAACACACTCGCCAGGCCTCCACACACCTCTCTGACACACACACCATTCCGTCCGATTTCTCCATCATCAGCATTTCCATGAGGGAACAAAAGATGAAAAAGTATGAAGACAGCTGAATGGACCAGAAAGACAGAAAACAATGGACGATAGTAAGGAATAAGAACAAAACACACACCACACACACACACACACACACACACACACACCACACACACACACACACACACACACACACACAAGCTTATCTTTAACATATAGCCAAACACACTGACAAAAACATTAAGAACAATTGCTTATGTACTCTTCACTATATTGTATGTTGCTGTAAACTTTGCAACTGCGTACGAAAGGTAGGCCATTGCAAAGATTAGACAGCAGCATGGCGCATTCATTTGTATAAAGAATATCATTGTATCTGGTGGGAAAAATGTCAAGAAATGAGAATACACAATGTCTGTGATAAAAATAATACCATCACACACATTCCCCAAAACACTGGTTTGGTTTTCATCAAAATTTCATCAAGTGAAATACAACACTGGATTCTGTATGTTATAGCAAAGGTTAAAAACAAAATCAAGCAGAGAGAGAGAGAGAGAGAGAGAGAGAGAGAGAGAGAGAGAGAGAGAGAGAGAGAGAGAGAGAGGAGAGAGAGAGATATTTCAATATAGAAGACAAAAATATTGATCAGCTGTCCTCTCCTTACCCCCCCCCCACTGAAGAATACGAGTGAATGACCCCCCCCCCCCCCCCCCCACACACACACAAACGCATGTGCAAGCGAACACACACACACACACACTCAAACACACGCACGGACACACACACACACACACACACACACACACCACAGAGACACACAAACACCACCCGTCCCTCACCCCCCCAACCCACACACACGGTATTTACACACACACGCAAAGCTGGATACGCACAGTCTCAGGTACACACACACAAAACGAACACGAAAGCTAATTTTTAAGAATACATAGGCAAACACACTGACAAAAACAAAGAAATGCTTATGTACTCTTCACTACATGGTATATTGCTGTAATATTTGCAACAGCGTACCAAAGGTAGGTCTTTGCAAAGATTGGACAGCAGCATGACGCTTATATTTCTATAAAGTATAACATTGTATCTGGCACCAAAGACGTCAACAAATTTAAAGAGACAATGTCAGTGATAGTACTAAATCATCATACACATTCCCCAAAGCATTGGTATTCTTTTCATCAACATTTCATCAAATGAAATACAACACCGGATACTAAGTCATAAAAAAGGTTAACCAAACAAAATCCACACACACACGTACAAACACACACACACTTCAACACAGAAGACAAAAATATTGATCAGCTGTCCTCCCTTTGCCCCCTCCCCTCCTAAAATAAAACAAGCAAACAAACAGCACACTCGCCAGGCCTCCACACCTCTCAGACACCCCCCCCCCCATTCTGTCCGATTTGTCCGTCATCAGCATTTCCATGAGGGAAGAAAAGATGGAAAAGTAGGAAGACAGCTGAATGAACCAGAAAGGTAGGAAAACAATGGACGATAGCAAGGAATAAGAATAAAATGTAAAATAAAATTGCAGGAACAAGTAAATGCAGAGTTCCAGAAGCACAAAAACGAGTAAACAACAAGCACAGAATTTCCTGGTGTAGAAGAGTGAAATATGCTATACCCACCCCCACTACATACAAACGCATGCCCAAGCGCAAGCGCACACACCCACACCCACGCACACACACCCTCCCTCAGTACACAAGCGCACAGTCACATGTACATACGCAAAACACAAAAGCTTATCTTTAAGAACATATAGCCAAACACACCGACAAAAACATTAGGAACAATTGCTTATGTACTCTTCACAATAGCGTATGTTGCTGTAATATTTGCAACAGCGGCCAAAGGTAGGCCATTGCAAAGATTGGACAGCAGCATGACGCATTCATTAGTATAAAGTATAAACTGTATCTGGCACTACAGGTGTCAAGAAATAAGAAAACACAATGTCAGTGATAGTAGTAACACCATCATACATATTCCTCAAAGCATTGGGTTTCTTTTCATTAACATTTCATCAAGCGAAATACAACACTGGATACTGTTAGTCATAGGAAAGGTATATAAAAAAAAAAAATTCGCGCGTATGCGCGCACTCACACACACACACACACCAATATAGAAGACAAAAATATTGATCAGTTGTCCTCCTTTACCCCCCCCCCCCAAACAAATAAAGTAAGCAAACAAAGTAAGCAAATAAACCGAACGCTCACCAAACCACCACACACAACTCTCACACACAAACACACCATTCCGTCCGATTTGTCCATCATCAGCATTTCCATGAGGGAAGAAAAGATGAAAAAGTGTGAAGACAGCCGCCGAGTTTCAGTTTGTTTCATCAAGGAGGCGTCACTGCGTGCGGACTAGTCCATATAAGCTACACCACATCCGCTAAGTTTTGAGACCATGCTACGCATGATTTGAAGCTGATGGATAGATGAATTAACAACAAAGATGACAATTGAAGAAGAGGGTCTCGTGGCTACGACTCGGCGGATGTCTGACCTACGCATCAGCCCATCGCGCTGGTCAGACCTTGAATACCTACCTACCATTTTTTTTCTGTGTGTAGTGGATGTACACGTGTGTGTATGTGTGGGCATAGGCTCATGTGTGTGCGTGGGCGCGCGCAGGCATGTGCGCGCGTTTGTGTGCGTGTGCGTGTGTGCGCGTGCGTGCGTGCGTGCGTGTGTGCGCGTGCGCGTAGAAGTACGTGTGCATCTGTGTGTGCGTGTGTGCGTGTGCGCGTGTGTGCGTGTGCGTGTGCGTGTGCGTGCGTGCGTGCGTGCATGTGCGTGTGTAATTTGAGGGTTTGTGTGAGCACACGTATCAGAAGACAGCTGAATGGACCAGAAAGGAAGAAAACCAATGAACGACGGTAAGGAACAAGAATAAAATGTAAAAATATCAAAGGAACAAGTGAAAGCAGTCTCAGAGAAACACAGAAGAAATGACTAGCACAGAAATTCCAGGAGGTGTAGAGGAGTGGAAGACCCCCCACCCACCCACCCACCACCGCCACATACAAACGCGTGCTCAGGCTAACACACCAACACCCAATGCCTCCACATGAGCAGTCACATGTATACACACAAAACCAACACAAAAGCTAACTTTTAAGAACACATAGGCCAACACACTAGCAAAAAACAGAAAAACATTGCTTATGTACTCTTCACAATATGGTATGTTGCTGTAATATTTGCAACAGCGTACCAAAGGTAGGCCATTGCAAAGATTGGACAGCAGCATGACGATTATATTTGTATAAAGTATAATACTGTATCTGGCACCAAAGATGTCAAGAAATAAGAATACGCAATGTCAGTGATAGTAATAACACCATCATGCACATTCCCAAAAACGTTGGTTTAGTTTTCGTCACAATTTCATCACATGAAATGGAACACTGGATACTGTAAGTCATAGAAAAGGTAAAACAAATCCACAAACACATATCAGTTTAGCTTCAAAGTATTGATCAGTTGTTCTCCCTTTGCCCCCCCCCCCAGCCTCTTTAAAACATAAAGCAAGAAGGAACTGCACACTCACCCGGTCTCCACATACCTCTCTGACATACACACCATTCCAACCGATTTGTCCATCACCACATGAGGGAAGAAAAGATGAAAAAGTGTGAAGACGGCTGAATGGACCAGAACGGCAGGAAAACAATGGACAATCGTAAGGAATAAGAATGAAATGTAAAAATAAAATGACAGGAACAAGTAAGGGCTGTCACAGAGAAACACAGAAAAGGCACAGAATTGCAGGTGTAGAACATTGAAAGACCCACCCCCACCACATACAAACGCGTGCACAGGCGCACACATACACACGCCTCAACATGCAGAGTCACATGTACATGTACACATGCGTACAGTCACAAGTACACACACAAACCAAAACAATTTCTAAGAACACATAGGCAAACACAGCCAAAGGTAGGCCATTGCAAAGATTGGACAGCAGTATTACGCATTTATTTGTATAAAGTAAAAACTGTATCTGGCAGTAAAGATATAAAGAAATAAGACTACACATGGTCAGTGATAGTAATAACACAATCATACACATGCCCAAAAGCATTTTTTTTCATCAAAATTTCATCAAGTGAAATACAATACTAGAAGCTATAAGTTAAAATAAAGGTAAAAAGGATAAAAAGAAAGTTCACAAGCACACACACACAACACACGGAGAGAGAGAGAGAGACGGACGGAGGGAGGGGGAGGGGAAGGGAGGGAGAGAGAGAGAGAGAAAGAGAGAGAGATTTCAATATTGGAGACAAAAATATTGATCAGTTCTCCCTTTGCCATACGCCCCCCAAAAAAAAAACAACAAACAAACAAAACAAAATAAAAAAAACCCAGTAAGCAAGCAAACTGAACTCACCTGGATTCCACACGCCTCTCTCAGACACGCACACACCATCCCGTCCGGTATTTCCGGCATTTCCATGAGGGAAGAAAAGATGAAAAAGCGTGAAGACAGCTGAATGGACCAGAAAGGCAGGAAAACAATGGAAGATAGTAAGGTATAAGAATAAAACGTAAAAATGAAATGACAGAACAAGTAAAGGCAGAGTCACAGAAAAGAGGAAATAACTAGCACAGAAGTTCCAGGTGCAGAAGAGTGAGCCCCCCTCCCCCCCACCACATACAAAACGTCCGCATACGAACAGCCACACACATATATACATACATACAATATATATATATATATATATATATATATATATATATATTATATATATATATATATATATATATATATATATATATATAATGCCTCAACAAGCGCACAGTCACATGTATACGCACAAAACCAACACAAAAGCTAATTTTTCAAGAACACATAGGCAAACACACTGACACAAAACAAAAAAATCCTTATGTACTTATGTACTCTTCACAATAGGGTATGTTGCTGTAATATTTGCAACAGCGTACCAAAGGTAGGCCATTGCAAAGATTGGACAGCAGCATGACGCTTCTATTTCTATAAAGTATCACACTGTATCTGGCACCAAAGATGTCAATAAATTAGAATACATAATGTCAGTGATAGTAAGAACACCATCATACATATTCCCCAAAGCGCTGGTTTTCTTTTAATCAACATTTCATCAAGTGAAATACAAGACTGGTGTCACGACCGACCCCTGGAGGTCTGCCCTGACAGGATCGGTCTAGGTGGGAGTGAAGGGGGTGACTGACCTCACACGCTCCGCAAGAGACCACACAATAAAGATTACGATACAACACCCCATTTATTCACACCAGCAAAATAAACATTCCAACACACGCACCATGCACGATCACAATAAAGCACTCCAACGCACACAACATGCACAATCACGATCAAGCACTCCAACGCACACAACATGCACAATCACGATCAAGCACTCCAACGCACACAACATGCACAATCGCAAATCAAGCACTCCCACACCCACAACATGCACGATTATAAATAAATATTTCACCATACGACGTACACAATCACAATTACAGCATTCCAGCACATATGACATGTACACAATTATAAAGAAATATTTCCAGTATTGACCCTTTCTCACACCACGGAGTGCGTCCACATCCCTGCCCCTGTCAAGTCCGCAGGGAGCACCCTGTCGCACTAGGTGCTCCGAGCCGGGTTGGTTCTCGCAGGGAGTCGCCCAAAGCCGACACCCTCGACTCCCAAGCGGGCAGTGAAGAGCGTGTCCCGGGGGGGGGGGGACGTAGCTGTTACTGGAGGTCCTGGACGGGGGTCCAGGCCGGCCAGTCGAGACGGCGGGCTCCCCTAGCAGTCCACGGTCCCGACCAAGGCGTGGCCTCGACCAGCGCGTGGCACCATCTCGTCCGTGGTCTCAGCCAGAACGTGGCCTCGACCAGCACGTGGCACCATCCATTCGTGCTCCAGGTGAAGCCCCCGGGAGGGGGGGGGGGGGGACGTAGCTGGGAGGAGAGTCGGAGAGGAGGAAAAGAAGAGGAAGGAGGAAGGAAGAAGGGTACTGGAACCTGCCGTCAGTACCGTCTGACCATTGCTGTCAAGTCTTAGCCACTCGCATGATGGGCGAGGGGAAGTGTATTCAACGCACACAGTAAACCCATTGAATCAAGTCTTCTCACACGATGCAGGTAAAAGACTGCATTAAATCAACAGGTTATAAAACAAATATGAATTATCTCACCCTTCTCTCACTCACGCTTAACGTTTTCCTTCTTAGGAAATAAATCAACACAGCGACCATCGCTTAATAACTGCCACCACATTTGCAAATAATAATTCAATGGCACAACTGTCACATTTTATAAACACATTTCAAAATAACACAAATCTCCAACCACGCATCCGAACGACAAATCATGCGCACGCACGCTCGTGAACAATAAAACTCGCTCTCCTTGTACACACAAACAGACGGTGGCCGAAGGATAAAAGTCCGGCGAATGTGACAGGGGCGGACGAGCGAGACCAAGCAAGTTCCAACCCTGAATCACCAGGTTCTCTCCCTTCCCCACCGACTACCGCATCACCAGATACATAAACAGGAGAAAGAATTTTGGAAATAATTTAGAATGGCCAGGTTAAAGATGGAATTAACCAGAGAAAAGGTCTCACACAATATTTCTCTTACAATTTCGAAAACAAAAGAAAATTGCGCAAAAGCGAAGACTAAGCCGGCTAACAACAACAAATCAAAACAAACAGACCACGAAAACTGATGCTTACCAGCTACCCGTGGGTGACCCCGAAGAGGCGGGTCAAAGGACTCTCTCTACCTCTGTCCAGTCGAGAGGACAGAGGCGAAGATGCGGAAACAGAAGAAATGATGTCCCTCTCCTACAGGCCGACTGCAGGAATTGAAAGTACTGACTGTACTCTCGACGATAAGGTAAGAACCAGGACTGGAGCAGGCGCCCCCAGAGACATCTTCCGCTCGAGTGAAGAGCTAACCTCCCTCAGCAATGGCGGCCAACATACCATGCTGCGTCACAGAGTGAGCATACTTCAAACTAAAAGAAACGAAGCACGTGCGACAGGTAAAAGACAGGCGAGAGGCCGATAGACAGAAAGTTCGAGAGAAAGGTACCGGCCACCCGTGAACTGCAGGATGAATAGCACGGGCGGTGGAATTAGAGAGAGAGAGAGAGAGAAAGCAAACCGAAGTTGAGCTGAACCACACCAAGGTGCAACTGCACCACAAGCCACCCTAAGGGACGGATACACGACAACAGCAACGACAATAAACAAATAAGTAATTCCGCCACCCTAGGTGGGTCGAACGTCGTAGGCCTCGTGACAAAACTCGTGACAAACCCCCCTTCTAAAAGCATCTGTTTCTCTGAGATACAGTGCTCCTTTGAACCTTGTCGCATGTGCAACTTCACAACAATGGGGACCGAACCCAACTCTCTGTGATCGACAGAGTACGATGAATCCAATACAAACATTCCACGATAGAATCACACGGGGAAATACATAATACTACATTTATCAAACAACTAAGCAAACCTTCCAACCATGAAAGTGACAATCCGAACCATTGGTGATTCATTACCGTTAACCTCACTGAAGTGACAACTGTCACTACACCTGATACAGAGACCAAAAAGGGGATATAACCCTGGTTGAGGGGAGGTGCCCCTCTGACTGATTTTCCAATATGCTAACTACGGAGCTCGGCTAAGATAGTCAGCATCCGTATTACAGGAACCCTTGATATGATGGAAAGTGAACGCATGACTCTGCAGTTCCACTGCCTAACTCATGAGTCGACGACTGACTGGCCGGATCCGGTCCAAGCACTGGAGAGGATGATGATCGCTCTCCAGTACAAACTTCCGGCCGTACTTCTTCTTGGGCACGCCAGTGCGCGTCCAAATCTGCCTGAGAGATTCAGCAACAGTAGGGGCATCGATAGTCCTAAGCGGGACAGCCTCTGGGTATCGACTCGCAGATTCTACCACAACCGAAGTGTAGCGGTGACCGCGATTGGATGGAGGATTAACGGGTCTCACCAGGTCGACCCTAACCTTGCTGAATGCTCCCCAACCCGTGGCACTGACCCTAGGGGAACACGCTTCAAGCGACCTTAGGCGTTGTCCGCTGGCAGACATCGCAACTGCGGCAGTACTGCCTAACCTGTGAGTTCCATCCCTGGCCAGAAGAAATCCTGCCTAACTCGCTCGAGAGTCCGCTTGGAGCCCATATGACCTGCCATGGGGGAATCGTGGGCCTGCCGGAGGACAGACTCTCTCAGGCTTTGGGGAACCACGAGCTGCTTGGCCACACGATCTGCCTGGGTAAAAACCCTAAAAAGGATCCCCTTGTGGAGCTTGAAGCTCACCTTGGCGTGTCGGGCAGACTGAGCAGGACGACCTACCAGTTGTCGCAGGCGTTGGACATCCAGTCCCTGGCCTGAAGACGGACCATGGTAGCAGGATCGGCCCTGGCCAGAACCTCGATCAGAGATCGGCTGGAGGACGGGACGCAATTCCTGTTCCTGCTTCTTAGCTTTGGCGCGTGTGGTGACTCCCACACACGCCTGTACGGGCAGATCCGTAAGACACGGACTGACTGCGTCCGTCAGCAAAGGTGACAGTATTCCCTATGAGAAGGGAATACATAGGACGCTCCACCGCAATGGCCCATACTTCGCCACAGAAGTAGGGGTGGAGATAGGAATAAGTACAGAAGGACGGGTGGAGGTAAACCAGCCCCCCAACCCGCACACATCATAACTAGCGCCCCGCCGGGCCTCAGGGGAAACCAAATTCTTATCCACAAAGATCGTTGATGCTCCCGAATCCCTGATGGTGTCGACCAAGGAGGAACCAACAACAGAGAGAAACACTGGGCACTCTGAATCACCAGAAGCTGGGATGGAACCCACGTTAGCTGAGGCACGAGGACGTTGGAAAGGACCAGCCCCACGACTACCAGCGGCTTTAGGACAATCTTTCCTAATGTGGCCAGGACGACCACAAAGAAAACACAGTCGGGGCGCTGAAATCCCCGATGAACTGCCTGCCTTGTTCCCCCACTAGCAGTTGTCGGCACCTTATTGCTACCAAATCCTGTGGAGGGCTTCCTCCTCCGTATCTGGGCGATGCCCATAAGCCCTGCGAGCTTCAGCAAACACCTCAGCTGTGTGAATCGCAGCCGCGAAATCTGAGGTGCTGTCTCGCCTATCCGGATCCTCAACTCTGGGGACACAGTGTTGGTGAGCTGTTCAATGAGGATCAGATCCTCCAGCTCCAACTTAGCTAACTGACGCCAGTACCCTAGCGTCTTGCGCAGCCTATCACCAAACTGCACGAAGGTCTCATCATTATTCTTCTTCATGGACCTAAACTTCCTCCTGTAGGTCTCTGGGGTAAGGTGGAAACGCTTACGCAGAGCCAACTGCATGTCTGCATAAGACGCACCTTCATTTAGAGTGAGCACACACTCCCTTGCAGCACCAGATAATCCAGAAAAAAGGTGCATAGCCTTTTGCTCCTCAGACAATTGGTATGAACAAGCAACCTTGTCGAAATGCTCTAAGAACATATCAATGTCCTCACTAGGTCTGAACTCTGGAAGCTTTAACTTTGGGCCTCTAACTCTATCACCTGCCTGGTGATTAACCCCCTGGTTTACAGATGCGGGAGCCTGCGAAAGAAGTTGTTTCCATCTCTTCCCTGCGTAGAGCCTCCTGTCTGGCAGCCTCCTCTCTACGTTGATCCAACTCTTCCCGACGGAGGGCAGCCTCCTCCCTACGCTGAGCCTCCTGTCTAGCAGCCTCCTCCCTATGCATAATTCCTGTCTGTCAGTCTCCTCTCGGCGCAGAGCCTCCATCCTGTCCAGCTCTTCCCTACGGAGCCTTGCCTCTTCCCTACGCAGAGCTTCCTGCCTAGCAACCTCTTCACTACGTAGGGCTTCCTGCCTAGCAACCTCTTCTCTGCGCTCTTCCCTACGCAGGGCTTCCTGCCTAGCAGCCTCTTCCCTACGCAGGGCTTCCTGCCTAGCAGCCTCTTCACTACGCTGCCGCTCCAGAATATAAGGACAGAGGTGATATCCTGAGCGGGGTTCACCACTCCCGACACGGGAGGATGACCCGACTGACCCGTCCTTGGCCTCGACTTTACCATGAGGAAAGTCTCCCGGGGCATGCTCCTTACGAGGGGAAGCCTGGAAAGGAGAAGGTTTCGGTCTCTCCTGCGACTCAACAGAAGCCCACAGTTGCTTCGCTATACTCTGACGCTTCCGAGCGGAAGTGCCAGTCGGGGTCTCGACAGGGAGACCCCCCAGCGAAGAGGTAGTAAAAGTACTCACTGGACTACCTGCTACAGCACTGAATAGGTAGAAGTGACCGTAGTCGAAGTACTGGTACTAATAGTAGGGACTACAGTAACATTTTGAATACCCTTCTTCTTCGACGCACGCGTCGCCATACCACCAGCGCCGGACGTCGCCATGACAATAATATCCTACAGTTTTCCAATACAGGGGAAAAACAATTCCACTAGAGAGAAAAAAAAAACAAATATTTTTAGGGGCGTGTGTATATGTGTGTATGTGTGTGTGTGCGTGTGTGCGGACAAGTTCCGGCTGCTCCCACTCTGGCAACACCGCGCTCTACAGCACGAGCAACAGTGCAGTGGGGCTCACCGAAAAAAAAACAAAACAAAAAACTATGTCCGGCTGCCCCCACTCTGGCAACACCGCGCTCTACAGCACGAGCAACAGTGCGGTGGGGCTGGCCGAAAAAAAAAACAAAAAAAAAACTAGCAGACGGAATCCGGAGAGAGGAGAAAAAAAAAAACACTAGCGTCTGATAACAACCCCCCTGTACTCAACAACCTGGTAGAGAGAAAAAAAAAAACAAGAACTGGCTAAATACAACACAGGAATGGAAGACTGAGCGGCAACAGAAGGGCAAGACTTACGGCCGTACCTGCCTGAGGTACCCGGGGAAGGAGGATCTGGACGCGGTCGACTCCCCTTGGTCTCACCTCGACTCCCGAGTCACGCCGGATGTTCCCTCAGGCCACAACAAGACTCCCTTCACGCTAGAGTCACCCAGCCAACCACCCACGAACAAACACGACGAACTGACTAAACATATACAAAACAGACAACACTAAACAGGTACTCTGCGAAACGAGAGAGAGACAGCCAGAGCCCTTCACATCCCGGACGAGCCCCCACAATTGTCACGACCGACCCCTGGAGGTCTGCCCTGACAGGATCGGTCTAGGTGGGAGTGAAGGGGGTGACTGACCTCACACGCTCCGCAAGAGACCACACAATAAAGAATTACGATACAACACCCCATTTATTCACACCAGCAAAATAAACATTCCAACACACGCACCATGCACGATCACAATAAGCACTCCAACGCACACAACATGCACAATCACGATCAAGCACTCCAACGCACACAACATGCACAATCACGATCAAGCACTCCAACGCACACAACATGCACAATCGCAATCAAGCACTCCCACACCCACAACATGCACGATTATAAATAAATATTTCACCATACGACGTACACAATCACAATTACAGCATTCCAGCACATATGACATGTACACAATTATAAAGAAATATTTCCAGTATTGACCCTTTCTCACACCACGGAGTCGTCCACATCCCTGCCCCTGTCAAGTCCGCAGGGAGCACCCTGTCGCACTAGGTGCTCCGAGCCGGGTTGGTTCTCGCAGGGATTCGCCCAAAGCCGACACCCTCGCTCCCAAGCGGGCAGTGAAGAGCGTGTCCCGGGGGGGGGGGGGGGGGGGGGGGGGGGGGGGGGGGGAGGGTGTTACTGGAGGTCCTGGACGGGGTCCAGGCCGGCCAGGTCGAGACGGCGGGCTCCCCTAGCAGTCCACGGTCCCGACCAAGGCGTGGCCTCGACCAGCGCGTGGCAACCATCTCGTCCGTGGTCTCAGCCAGAACGTGGCCTCGACCAGCACGTGGCACCATCCGTTCGTGCTCAGGTGAAGCCCCCGGGAGGGGGGGGGGGACGTAGCTGGGAGGAGAGTCGGAGAGGAGGAAAAGAAGAAGGAAGGAGGAGGAAGAAGGGTACTGGAACCCTGCCGTCAGTACCGTCTGACCATTGCTGTCAAGGTCTTAGCCACTCGCATGATGGGCGAGGGGAAGTGTATTCAACGCACACAGTAAACCCATTGAATCAAGTCTTCTCACACGATGCAGGTAAAAGACTGGCATTAAATCACAGGTTATAAACAAATATGAATTATCTTCACCCTTCTCTCACTCACGCTTAACGTTTTCCTTCCTTAGGAAATAAATCAACACGCGACCATCGCTTAATAACTGCACCACATTTGCAAATATAATTCAATGGCACAACTGTCACATTTTATAAACACATTTCAAATAACACAAATCTCCACCACGCATCCGAACGACAAATCATGCGCACGCACGCTCGTGAACATAAAACTCGCTCTCCTTGCACACACAAACAGACGGTGGCCGAAGGATAAAAGTCCGGCGAATGTGACAGGGGCGGACGAGCGAGACCAAGCAAGTTCCAACCCTGAATCACCAGGTTCTCTCCCTTCCCCACCGACTACCGCATCACCAGATACATAAACAGGAGAAAGAATTTGGAAATAATTTAGAATGGCCAGGTTAAAGATGGAATTAACCAAGAAAAGGTCTCACACAATATTTCTCTTACAATTTCGAAAACAAAAGAAAATTGCGCAAAAGCGAAGACTAAGCCGGCTAACAACAACAAATCAAAACAAACAGGACCACGAAACTGATGCTTACCAGCTACCCGTGGGTGACCCCGAAGAGGCGGGTCAAAGGACTCTCTCTACCCTCTGTCCAGTCGAGAGGACAGAGGCGAAGATGCGGAAACAGAAGAAATGATGTCCCTCTCCTACAGGCCGACTGCGGGAAAATTGAAAGTACTGACTGTACTCTCGACGATAAGGTAAAGAACCAGGACTGGAGCAGGCCCCCCCAGAGACATCTTCCGCTCGAGTGAAGAGCTAACCTCCCTCAGCAATGGCGGCCAACATACCATGCTGCGCCCACAGAGTGAGCATACTTCAAACTAAAAGAAACGAAGCACGTGCGACAGGTAAAAAGACAGGCGAGAGGCCGATAGACAGAAAGTTCGAGAGAAAGGTACCGGCCACCCGTGAACTTGCAGGATGAATAGCACGGGGGGTGGAATTAGAGAGAGAGAGAGAGAGAAAGCAAACCGAAGTTGAGCTGAACCACACCAAGGTGCAACTGCACCACAAGCCACCCTAAGGGACGGATACACGACAACAGCAACGACAATAAACAAATAAGTAATTCCGCCACCCTAGGTGGGTCGAACGTCGTAGGCCTCGTGACAAACTCGTGACAACTGGATACTAAGTAATAAATAAGGTTAACCAAAAAAAAAACAACCAACCGAACAAACAAAACCGGAAACACACAAACACATCCAGAGACACATTTCAACACAGAAGACAAAAATATTGATCAGCTGTCCTCCCTTTGCCCCCTCCCCCCACCCCTCCTAAAATAAAACAAGCAAACACACAGCACACTCACAGGCCTCCACACAGCTCTCTCAAAACACACACACACCATTCCCCGTCCTATTTCTCCATCAGCATTTCCATGAGGGAGGAAAAGATGAAAAAGTGTGAAGACAGCTGAATGGACCAGAAAGGCAGGAAAACAATGGACGATAGTAAGGTATAAGAATAAAATGCAAAATAAGATTACAGGAACAAGTAAGGGCAGAAGCACAGAAACGAGTAAATAACAAGCACAGAATATCCACAAGGTGTACAAGAGTGAAATACCCTATGCCCACCCCCACTACAAACACATGCGCAAGCGAACATACATACATACACACGCGCACACACAATCCCTACACATGCGCACAGTCACATGTACATACACAAAAGCTAATCTTTAAGAGCATACAGCCAAACACACCTACAAAAACATTAGGAACAATTGCTTTGTACTCTTCACAATATGGTTTGTTGCTGTAATGTTTGCAACAACGTAGCAAAGGTAGGCCATTGCAAAGATTGGACAGCAGCATGACGCATTCATTAGTATAAAGTTTAACAATGTATCTGGCACTAAAGATGTCAAGAAATAAGAAAACACAATATCGGTGATAGTAGTAACACCATCATACATATTCCCCAAAGCATTGGGTTTCTTTTCATTAACATTTTATCAAATTAAGTACAACACTGGATACCGTTAGTCATAAGAAAGGTAAAAAAACAATTCGAGCGCGTGCACACACACACACCAATATGGAAGACAAAAATATTGATCAGCTGTCCCCCCTCCCCCCCCCCCTACCCCCAAACAAATAAAACAAGCAAACTGCACTGCACACTCACCAAACCTCCACACACCTCTCTGACACACACACCATTCCGTCCGATTTGTCCATCATCAGCATTTCCATAAGGGAAGAAAAGATGAAAATGCGTGAAGACAGCTGAATGCACCAGAAAGGCAGAAACACAATGGACGATGGTAAAGAATAAAAATAAAAGGTAAAAATATAATTAAAGGAACAAGCGAAAGCAGTCTCAGAGAAGCACAGAAAAGAGGAAATTACTAACACAGAAATTCCAGGAGGTGTAGAAGAGTGGAAGACCCCCTACCCACCCACCCACAACCACCACATACAAACGCGTGCTCAGGCTAATACCCCTCACACACACACACAGAATGCCTCCACATGTGCACAGCCACATGCATATATACAAAACCAACACAAAAACTAATTTTTAAGAATAGATATGCCAACACACTGGCAAAAAACAGAAAAACATTGCTTATGTACTCTTCACAATAGGGCATGTTGCTGTAACATTTGCAACAGCGTACCAAAGGTAGGCCATTGCAAAGATTGGACAGCAGCATGACGCTTATATTTCTATAAAAGTATAACACTGTATCTGGCACTAAAGATGTCACGAAATAAGAATACACAATGTCAGCGATAGTAGTAACACCATCATACACATTCCCCAAAACATTGGTTTGGTTTTCATCAACATTTCATCAAATGAAATACAACACTGGATACTGTAAGTCATAAGAAAGGTAAAACAAATCCACAAACACATATCAGTTTAGCTTCAAAGTATTGATAAGCTGTTCTCCCTTTGCCCCTCCCCCCTCTCTAAAATATAAAACAAGTAAATAAACTGCACACTCACCCCGTCTTCACACACCTCTCTCAGACACACACCATTCCAACCGATTTCTCAATCATCGGCATTTTCCATGAGGGAGGAAAAGATGAAAAAGTGTGAAGACAGCTGAATGGACCAGAAAGGCAGAAAAACAATGGACGATGGTAAAGAATGAGAATTAAATGTGTAAAAATAAAATGTCTGGAACAAGTAATGGCAGAGTCACAGAGAAGCACAGAAAAGAGGAAATTACTAGCACATAAATTCTAGGTTTAGAACAGTAAAATACCCACCCCCACCACATACAAATGCATGCGCAGGCGCACACACACACCTCAACATGCACATAGTCACATGTACATGTACACATGCGAACAATCACAAGTACACACACAAAACCAAAACTTAATTTCTAAGAACATGTCGGCAAACACACCGTAACAAACAGAGAAAAATTGTATACGTACTCTTCACAGTATAGAATGTTGCTGTAATATTTGCAACAGCTTGCCAAATGTAGGCCATTGCAAAGATTGGACAGCAGTATTATGCATTTATCTGTATAAAGTACAAACTGTATCCGGCACTAAAGATGTCAAGACATAAGACTACACATGGTCAGTGATAGTAATAACACAATCATACACTACCCCAAAGAATTTTTTTGTTTACATCAAAACTTCAAGTGAAATACAACCCTGGATAGTGCGAGTCAAAAGAAAGGTAACAAAAAATTCACAAGCACACAAGCACACACACACACACACACACACACACACACACACACACACACACACACACACACACACACACACACACACACCACGGGAGGAGAGAGGGAGAGAGGGAGGGGGAGAGAGGAGGGAGAGAGAGAGAGAGAGAGAGAGAGAGAGAGAGAGAGAGAGAGAAGAGAGAGAGAGAGAGAGATTTTAATATTGACGACAAAAGTAATAAAAAAGATTAGTTATGTACTCTTCACAATATGTAAGTTACTGTAATATTTGCAACAGCGTACTAAAAGTAGGCCATTGCAATGATTGGACAGCAGCATGACGCTTATATTTCTATGAAGTATAACATTGTATTTGGCACTAAAGATGTCAAGAAATAAGAATACACAATGCCATATAATAACATTAACGCTATCATACACATTCCCTAAACATTGGTTTGGTTTTCATCAAAATTCCATCAAGTGAAATACAACACTGAATACTGTAAGTCATACGAAAGGTAAAAAAAAAAAAGCTCAAACACATTTTAATAAAGACAAAAATATGGATTAGCTCTCCTCCCCCCACTTGAAAATAAAATAGGCAAACAAACCACACACTCGCCAGGCCTCCACACACCTCTCAGACACACACACCATCCCGTCCGATTTCTCCATCATAAGCATTTTCATGAGGGAAGAAAAGATGAAAAAGTGTGAAGACAGCTGAATGGACCAGAAAGGCAGGAAAACAATGGACGATAGTAAGGAATGATGAAATGTAAAAAATGGAATTAAAGGAACTCGTAAAGCAGAGACAGAGAAGCACAGAAAAGAGTAAATTATTAACATATAATTTCCATCAGCAGAAGAGTGAAAGACTCCACCCCCACCACTACATACAAACACTTGCACAGGTGAACACACACACACACACACACACACACACACACACAACACACACACACACACACACACACACACACACCAAATGCCTCCACATGCGCACAGTCACTTGACATATATACATGTGCACAGTCACATTTACACACACAAAACAAAACAACTAAGGTCTCATAGGCAAACACACCGACACAAACATAAAAATGATTATGTACTCTTCACAATATGGTAAGTTACTGTAATATTTGCAACAGCATACCAAAGGTAGGCCATTGCAAACATTGGACAGCAGCATGACGCGTATATTTCTATAAAGTATAATACTGTATCTGGCACTAAAGATATCTGGAAACAAGAATAGACAATGCCAGAGATAACAATGACACCATTATACACATTCCCCAAAACATTGGTTTGGTGAGTTGGAGTTCAGTCGCCGTGAGGTGAAGACGTGTTTTCGTTTTGCTCCGCTCCGTGACGATACAGCGAGTTGTCTCCGTGAATAGTTTGGTCGTAAAGCGATGTAAATTCTTTCAACAGCCTTGTGCAGTTCAGCATTTGTAGATTTTCTTGTTTTTCAAATGTCTTTGAAAAGAAGAGAGAGAATGTGGAGGGCGGAGATCGGTGGGGAGGAGTGAGTAGGCGGTGGATAGGTTGGAGAGGGAGGAGCGAGACTTCGTGAGCAGAAACTGGACTGGGATTACACTGCCATATTTGAAGTGTCTACGGTTTGGTTGTGAGACATCTGTGCCTTCTGTGTTCTTCAGTCGACTTTTGTTTTACAATGAATGATTAACCAATATCTTGACTGTGCCATGTTAATCCACGTATGTCAGCCTGTCAGTGATGAGTGACTCCATCTCCAAATACTTCTCCGCTAGACTTGGTGGGTCAAACGGAAATCGTCTTCTTCCTCCTCTGATCCTCTTAAAAATCCCACAAACACCACGGCAAAGAAACCAGAAAATAAGAAGAAAAAGACTGTGCTGACGGTGCAGAGTGTATGAAGTGAACGCAGGGGGACATGGAGGAAATCCAAGCTACATTGAGTTGTATCAGGGACAAAATAATTTTGTCTGAAACAAAAGATGACCTGCAGTGTTGAGGGGGGGAGGTGAAGGAAGAAATGAACAAGCTTAAAGA
>CM031615.1:68480354-68495354 GCA_018398815.1 Conus ventricosus
ATATGACTAGATTAAATGAAACCAAGGGAATATTCTAAATGACCAAACAGAGATCCTTCATGAGGTTCAAGGATTTTATGAATCACGTACAAAAAATGTGAAGTTGACGACTGTATTTGGATGAACTCTTGTAAATATTCCACATTTAGACCGTGACGAAGCAAATAATTTAGATGGTGAAATCACACGGAGAGCATTTTATACATTAAAGAACATGAAAAACAACAAAAGTCCTGGCACTGATGGTTTCACAAAAGAATTTTATTAAGTGTTTTTGGAGCAGAATAGGGGTTTTTGTTTAAGAGCTTTAAATGCCGGATTTAGAAAGGGGGGAGCTTTTTTTGTGTTCAAAGACAGTACTAAAATTTTAGAAACCAAAGGGAGATAAACCAAGACACTTGTGAAGAACTGGGGACCAATCTCGTTTTAAACGTGTAATATAAAAAGGTCTCGTGTAAAGCCAACCGTTTAAAAAATGTGTTTGCTGGTCTCATCAATGAGGAAACAAACAGGTTTTGTTAAGATAGATACATAGGGATAACCCTTAGCTCATTTACGACACAATCGCTTATTTAGAAGAACACAACTTACCAAGGGCTTTTATTAAACATTGACTTTGAGAAAGCATTCGATTCAGTGAGCTGGGATTTTATGTTTAAAGTATTGAAAGCGTTTGGATTTCAACAGGGCTTCGCAAATGGGTTGAAACATTCTATAAAAATAACAACTCATGTGTCCTTGTTAAAGGTCAAGTTTCTAGTTGGTTTGAGATAGACCGCGGGTGCAGACAAGTGATCCACTATCGCCATATTTATCCTATTATTGTTGAAATCTAGCATTAATGATTCGGGAAAATGTAAACATACGTGGAAAGTTTTTAGAAACAGTCGAACATAAGCTTTCTCAGTATGCAGATGACACGAATTTCTTTTAGCAGGCGACATAAAATCATTTGAAACTTTTATAAACGTACTGGAAATGTTGGTCGAATATCGGGGTTATATAAATTAACCCGGAAAAACTAGCGCCGTTTGGTTGGGGACTGTAAAAATTCTGCTGTTCGTTACAGGGCCATTTAGGTATGGAGTGGAACCCACAAAAAATTTAAAATTCTTGGAATATGGGTTTTCCAACGATTTGCAAAACTGTGCAATATTAATTATTCTGAAAAGTTAGCGGACGTGAAACATTTGTTCAAGATTTGGGTGAGAAACAACTAACTCCTTTGGGCAGAGTGGCAATTTTAAAATCGCTCATTTTATCAAAACCATCTATTTGTGGATATTACCTACCTAACCCACCTGACCCCTTTCTTCAGACTTTACAAATTAAATGTTACAAATTTGTTGTGGAATAAAAGCCAGAACAAAATAAATAGAAAAACTGCTCACAAAAGTATCCAAAAACGGTGGTCTTGGACTACCAGAATTAGAAACGTTTGCTTCTCCCTAAAATTGACGTGGCTGCAAAAAATTCAGACTACACACCACAAATGGAAAACTATTACAATATCTAAATTTCCACTTTTTAAACGATATTGAAAATATGGGCCAGAAATACTTTCTTCCTTCTGTAAATCAAATGTATTTTGGACAGAGGTATTTTATGGCGTACAAACATTTTTCTACCAAGTTAACTGTAAGACATCTTAAGAACTCCTTGCGGAACCAGTCTTTTATACAAACAAATACAAGTTTGGAAAAAGACATTTTGGAAAAGCCCTGGATCAACAAGGGCATATAATTTCATTGCTCATTTTTTGCTGGACAATGGCCAGTATATTTCTTACGAACATTTAAACAAAAATAAAGATGTAAACATTAATTTTGTCACTTTTTCTGGTATTAAAGCAGCAAATTTCTGAATATAAAACAAAAAACAAAAATCAAAGTTGAAAATACAAATGAATGTTTAAATATGCATGTAAGTTACAAAAAGTTAACGTCAGTTTGTAAAGGGTCAAGATTATATTATGACTTTTTATAGATAATCATACACAACCCGAAATCTGAAAGAACTGGATAATAAAACTGAACGTGAAAATGACTGGAAAAACTGTTTTTCTTATCTGAGTAAAATTTCTGACAAAAAATGAAATGGTTACAGTTACGAATAATACACAGAAGTCTTGGTACTAATGTTGTGCTGAAAAAAAATGGGTGTATTGAACCCGCGATGTTTGTACTTTCTGTACCTCTGTTAAGGACAGTAAAACACATAATTTTTGGTATTGTAAAGGTCAAAAAAAAAACAAAAAAAAACACAAAAAACATTGGTTTGGTTTTCATTAAAAAAATTTCCATCAAGTGAAATACAACACTTGATACTGTAAGTCATACGAAATGTAAAGAAGTCTCTCTCTCTCACAAACACATACATAAGCGCGCGCTTTACACGCTTCAAAATCTATTAAATAAGAAAATTCCAGATATGCAATCTCAAATAGGGCATATACCGAAACAGGGCGTACCAAGAACAGGCCACAGCAAGATAGACAGCAGCAGGCCTGGGCGATACTGTTGAGAAAGTCACACCACATCTGCGAGTCTCTTACCTAACAACTGACCGTAAAACTAACAGCAAATGCATACTCCCTTGCGGACGTAGCCTGTTAAATTTTCCCCCCCCCCCCCCCCCCCCCGACAGCCGCGCGCATGGATGGTACGCGTTTTTCATCACACCAGCCACGCGCGCCTTCAGCAAAATTCCCCCCCCCCCCCCCCCCCCCCCCCCCCCACTGGAAGATGCCGTTTGTTACTGGCAAAGTGAGCTGGAGCTCTCCCCCCTCTCGCGTTCTCTGACGGGACCAGGGCTGCGTCTTCACTACTGCCCTTTCATTACAGACATCGTTTTTGTACTCCCAGTTCTTATAGAACAGGGGGTACTTTACAACAGGAACGAAGAAATGCTGTCTGTGTGCTGTCTGTGGTCAAAATGTGTTCTACTCGCTCCAGACAAACTTCTGGGCCGATCTTTCGAAAATTTGTAGGTATGTTCATTATGGGGCACGGATGATGCCCGATGTTTATATTTTTACCAGAATAGCCACTACAACGGATATAACGGCCCAAAACGGGGTTTTTTTCTTTATTGGAATATCTCAGAAAGTTCTTGGCCGATTTTTAAGCGGTTTGGATGATCTTTGACAAATCGAGCCTCTTTCCATATGTAAGGGGATGCAATGCTGACCAACGATTAAACTACTGGTAAATACCGTTTTTGTCGTCATTTCTGTTATATAGGCGGGTTTAATGAAATTTGGTTATGGAAAGGTTATTTAAATGGCACTTCTATAAAGTGTTTGAAAATTTGACCGTTGAAAATCGTTATTCTTGGCATATGCCGATTTGGATGAAAGTTGGTATGTACACAGGCGTTAGCCCAGTGAGGGCTAAAATACAGTTTCAAAAGTCTACATCCGTTATATAACCGTTAAAACCGTTATTTTGCCGGGTTTTTTTTTATATATTGGTGGATTTTAATGAAAATTGGTATATAGAAAGTTATCACACACAAATGGCACTTCCATGTGTTTCAAAATTTGACCGTTAAAAACTGTTATTCTTGACATATTGTCCGATCTGGATGAAATTTGGCAGGTACATAGGCTTTAGCCCAGTGAGGACTAAAATACCAGTTTCAAAAGTGTACCTCGGTTTAATAACCGTCATTTTGTCGTTATTTCTTGTATATTGGGTTTTAATTAAAAAAATTAAAACTTAGAACGCCAGATACGAGCTGAATGGGGATTTGAATGTGTATTTTCTTCAAATAATAGGTCAAGAGGAGTGGGAATTTTATTTAACAATAACTTTGATTTCAAATAGAAAAAACAGTTAAGGACACGAAAGGAAATTAATTATTTTAGTTATAAATACATTTGGGAAACAAATAACATTAGTTAATATTTATGGGCCAAACAGGGATGACCCAGTGTTTTTTCAGAACATAAAACATCAAATTGAAGAAGCGGGTAGCCCAAATATTGTTATTGCTGGAGACTGGAACCTAGTACTCAATCCAACCTTAGATTATGATAATTATAAAAATATTAACAATGTTAAAGCTAGGGAAAAAGTGATTGAAATTATATCTGAGTTAGAATTAATAGATGTTTGGCGAGAATTTAACCCAGAGGTTCTCAGATATACATGGCGAAGGCCAAATCCACGTCAGCAAAGCCGCCTTGACTATTTTTTGATTTCGGAAACTTTAATTACTTCAGTGAGTAACGCTGATATTCATTTTGGTTACCGCAGTGACCATTCGCTCATTACAATGGAAGTTACCTTTAAAGTTGAAGATAAAAACAAAAATCTTTGGAAATTCAACTCGTCACTGTTAAAAGATTACACATAATGTTCAATCAATAAATAACCTAATAGAAGAAGTTAAGTGTCAATATGCAGCTCTTCCATATATGAGACAAAATTTAAAACAAATACCTAACGATCAGATTCAATTTGTAGTATCAGACCAGCTTTTCTTGGACACCTTACTAATGGAAATCAGGGCTAAAACAATTTCGTACAGCATACACAAAAACAAAGACCTTAAAAAGACGGAACAAACTTTAGAACAAGAAATACAAACCCTTGCGAGCAATTCGCGTCCAAACCAAGCTGAAAGAATAACTCTAAAGGAGAAGAAGGCTCAGCTGGTAGAGATCAGAAAAACAAAAATGGAAGGGATAATGTTAAGATCAAAGGTTAGGTGGGCACTACAAGGGGAGAAAATAAATAAATATTTTTGTAATCTTGAAAAGAGATTTCATTAGCAAACAGATGTTAAAACTAACAACAGCAGACGGCCGTGTATTGACGGAAACAACCGACTTGTTAGACAAGACCAAATCCTTTTTTCAAGAACTATATAAAGAACAGAAATTGCGGGATACAGACATAGGCAAGTTTACAAAAACATTACCAAAATCAAGCAAAAACGAATCTGATAACTTGGTCTCATAACAAAAGAAGCAACAGAAGCATTGAAAAATATGCAAAATGACAAAAGCCCAGGCACGGATGGATTTACAGTTAATTTCTTTAAATTCTTTTGGAAACATCTGGGGGATTTTGTAATCCGTTCTCTAAATGAAGGCTTTTGTAAAGGAGAAATGTCAGTGACTCAAAGAGAAGGTATAATAATGTTTACCCGAGGGAGACAAACCCAAGGAATATATACAAAACTGGAGACCAATTTCATTGTTAAATGTTACTTATAAAATAGGATCAACCTGCATAGCTAATAGAATAAAAACAGTACTACCTAAACTAATTCACAAAGATCAGACAGGGTTCATACCAGGGAGGTATATTGGGGATAATTTAAGACTATTGTATGACATGATGCATTACTTAGAAAACAAAAATCTACCTGGGTTACTGGTCTCAGTCGACTTTGAGAAGGCTTTCGACTCCATAAATTGGGACTATCTGGAAAAAGTTATCAGTTACTGTGGTTTGGAAAGGATATGACTAAATGGATATGCACTTTTTACAAAAATATTAAAGCTCATGTAATCGTTAACGGAAAGGTATCTCAGAGTTTTCCCATTAGGAGAGGATGTCGCCAAGGTGACCCTATATCCCCATATCTCTTTGTGTTATGTGTTGAAGTACTAGCGAGCAAAATAAGAGATGATGAAATTAAGGGAGTGAAATATCTGACACAGAATTTAAAATAAGCCAGTTTGCAGACGATACGTCGTTTACATTAGAAGGGGATAAAAAGTCATATGAAAAACTGTTCAACTCAATAGAATTTGAAGGCATTTCAGGTCTTAAATTAAATTTTGAAAAATCCTGCAACGTATGGCTAGGGCAAAAGAAAGGTTCACAAACTGTGCATTTGGCTGAAAAGCATATGATATGGAACCCCATAAAATTCAAAATTCTAGGAATTTGGTTTACAAATAATTTATCAAAACTAACAGAAATAAATATGTCAAATAAGTTTACAGAAGTGCAAAACTTGTTTAAAATTTGGTCAAAACGTATGTGTACTCCACTCGGTAAGACTGCTGTATTAAAATCTTATTTTGTCTAAACTTGTATACCTGTGGATGTTACTCCCAAACCCCCTGAGAGTGACATAAAAAAATATTTGCAAAAGATGTGTTTTGAATTTGTATGGGACAAAAAACCTGACAAAATTAAACGAAAGTACGCAGTTCATAATATTGAAAACGGAGGTATAGGTTTGCCAGACATTCACGCCTTTATGCAAGCTTTAAAACTGTCATGGATTAGAAAATTAATTACTAAGAGCTCAAAGTGGAAGACAGTTTTAGTAACGCTCTGTCCAGAAGTAAACAATCTAAATCATTTTGGGTCAAAGAAGTATTTACAGAGTAGGTGTAACCAGTTTTGGAAGGATGTGTTTAAATCTTATGACACTTTGAACATACAGATTTAGAGAATACTGAGGAGATTGCAGCAGAACCTATCTTTTATAACGATAAATTCAAAATTGATAAAACGCATTTTTATTTTAAGTTATGGTTTGACAAAGATATAATTCATGTGGGAGATATGATGGATGAAAATGGCACTTTTTATGTTACAAAAAATTTTCAACAAAGTTGGGAGTGCAGGTGAATTACCTCCATTATTTAGGCTGTGTCCAGGCTATAACAGAATACGCTAGAAAAAGAAACATAACATTTGAAAACAGTGTCAAGAATTATAAAAGCAAAGTTTTGAAAATTATAACAAGTGTTGTCAAAGGATAAAAAATTTACTACAATTTGCTCCTGGATAAAATAGATATACTCAATATAGAGTCTTTTGCAAAATGGGAAATAAAGATACAAACAGCGGTAGACTGGGAAACTGTATTAAAACATGTCTGAAAAATCACAGAAATAAAATTTAGATGGTTTCAACTGAAACTCTGCCACAGGGTTTTGGTATCAAACATACTTCGGAAAAGAATGGGTCTCTCAGACAGCGATAAATGCAGATTTTGTAAAAATGAGACAATTCATCATTATTTGTGGTATTGTCCAATAACACAAGAATTCTGGAAGGAATTGGAAAGATATTTGAAACAGAAATGTGAACATTGTTTCAGATTGTCACTGAATGTCGAGCTGATCTTGTTCGGAACCGACGAAAAAACAAAAACAGACCAAATTTTTTATCTTATTTTACTATGGGCAAAGTTTTTCGTTTTAAAAGTAGAATTATTAACGCAATACCAAGACTGTCTGAATTTACAGTCGAACGTAAACATAGATATCAAATAGAAAAGCATGCACATATAATGGAAATGCGCTATCATGATTTTATTAAAAACTGGTTACCATATAGCACACTGTGCGCAGATTAGACACTACAGTTCGTCGCAATAAAAAATTAGCCGTAAATACTAATGTTTTCATTCTTATTAGAGTGTTTTTATGTCACAGTGGCTAACAAAACTGTACACATTATTATACAAAAAGCATTCTAATGCTCCTGCAGTTGAGCGTGGATCAAATATGTTTGGATTTGCAAAAGCGGTATGTGACCTTTCCTTTTTTCTTTATTCCTCATTCTTTACCTCTTCCCCCTCTCCCCCTCTCCCCCACCTATTTCCAACCACTCCTCCCCTTTCCTGTCAAATCCTCTCTAGCCATAGACAACTTATTGTTTTATGTCAAGAATTGATGTTATTATTTTTATTTATTTATTTAATTTTTTTTTTGTTTGTTGTTGCTCTGTTTTCTACTCAGCATCAAATACCCCTGCAGTTTCATGGGAATTTCCTTTAGTTATTCTCTGTAATGAATGACTGCTATATCAAATAGATTTGGACAATGTTGTGTATGGAATTACTAATGATAGTATACTCTTTACTTATTGGTGCATGTGAATTCATTGAATGATGTATTACATTGTTTATGTAAAATGTTTCAAAAAGGAAAAGAGAACCTTCGTTGCAAGGGAAAAAAAATTAAAATGGCTTTAGATCTAATAACTGACTGGTAGATCATGGGTATTTTCATCTTAAACATGCTCTTGACATATACACGCGTATTCAAGATAAACTGGGGGTACGTTTATATGCTTTGCATCTTTTCTTCTAAAATATACTCTTATTGGTGGATTCCGCTCTCAGTGCATTAATTACAGTACGCATGATTATCTGTGATCAATCTACAAAAGTGGTAACAGTCAACCCAAAATGCTCTGTTTAGGAGTGCTGTAAGGGTACAGTGCTGCTGATGGCGTAGAGGCCCACACACGTGCCGTGACTCAACCATGAGTGAGCAGAGACGAACTGTGTATGGATATGAATGGGTCAGGGGAACGAAAGTCACGGGAGGCAATACATACATTTAGTGGATCCGTGTGTGTGTGTGCGTGCGTGCGTGCGTGCGCGCGCGCGCGCGCGCGTGTGTGTGTGTTGTGTGTGCGTGCGTGCGCGCGTGTGTGCGTTGTGTGTGTGTGATGTGATATGTTTGTGTGTGTGTGTGTGCGTGTGCGTGTGCGCGTGCGTATCCACGCCTGTGGGATCGAGTTCACGTCCACGTCCGAGGTGGAGGCGAGAAATGTGGCTGGGAGAGTGGACAATGCTGTCTGATCCATAGGGAAGACTACTGGTCATGTCGTAAACTCTGTGCAAGTGATTTAAAAGTACGGTCACTGATCTGATGACAAGGAATCGATGTGACCATCTCATATACCAACTTTGCCAACTCCCCGAAGAATAAAACACGAAAATTAACACCAATTTTTAAAGAAGAACACACAAAAACCAAGAGTAAGAATACACTCAAATCCGAGAGAAAAGCCTAGGAAAGAAGACCCTCAGCGTTAAGGAACTGACGCTAAACCCTGTGAACGAGGACATTTTTTTCGCTATGAAAGGATCTGCATGTGGACTCTGATCACCACGTCAGGCTTTCCGAGGACGAAGGGATGCTCACATCAGGAGGTACCAGGTGATCACAAGGAAATCTGTCAGGAACAGGATCAAAGACTTCCTCACCAGCTCTGCAGCTCAGCCCCAAAGGATCTGAAAACATGCGTCCACGTTCCAGACCTCCGAGGCATCGGATATGCCACATCACTGGAGTGAATCCTTGCCTTTCCTGATCCATTCCCTCTGGTACCGCCCGTTCTGCACCTTTCAACAGAAAACTAGCATAGAAACCAGAGCTGCCATGTTGATCATATGAAGGACCCTTCATCCTGGGAAAGAATGAGACTTTAAAACACGTGGGAAAAAGACCTCTCTAAACCCTGGGAAAGACAAGATACTTAACCATGAAAGAAAGGCACCAAATTGTGGAAAATATATGAGCGTGAAGAATACTCTAAACCCTGGTAAAGTAGACTTAAACTCTGTAGCAGAAGACGACCCTCAACACGGGGGTAAAAAAAACACACAAGGGATTTATCGTGGGAAAGTAGATATTAAACTCTGGCAAAACGACATTAAACCTTCTGAATACAGATGATGCTAAACCATCGCAAGAAAACACCAAGACCTCTGAACAGAGAAGACGCTATGCCCCGGAAGAGAAGGCATTAAACACGTAAATTTAGAAGGTACTGAACAGCAGGCAAAAAGACGCTAAAACTCGTCAAAGGAGAACACACAGTTTGGGCCTGTGACGGGTCTCCGACGCTCCCCCTCGTTAAAATATGATTTTCTATTCAGGGATGCAGGGGGTTGTAGACAGAAGTATTTACGCTTTCACAACCAAAATGCGCTCTCGCATAGGCACACGCACTCTGTCAGAGAATGTAAATATCTTCGTTCACGACCACCCATGTTATTCTGCACGAAAACCCCCCTTTTCACATACAAATCACGTCCATCACATATTAATTTTGACCAAAATTAACACCTTTTTTTAAAACAAATTACTATGCAAAACCGCCAAAAATCGACCAAATCGTTAATTTAAAACGGGGGCTTACGTGCTAGATAAGATTTGGTGATCGTGAACAAAGATATTTACATTCTCTCCCTATAATATAAAAATCTAATGACTTACAGTACGTTCTTCTACTTCCAGCACCATTAATAAATCAGAACAGACAACTGGCTTTCCATCTTGATTAGTTATTTTTACATCTAATGAATTTATAGGCCCATTAATTAGTTCTTTAAATTCACTGTTTTTTCCAACTGAGATTAAACGATAATCGCAAAACCCCGCCCTAGTTGATGGCAAAACCTTTAGAATTGTAGATGGCTGGCCATTAAACAAATTAGTATTTGTTTTTAACTGTTGTAAATGGACATACAACATGGGTTCACGAGAAAATCAGAAGGTTTATTACCTTCAAATTGATAAACATCTTCTCTTGTACTAAACTATAAGCCTATCGCTACTGTGAAAGCCTAAGATTTGAGCAAGGTCTTTAGGAAAAGTGTACTCTCTTCTTTCTTTTTGTGGAAATGTATAGTAATTCTGAGGTTTGCTTCGTTGATTGTTAGCAATATGCCAAATTTGCTAAGTACTTCATTTTAAAGAACAAAAGTTGTAGTAGCCATCAGGTATTTGCACATGAGTTATTTGATTGCTCACCTCGTTACTAATATTAATCCAGTTATTTTGAGCCCTTCAGATATGTTAAACCAATTAACTTTAAAGCCAATTCTTTAAGGGCAATTCTACAACTTCCGCGCCAATTGACAATGGATACGTTAAGAACACACGCTCGTTTGTTTGGTAATATAGATGTGCATCATTTTTATAACTATTTAAAAAATTAATTTTAAAAAAATGACCTTTTCAAATATAACGAAAGCGCTATTAACGTCCGCGGGACTGGGCCCTTACTACTTTTCTAATACGTTTCTTCTACTTCCAGCTCTATAATAAATCAGAACAAACAACCGGCTTTCCATCTTGATTAGTTATTTTTACATCTAATGAATTTATATCTACGCTAATTAATTCTTTAAATTGGCTGTCTCCGTCAAACGTAATATAACTGATAATCGCAAAACCCTGCCCTAGTTTGGTAGCAAACCTTTAGAACTGTAGACGGATAGCCAGCAAACAAATTAGCACATGTTCTTAACTGTTGTAAATGACATACAACATTGGTTCACGAGAAAATCAGAAGGTTTATGCCTTTAAAATTGATAAACATCTTCTCTTGTACTAAACTTATAATCTCTGCCACTACTGTGAAAGCCTAAGATTTAGCAAGGCCTTTAGGGAACGTGTACTCTCTTCTTTCTTCTAGTGGAAAATTCATAGTAATTCTGAGGTTTGCCTCGTTAATTGTTAACAATATATCATATTCGCTAAGTACTTCTTTTAAAGAACAAAAGTTGTAGTAGCCATCAGGTATTTGCACATGAGTTATTTGATTGCCTTGTTCGTCATTAACATTAATCCAGTTATTTTGAGCCCCTTCAGATATGTTAACCCACATAACTTTAAACCCAATTTCTCTAAGGGCAACCCTATAATTACCGCGCCTATTGTCAATTGGGTGCGTTAAGAGCACACGTTTGTTTTGTTGGTTTATATAGATGCGCATCTTTTTATAACTATTTTAAAAACTATTTAAAAATGGAACCTTTTAAATATAATGAAAGTGCTACTTACGATGTAGGAGCGTTTTATAACCCCAAATCTTTGGACTTCAGCAATTTAAACCATTGCAGTAGATGGATCATACGGCTTCCAAGTTAGACTTGTAAACCCGCTAACTAGATATTTAAATCCACCAATAAAGAGTGATAGAGTGCCATCAGCATGGCTATCCTACCCTATGACGTTTTACCAGAATCAGTTAAATTTTGCCATTTACTGCGCAACTACTGGCTGCGGTGTTTCATATGCAAACCATTTAAACCATCCTAATCTTTTAGTAAGGTCTGTATATAACTTTCATGTTTATTACCAGTACAGCGAATACTAACTGAACTACAAGTGCCACTCCCTAACGACAACGCGTTTAATCCATTTAAAAGCCCAATGGACAATAATGCATATGAAAGAATCTGCAACGAATTTAACATTGATCCTTCAACTGATTTTAGACAAAAGTTAGATCGCAATCATGGGTTAGGCACATTGTATTTGTGGGGCACAAAAAGAGAATATACTTATGACTACTGGCCTGGGCACACCTCTTTTCAACCAACCAAACAAGTTCGATTGGGATCTATAGAACAAAAACACCCTAATGCTTGGACAACATTTATCTTAGATAAAAGTGAAGGCTTAACAATGCCAGGAGTGCAAAGACTTAATGACTCCATAAGGACATACGTTTGGTGTGTATTAGGAGCGCAAGCACAGACCAAGTCTAGCATAGTTGATCAATCTACAGGCTTTGATGCCAGAAAACAATTTCTAGCTAATTTAGAAGATGCTATTAACTCTGCTGTTGATTTGCCTGCCAGCATACAAAGGTATCAAGACGTTCTTGCACATGCTATGTCAAAGGTGGACTTTGTTGTAGGCCATGGATTATACATGCTACCCTCTGACCTTAGACTGCAGATTGGCATGATACAGAATTATAACAATGAAATCCTCATAGCTGGAGATGACCAAAACTTAGGACACAATCAAGGCTTAAACACAAGACCCGCCCCATCCATTTAAAGAAAGTACCTAGCCCTGAAGAAAGTGATCCAGTTATAAGCGCCCCAGAAAGCAGCCCACAGCCAGAAAGCGTTCCACAGCCAGAAAGCAGCCCAGAAGCACTCCACCTGTTGATCTACCTCACACTGACAGTCACACTAGCGAAAAGACAGCCCTCGTTGTATTTTTAACTTTTACTGGATTAGCTATACTTTATTTCACTAAAAATTAATCCAGCAGCTAGCACTCCTAACGTCCACAGATGGTCAGCCATATAACCAGCAACTTTGCCTATAGTAGACAAAACCCAACTAACAACACTGCCTATTATGCCAGGCAAGGCATCAAGCGCTTTGGCAGCTGACTTCTTTAATAGGTTTGCTAGATGGTAATTGTTTTCTAATCCAACTTTTACCAGGCTGAGGCGTCGGAGGCGCTACTGGCCCTGTTGGTGCACTACCTGTTAAAGCATAAACGAGTGTAGAGATAGCAAACCCAACAGCCGTTAACATACTAACTATTGTAATCCCTTGTTCCCTGAACAGTGTCCTTATTCTTTCAGCTAGCGTAGTGTTTTCATAAAGTGTTCTGTTTATAGTTTCTCTGATTCTGTTTGTTTGTGATGCTAGCTGCGCTCTGTTAGTAGACAGCGTTTCTAACCTAGCCGCCCTTTCTATCATTAAATCTTGTATTTTCTGCTGTATTCTAACCTTTCTTCTTGCCCTAAATTGTTATCATCTGCATCAGCGAGTTTATTTTTTCTTCTTCTATCTCTCTATCTAGCTCACCAAGTTTTGCCAAATTGTTTGTTAGTTCACCCCTTATTGTCCGTAGAGCAGCATTAAGCCCCAGATTTCACGCATAGGCAATGGAGAATCATCAATTGTTTTTAACTGTATCTCCTCATTAAAACTCGTTTCAATTTCTGCTATTGCTTCATCTGTTCTTGGTCCTAAATCTTGAAAAGAGGTCATTTCTATTTCAGATCGTGTTGGCAACTCTTGCCCCAAGTTCTGTAAAAGACTAACAGCCTCAGGCCTTAAATTTAAAATGTTTAATCGCCTTTGGTCAGCAACAGGGATCCTCTGTCTAATTGTGTTTAGTTTTAAAAACTTAGTTGGGTCTGGCTTTGTAGTAACTCTTACAAAATTTCCGTTGCTAGTTTTTTATATACAGATGGTTGCTTTTATCCATCTTAAAATCAAAAGGACTATGGCCTTCTGGCGGTTCTAGTCCTAAGCTTATGTAGAATGAGTTAATTCTATTTGTTAATAGTTCTGCACGAGATGCGCTAACTGAAGGGGTGTTTGTGCTTCTTCTAATGAAGGGATTGAAGAACCTTCTGCTGCTCTTTCAAGTTCTTCACGCAATGAAGGGCCTAATTCTGTTTCATCTTCTTCAAATGAAGGGCCTAACAGATCTTTCTTTTTCAGAAGGATCAGCGCGTCAAAATCTTCATCCATATTTTTTATTTATATTCTTTTTTGTTTTATAAAAAATGAACTCATACGATTGTGACCTCAATCCATACAGAAGAGAGAAGGAACCCCATGGCGTAAAAGGTATAAGGCAGACTGTAATTAGTGTAAATACTCCATCAACAGTTCAGCCTGAACAAACTTTAACAGTCAAGTTCCCTGATCTTGGCGCTGGCGATGTTATAATGCCAGGCACTGCTAAACTATCATTCAAAATAGATATTACATCGGCAGATCCTAACGCTACTGTCGTTGCTAATTTAGGCAGAGCAATCGTTAAACATATGGCAATTAAACTGGAGGGTAGAGAAGTCTTTGTACTAGGCGAGGCAGACATTTTTGCCCTGTATTCTGATTTATGGCTGCCTAAAAAAGAAAGAAAAAGAAAGTTTATCAGGGAATACAAAACCCAAACGGTCTTAAGCACAGGCTTAAAGCGGGGGATGCAAATGATGATGTTAAAGATGAGGCAGTAGCAGAAGCATTTGGCAACAGATTCTGCATCCCTCTAGATTTTGAGTTGTTAAAGACGCATATGCCACATTACCAAGGTGCACTAAAAGAAAAACTTACTTATGAACTGACATTTAATCCTAGCGATTCTGTCGTTCTGTCTGAAGACCCTGAAGCTAAATACACAATCAGCGACATTTCTCTTGAGTTTGATGTTGTTACTAACCCTGAACTAGCCAGAACAATCTTAACCCATATAAAAATAAAACGGTTATTTATTATGAAAGAGTTATACACTCCACTACAGAAAATAGAAACAAGCGAGACACTCTCTGGAACATACATCTAAATCAGTCTCTGAAGTCTTTAAAAGGATTTTGTTCATGTTTACTGAAGACACAACTCCTTTTCAGAGAGAATCAGAAGCGTTTTATAATCCAAAAATTGAGAAGGTTGACTGTGCAATAAAACGGCAAGTCTGATCAGTTGTATTCGGGTCGCGGCTTTTACCTCACCAAC
>CM031615.1:68500354-68505354 GCA_018398815.1 Conus ventricosus
TGGCACATGGCCCCTCTCAGGATCAGCTTCATTCTCAGATCTGCATATGACCTTCTGCCCTCAATGCAAACCTGGTGAAGTGGGGGAAAAAAAGACGATCCTGCATGCCCCCTCTGCATGAAAAACAAACAGTGGAGCATGTTCTAAGCCCCATGTAAAGTAGCCCTGGCTCAAGGAAGGTACACATGGGACACACCAAGTGCTCAAAGAGATTGTACAAGTGTCTGGGCTAGTACCAACACCAAAAAAGGGGAGAACCCGGACTCCAAAAGCACCCGCAACCATTCTTCATGGCAGGAGGCAGAAAAATCATGGCCAAGAACAACAGTGCCCTCGAAACATGCAGGCCAGAGCTGCTGGATGGGGCAGATGACTGGGAGTGCACTGCAGACCTCCCAAAAATGGAAGAGTCACCCAGAGATCATCAGCAAGAGGGGCATGAGACCAGACATAGTAGTCCACTCTAAGTCACCAAGCAGTGATCATGATCGAGCTCACGGTGCCATATGAGACAGAATGGAGGCAGCTCAAATCTACAAGACTGAAAAGTATGTGATCTGGCAAACAGCCTGAGGAGAGAAGGCTATCAGGTCAAAGTCCTCACTGCGAATTGGAGCTAGGGGATTTGTAGAAACGTCTGCAAACAGCCCAAAAAAAGCTCTCAGTTGCAGGGAAGGAAAAACCAGAGCCCGAAAGCAATGGCAGAAGCGCAGAGAGGTGTTCAAGCTGGATCTGGTCAAGGAGGAACAAAAGTGAACTTCATAAGGCTTAATTTCCCTACAAATATCAGGTGTCCCTGTGGCTCAGTGGTTAAAGCGCGAGTCATTAAGTAGAAAATGAGCATGTCCAGAGGGTCATGGGTTCGAATCCCAGCCATGGCTCGTCCCAAGATGGGGAAAAAAAAAAAGGGGCAGCAGAGGGACATCCGGAGTCATGAACCGGGTGTGGCCCAACCCCCCTAGAGTGTCAGGAGATAAGGGCCGAAACACTTGCTTGAAGGGGGCTTCTCTGCTGCCACGCTCTCCACGAGTTTCTTTCTACTAGAGAGGTAAGTAGGTGGTAGATAGATAGGTAGAGAAATAGATAGACAGACACATAGACAGACAGACAGAAAGACAGACAGACAGACATACAGATAGATAGACAGACAGACAGACAGATAGATAGATAGATAGATAGATAGATAGGTAGATAGATAGAAAGAACGATAGATAAACAGTCAGATATCAGACAACGTGATCGGTGAATGATACAAACGTCCTTATCACATGCACTCGAGGAGAAGACCGCCATTCACCCGGAAGTAACACCTTCACCCCTGGCTCACGTGATGCAGGCAGCGAAGAACGGTAACTCTCTTTTTCTTGTCACCCCCTTTTTTTTCTGTCTGCATCGCTGCCCTTTGCCCCTGCCATTCATTCCACCTCCCCATTCATATTTTGTGTGTGTGCGCGCGCGTAAATGCCGGAGTGTGTGTGTATGTGTGTGTGTGTGTGTGTGTGTGTGTGTGTGTGTGTGTGTGTGTGTGTGTGTGTGTGTGTGTGTGTGTATGTGTGTGTGTGTGTGTGTGTGTGTGTGTGTGTGTGTGTGTGTGTGTGTGTGTTTGGAAGTGCATGCGTGTGTGTGTGCGTGTGTGTGCGCGTGCGTGCGTGCGTGCGTGTGTGTGTGTGTGTGTGTGTGTGTGTGTGTGTGTGTGTGTGTGTGTGTGTGTGTGTGTGTGTGTGTGCATACGTGCGTGCGTGCGTGTGTGTGTATGTATATCTGTGTGTGTGTGTGTGTGTGTGTGTGTGTGTGTGTGTGTGTGTGTGTGTGTGTACATATATAAGCTACATACATGTGTAGATAGACCGATCAATCTAATAGATAGATAGATAGAAAGATAGACAGATAGGTAGGTATGTAGAGAGGTAAGTAGGTGGTAGATAGATAGGTAGAGAAATAGATAGACAGACACATAGACAGACAGACAGACAGAAAGAAAGACAGACAGACATACAGATAGATAGACAGATAGATAGATATAGATAGATAGATAGATAGTAGATAGATAGATAGATAGATAGATAGATCGGTAGGTGGGTAGGTAGGTAGGTTGGTAGGTAGATAGATAGAAAGAAAGATAGATAAACAGTCAGATATCAGACAACGTGATCGGTGAATGATACAAACGTCCTTATCACATGCACTCGAGGAGAAGACCGCCATTCACCCGGAAGTAACACCTTCACCCATGGCTCACGTGATGCAGGCAGCGAAGAACGGTAACTCTCTTTTTCTTGTCACCCCCTTTTTTTCTGTCTGCATCACCGCCCTTTGCCCCTGCCATTCATTCCACTTCCCCATTCATATTTTGACATTTTATTTTTGAGAAATCAAGGCTGGCTATCACTGAAGTAAATTTGATAATGTATCACGAACAGTTAGATAAATGATTTTAAATTTCATTGACTTTTCTGATCCGTTTCAAAACGAATGAGAGATTTTCGAATGATGTTGTTAGCATGTATTTGTCATTGACTTGTGTGTTTACCGCCAGCACCGATATTGATTTTGTAAGCCATCTGTCTGCCTGCAAAACGCATTATCATGGAAAAAAAATTCTACAAGCACGTGCACGTTTTCGATTGATGTTTTTGTTTCATGAAGTTAATTCTCTATTGATAGTGCGTTATGGGATCACCATTGCTTTGAACACACTCCCGCTCTGAAGATGAAGGATTGGACGTCGCAGAGCTAGTGACGAGTTATTGACCATCAATTCATTTATTTACTTAGATTCTGGTATAATATACCTCCGAAGATGTAGGACTGGTCATCATAGATGTAGCGACGAATTATTTATCTATGAATTTGGTTATTTACTTTGATTCTGGTATAATTCCTTCTACAATGTCGCTAGTGCTTCCGGCGTGGTTCATGTCGAAGGGATCAGAACGAGCCAGTTTATCGGCTGCTGAAATGTTTTTTGCCGGACAGGCACGATTGGCACACTTCCGGTAATGCTCCAATAATTTAGGGTAATTAGAAACGGAAAAATAGGGAGCTGTTATTAGACATGAGGTGATGAAGGAGCTGTGTGTATGTGTGTGTGTGTGTGTGTGTGTGTGTGTGTGTGTGTGTGTGTGTGTGGTGTGTGTGTGTGTGTGTGTGTGTGTGTGGAGAGAGAGAGAGAGAGAGAGAGAGTAGAGAGAGAGAGAGAGAGAGAGAGATTGACTGATTGATTGATCTTTAATACACAAGGATGAAGATTTTAGGCCAAAGCCTAGTCTTACAATCTGTCCTTGTCATGCATACATTATTTCAACACATATCATTCATACTGACAATTCAACATAGCAACATGGTAATCTAATTCTACAATGATAAGCAAGCTATTCATAAAAGTACTAATTAGATGGGGGATGGTAAAGCAGAAGGAAACTTACAAACGAACAAAAAAACTACACACAGCGAGAGAGAGAGAGAGAGAGAGAGAGAGAGAGAGAGAGAGGAGAGAGAGAGAGAGAGAGAGAGAGAGAGAGAGAGGGAGAGAGAGAGAGAGAGAGAGGTCAGAGGAGGGTGGGGAAGAGAGAATGGTAGGTAGGGGGAGGAGAAAAGAGATGGTAGACAGAGTGGGAGTGGGGATGAGCGATTTTAACGGAGTAGGTTTTATGTTTAGACGATTTATTCAAAGTATGGTACACAGAAGACTTTGCGAATGGGCGCTAATCATTGAAATCGTATAATTAAATTACTGAGACATAAAATGTTTATGCAAATTTTCCTTGAAAAGTTTTAAAGTATTTATGTTTTGCAGATTCGGTGGGAGTGAGTTCCAGACATATGGTCCAGAGTAAGCTAGGCTTGTTTTGTATAGATCAATGCGTGGGTAGGGAAGAAGGAATTTCGTCGAGCCAGAAAAGCTGTTCGATCTTGTAAAAAGGGCATTGATATAACATGGCATAGTATCTGTCAAAATTGTAAACATAAATGATGCCTTGTTGAATTCCAATTGACTATTCAGAGGAAGTATGTTCAGCGCTTTTAGTTTTTCGTCTGTTGTTAGAGATACAGCTGGATGGAGTAGCTTTGCTGCACGTCTATGGAGAGAATTCAGCCTTCTTTTGAGGACGTCACTACTTCCGTCCCACACTGTTGAAGCGTAATTGATACCTGATATTATGTGTGCATTGAAGAAAAGTTTAAGAACATTACTGTTGACGTAGCGTTTTAATTGAGATAACAGGAAAAGGTGTTTTGAGACTACCTTGCATACGTTATCGAGATGAGATTGCCATTTCAATTCTTTATCTATCGTTAACCCTAAAACACGATGCTCATCTACCTGCTCGATAGAAGTGCCATTCAACTGAACTTTTAGACAAAGAGGAGTCAAATGGTGTTTTTGACGGGTAGCTATAATCATAGATTTGGTTTTGGCTGGGTATATGACCATTGAGTTTGAATGACACCAGTCTGACATGTCGTTTAGACTTTCCTGGAGAGAAGGTTCTATTGTCTGTAGATCACGACCATTCGTTTGGAGTGACAAGTCATCAGCAAATACATCTGTCGTGACCTTTTCATCTGAAACGGAGAATGGTAAATCATTGATGAAGATGCAGAAGAGTAGGGGGCCTAGTGCTGAGCCCTGTGGGACTCATGTCTGACAAAGTCTGAAGAGGAGGTTTTGTCATTAAGCACCACATACTGAGTCCTATCGTTCAAGTATGATTGGGTAGGGGCCTAGTACTGAGCCCTGTGGGACTCCATGTCTGACAAAGTCTGAAGCGGAGGGTTTGTCATTAAGCACCACATACTGAGTCCTATCGTTCAAGTATGATTGGAATAATGAGATTGTCAGGGTATGGTTCAAGTAGACAGATAGTTTCTTTAGAAGAATGGAATGATCAACAAGATCAAACGCTTTTTGAAGTCAAGAAAGACAACCCCTGTCAACTGTGATTGGTTCATATTTGAAAGCCATGAGTCACACATTCGTGATAATGCTGTGTGGCAGA
>CM031615.1:68515354-68522854 GCA_018398815.1 Conus ventricosus
TCAAATGATGTCTTCTACTAATCGAAAACACATGCTCCTATTGTCAAAGTATATTAGATTATCTCAAGTGCTGTAAATTGTTGGTCTATGTCAGCATTGACTAGAAATTTATGTTTTATTTTGGCTTGTTTGTTTTCCTTTTCCTGTTATTGCTTTAAACACACCCTTCCTCCATACCCCAAAAGGGGCAAAGGAATAGATATTGTATAAATATTGTAGTGTGTGTGTGTGTGTGTGCGTGCGTGCGTGCGTGAGAGAGAGATAGATACTGAACACTGAACACTGAACTATTTAATGATCAGGCCATTGGCCCATATCAACATGACTGCGGTTATAGGTTACAAGTATGTATATGCAAAATGTTTAACAAATACAATCAATTTAAGATTTCTAATTCGCTATAATACTGAGTGACGATATGAAGCAGTAACAAAACAACAAGAACATGATAATTGTAGTAATGAAGAAGAAGAAGAAGAAGAAGAAGAAGAAGACGACGACTGGTAATCCCTCCTCCTCCTCCTCCTCCTCCTCCTCATCATCATCACAACAATATAACTACTACTAGTACTACCACTACTACCACCACCCTTACTACTCCTGCCACCACCACTAGCATTACTACTACTACAACCACCAATGCCATATATGCAAATACTACTGTGATAACTGTGATATTTGCTGATAACTCTACTGATAAGAAGCATTATAGCCCTATAATCCAGCCATCAAAAAGTTACAGTAAGTCAATATATAATTTGCGTATTTTGAATGCTTTTTCAAGGTACATAGACAGCCTTGTATTTAATGAATTGTTTTCAGATGAAAGGAGCATCGTACGTTTAATGAACAAGATGGCTGACTAAAATATTTAGATGGAATATACTGTTGCCTTAAGTCGTTATATAAGGGGCATTGTAAAACAAAGTGCACTTTATTCTCAGTTAGGTCGTTACAAAAAGGACAAGACAGATCATCTTCATTCAAATTTCTTCGAAAACGGAACTTGTGTACTTTTAGTGGAGATACTCCAAGTCTTAATCTAATCAAACTTATTCTGGCCTTCAAGTGATTTACATTAATCAGATAAGGAGATAGTGCTAATTCACTCTTAAACGTTCTAAAGAATTGAAAACGTTCACTTTCCAATGTGTCTGTGGACCACTTCTGTTTAAATCCGTTGATAATGGTAGTTTTTAGTGAACAGATAAATGTTTTTATGTTTCCCACTCCTTGATTTTCTCATACCTCGCCAAACCCATGCCTATAAAGGAAAAAAACATATTGTAGTAGCCCATGTGTTTGTATTATTATCATGATAAATGTAGCAACATTTGATAAGCTTTGTATGGTAAACGATGACTGGGCATTTGCAGAATTCTTAACCAGTATTTAATAGTCCTGATCTGGAAAATGACTTGCAATGGGTAACGTCCCAGCTCTCCATTTATGGAATGAAAGAAACAGGAACAAACAAAAGAACAGACAGGATCCTGCAGTCAAACTTCTGTTCTTCATGGAACAAAGAAAAAGAAACAGAAACACAGAAAAGAACAGACAAGATCCTGCAGTTAAACTTCTGTTCTTCATGGAACAAAGAAAAAGAAACAGAAACACAGAAAAGAACAGACAAGATCCTGCAGTCAAACTTCTGTTCTTCATGGAACAAAGAAAAAGAAACAGAAACACAGAAAAGAAACAGACAAGATCCTGCAGTCAAACTTCTCTTCTTCATGGAACAAAGAAAAAGAAACAGAAACACAGAAAAGAACAGACAAGATCCTGCAGTCAAACTTCTGTTCATCATGGAAAAAGAGAAAGAAACAGAAACACAGAAAAGAACAGACAAGATCCTGCAGTCAAACTTCTGTTCATCATGGAAAAAAAGAAAGAAAAAGAAACAGGAACAAAGAAAAGAGAAGACACGTTCCCGCAGTAACACACTTATTTTCGGCTGAAAAGAGAATAGACACAGAAGTAAAGAAACAGGAGCAGGAAAAATAATGCAGTTCCGGTGCTTCCTTCATTCATGGCAAGAGAAAATTGAAACAAGGGGAAAAAAGGAACAAAAACGGAGATAGCATTTTTACGTTAAGGCATTGTAGTGGCTATTTCGAACAAAAGGAGAAGATGAAAAAAAAAAACAAAAAAAAAACACCTTCTTTATATTCCAGGACTCAGCAACAGACATTTGACACTTTTTCACACAGCGATCTTCTGGAAATGCCCTGAATTTGTCTGGAATATCAGCTAGGCCTTAAGAATGGCTAAATTGCTCCTCTTTCCTGGTTAATTCCACCATGTTTTCAATCGACGAACGGATGTTATCAATTAATCACATGATCTCTGTGTGTGTGTGTGTGTGTGTGTGTGTGTGTGTGTGTGTGTGTGTGTGTGTGTGTGTGTGTGTGTTTGAGAGAGAGAGAGAGAGAGAGAGAGAGAGAGAGAGAGAGCGAGAGAGAGAGAGAGAGAGAGAGAGAGAGAGAGAGAGAGAGAGGTACCGTTTCAAGTCACGTGCTTTGGGCTCGTCTAACACATTGATGCGTTCGGCCCTGAATCGGGGCTGGCTGAGACTAATAATGTTTGACATCAGTGACGACACGTCAGTATAATTATGACATGCATGATAGTGACGACACGTCAGTCTAATTATGACATGCCTGATAGTGACGACACGTCAGTCTAATTATGACATGCCTGATAGTGACGACACGTCAGTCTAATTATGACATGCCTGATAGTGACGACACGTCAGTCTAATTATGACATGCCTGATAGTGACGACACGTCAGTCTAATTATGACATGCCTGATAGTGACGACACGTCAGTCTAATTATGACATGCCTGATAGTGACGACACACGTCAGTCTAATTATGACATGCCTGATAGTGACGACACGTCAGTCTAATTATGACATGCCTGATAGTGACGACACGTCAGTCTAATTATGACATGCCTGATAGTGACGACACGTCAGTCTAATTATGACATGCCTGATAGTGACGACACGTCAGTCTAATTATGACATGCCTAATAGTGACGACACGTCAGTCTAATTATGACAAGCATGATAGTGATGCCCCATGTTTCGTTTCAGTTTCGTCACGGGAACATCGCGGCATGCATAGCAGTCCACATACGCTACATAAGGCTTTGAAGTCACAGCGAGGCCACAGCTAGTTAAATAAATCGAAAAATCAATAAATCAATGAATATTAAATGAACAGGCAAACAAACAAACAAACAAACAAATAAAGTAATGAAGAAAGAAACAAATAAATACGTAAGTAAAATGTCATCAATAAACAAGTAAATAAACAAGTAAACAAACAAGGAAGGAGTTGAGAAGAGAGGCTCACAGAGGCGATTGATGGATGACCTGACCCCGGGCATTCACCTCACGTGCTGATCAGGCCTGGAGCGGCCCACTAACACGGTCAGCAATGTCCACGGACAGTCACTACAGTGACCACAACAAAGTGCACAACAGCGGCCATTTTAACGTCCATGGAAACAAGCCAACAAACAAAAAATGATGACGACGATAATGATACGTAGCATGATTATGACCGTAGTAAAGATGAAACGATTACAATAATGAAACCTGTAGCTATTAGTAGACCTCCCTAAAAAAAAAAAAACAACCAAAAAAAACAACAAAAACAAAACAAAACAAAAAAGGAAAAAAAAACCCATGTAGTCCGTAATCGTTATACATAAGGAAAAATAAATCAAAATGAAACGAAGCTAAATAAAACATTAACACGGATGCGTGGCGAATACAATAAAGAGGAGGGAAAGATGGAAGGGATGAAGATTCTTCCCTACCTATCCCTTCCTCATCTAAGAAAGAAAGAAAGAAGGCGATTTTGTGATGTTGAAAGAGAGAGAGAGAGAGAGAGAGAGAGAGAGAGAGAGAGAGAGAGAGAGAGAGAGAGAGACTCAAGATTCAAGAAAATTTATTCATGTTTAGGCAACCCCCCAACTCCCCTCCCCCCCCCCCCCCCCCCCCCCCCCCGAAGGGGGTTGCAACTTAATTACAGTCATCTTAACACCCAAGGAACTGCCCGCAAAGCATAACAAACACTTATTCGGAATACTATTTTATGACAGAATATATGATCGCAACTTGAATGCTTTGAATAAATACAGTGACAATTTTTTTTGACAGTTTGCTCATGAGTACATGCTAGAAGAAGTGCCAGTCTAAACTGAATTGGGAATTAATACGAAACTTGAACGGTATATACTGAGCTCTTAATTTGTGCAAGACAGGGCAACACAACACAAATTGCACTTCATTTTCTGTATCCTTTCTGCAAAGTGGGCGTATGACATCTGCTTCACTAGGAGAACAATGACGGTAATTGAGAAAGAGAGAGAGAGAGAGAGAGAGAGAGAGAGAGAGAGAGAGAGAGAAGAGAGAGTGGCGCGAACTGATCCAGGCTCCAATGGTTGATGTCAGAGTCACGGACAGAGGATGGCGGAGTGGCCAGGTCAGTGCCAGCCAGTGGACAAGGTGAGTGCCAGCCAGTGGACAAGGTCATTGTATCCGTTCCTCTCACCGCAAGGCGCACTCGGCGGACACTTAGCGTCAGCAAAGGGAGCTCACCCAATGATGCCACTTGCCGAATAGCCTCCCTTGCAAACTTCTTTCCGCCACTCCAGTGATCGCCCCTGGCACACGTACGTTTTCCAATTCAACACGCCCATTCAACAAACGATTGATTAGAATGTCGACTTGATTGAAAAAGCAACACTCCGGCGACAAGCCCCCCCCCCCCTCCCCCAAGTCCCCCCTCTGTCTATCCTCGTTCTGACGCCACTCTCTCAAAGCCAGTTGTCATTTCCCTTTCTTTGAACGTTTGGTCAAATCTGTGGTGCTTACATGGGTCTCACTCCCCACCCTCTTTCCCTCCACCTCCCTTCTTGTCCCTTCCTCTGACCTTCCACTTTATTCCCTTATCTGTTTTACACACACGCACACACAAACACATACACACCACTCTCTCTCACACACACAAACACACAAACACACCACACACACACACACACACCACACACACACACACACACACACACAACACGCACACACGCACGCACGCACGCACGCACGCACGCACACACACACACACACAACACACACTCTCTCTCTCTCTCACACACACACACACAACACACACAACACACACACAACACACACACACACACACACACACACACACACACACACACACACACACACACACACACACACGCACGCACGCACGCACACACACACACGCACTCATACACAAACACAGACACAGACACAAAGACAGATACATAGACACACACATACATACTTACACACACACACACACACACACACACACACACACACACACACACACACACACACACACACACACACACACACACACATGTGCGGCACGCACACACCTTTCTTTTCTCTTTCGTTTTCAGTTTTTTCAAAGTTCGTCTCCCTATCTTCACAAAACCTTGCACAAGGCGGCAGACACACACGCATAACAACAGTCAGGGCAGTATCATCAGCCTGTCAAAGGACCGTCAAACTGACATCCGATCCGTTGAGCAGGATGTGTAAACAACAGCGAGCAATGGCTGTGGTAGTAGTAGTAGTAGTTGGTGCTGATGTCCATTTTCAGCTCGCTGGCTGCGACGACATCGTCTTCTACTTGATCTGGTCCTCGGCATTCTTGGCACTAGTTTGTCTCTTCTCTTTTCTGGCCGTCCACCCCAGAAATCCCACGGCGCTAATTCGACCAGGAGCGGCCACAAGCACGAGGCATTTCAGGCTTGTATTTATTTCTTATTTCTTCTTCTTTCTTTTAAAGAAATCATTAACAGCAATACGAAAGAAAACGGCAGTAGTAGCAACGCCACCTTCATGACCCCACCACCAGATACGATAAGATGAGCGCCATTAACACGAGAGTGAGAATGCTCATGATTGATTTGCTTCGTTGATCAGAGAACATGAACCCACAACTGATGATGCGTGGAAAGTCAATGCAGACTTGGAAGAGGTTTCCTTTTGTTCACAACACTTACAGACAACACTGGTCCTTACAGACAACTTACAGATAACACTGGTCCTTACAGACAACACTGGTCCACACAGACAACACTGGTCCACACAAACACTGGTCCACACAGACAACACTGGTCCTTATAGACAGCTTACAGACAACATTGGTCCTAAGACAACACTGGTCCTTACAGACAACACTGGTCCTTACAGACAACACTGGTCCTTGCTGACAACACCGGTCCTTACAGACAACACTGGCCCTCACAGACAACACTGGTTCTTACAGACAACTTACAGACAACATTGTTCCTTAAGACAACACCTGTCCTTCCAGACTGATAACACCGGTCCTTACAGACAACACTGGTCCTTACAGACTGACAACACCGGTCCTTACAGACAACACTGGTCCTTACAGACTGACAACACCGGTCCTTACAGACAACACTGGTCCTTACAGACTAACAACACCGGTCCTTACAGACAACACTGGTCCTTACAGACTGACAACACTGGTCCTTACAGACAACTTACAGACAACACTGGTCCCTATAGACAACACTGGTCCTTACAGACAACACTGGTCCTTACAGACAACATTGATCCTTACAGACAACACTGATCTGGTTTGCATCCAAAATCAAGAGGAATAGAAACGAAAAGTAGCCTGGAGCAACATTGTTTGAACTCTCTCGTCTGTCTCTGTCTCTCTCGCTCTCATATACGTTGTGCCTCCCCCCCCCTTCTCTCTCTCTCTCTCTCTCTCTCCTATACATTGTGCCCCCAGTGCCACGCGCGATCTTCCAGGGTGTAGTTGTAGCCTGTGCGGCAGAGACCATGACCAGTAGTGACTATGACCAGTAGCGACCATGATCATAAGGGACCATGACCAGTAGTGACCATGATCATAAGGGACCATGACCAGTAGTGACCATAATCATAAGGGACCATGACCAGTAGTGACCATGATCATAAGGGACCATGACCAGTAGTGACTATGACCAGTGGTGACCATGACCAGTAGTGACCATGATCATAAGGGACCATGACCAGTAGTGACTATGACCAGTAGTGACCATGACCAGCAGTGACCATGACCAGTAGTGACCATGATCATAAGGGACCATGACCAGTAGTGACTGTGACCAGTAGTGACCATGATCATAAGGGACCATGACCAGTAGTGACTGTGACCAGTAGTGACCATGATCATAAGGGACCATGACCAGTAGTGACTGTGACCAGTAGTGACCATGATCATAAGGGACCATGACCAGTAGTGACTATGACCAGTAGTGACCATGATCATAAGTGACCATGACCAGTAGTGACCATGACCAGCAGTGACCATGATCAGTAGTGACCATGATCATAAGTGACCATGACCAGTAGTGACCATGACCAGTATTGTCCAGGACCAGCAGTGAGCATGACCAGTAGTGA
>CM031615.1:68542854-68560354 GCA_018398815.1 Conus ventricosus
TCGACTCGGATGCCTTGAACCAGATCCCTCAGCAGCCGATACAAGACACACTTGCAGTACCCCCTACCATTGCAGAGATCCAGAAAGCAATCCTCCAGACGAGCTCCGGTTAGAGCATCAGGAAAGGACGGAATACCTGCTGAGATCTACAAGGCGGCAGGCCCCAACGCCCTAAAAGCCTTTCACGATGTCCTGCGGAGTATCTGAGAGGAGGAGAAGATGCCAGATGACTTCCGTGACGCCCTGATTGTGTCCCTCTACAAGAACAAGGGAAGCAAAGCCGACTGTGGGAACTACAGAGGCATCTCGCTACTCTCCATTGCTGGAAAGACCTTTGCCAGAGCCATCCTCAACAGACTCATTACTGTTTCCGAGCAGAACCTCCCGAGGCGCAGTGCGGCTTCAGACCTGGCAGAAGCACTGTCGACATGATTTTTGCTGTCAGACAGCTTCAGGAGAAGTGTATCGAACAAAACATGCCCCTATACTCTGTTTTCATTGACCTGGCCAAGGCCTTTGACACGGTCAACAGGGAAGCTCTTTGGACAGTCCTCGAGCGCATTGGATGCCCGCCAAAGTTTGTGAAAATGATCAAGCTCTTCCATGATGGCATGACCGGCCAGGTCCTCTCCCGTGGAAACGTGACGGAAGCCTTCGAGATCAGCAATGGCGTGAAGCAGGGCTGTGTCTTAGTTCCGGTCCTCTTCAACGTCTTCTTCACCTGCATGCTGTCCCACGCTGTCCAAGACCTGGAGAAGGGAGTCTACTTCCGCTATCGTCTGGACGGCTCCCTCTTTGACCTTCGTCGCCTCACTGCCAAGACAAAGAGCATCAAAGATCTCCTTCAAGAAGTCCTCTTTGCCGATGACTGCGCACTGGTGGCCCATGCAGAATCGATCTGCAAACGATGCTTGACCGCTTCTCCGATGCTTCAAAGCTCTTCGGCCTGACAATCAGCCTCGCAAGACTGAGGTGCTTCACCAACCCGCACCAAACACCAACCCTCGGCACCCACCATCGTCATTAACGATTCCCAGCTTGCGGACGTTGAACATTTCAGATATCTAGGAAGTACCATCTCCTGTGATGGCTCCCTGGACAGGGAAGTTGATGCCCGAATCAGCAAAGCAAGCCAGGCGCTGGGAAGACTCCGCAACAGAGTGCTTAGTCAACACAACATTCGGCTGACTACAAAACTGAGAGTTTACAACGCAGTGGTCTTGTCCTCTCTCCTCTATGGGTGCGAATCTTGGACACTGTACCGCAGACACGTCAAGAAGCTGGAGAACTTCCACATGCGAGCTCTTCGCTCCATGCTCGGAATCCATTGGCTGGACCGTGTTTCCAACCTCGAGGTCCTGGACCGTGCTCACACTACAAGTATCGAGTCCATGCTCATCAAGGCCCAGCTTCGATGGGTGGGGCATGTCATCCGTATGGAAGAGCACCGTATGCCAAGGCGACTGCTGTATGGAGAGCTTCTGCACGGCAAGAGAAACCAAGGACGCCCAAAGAAACGGTACAAGGACTCGGTCAAATCAAACCTCCAGTGGTGCGAACTCAAACCAAAAGAACTAGAGGAGTGCGCCAGTGACCGACCTCTGTGGCGGGCCACAATTCACAAAGCCGCCACCAACTTCGAAAGTACACGACGCCAAAAGCTGACTGCCGCCAGGGATCAACGCCACAGAGCAGCAGCAGCAGTGATCACGACAACGGACTTCCAGAGCCCCCCCTGTTCCAGACTCTGCGCCTCCAGATTGGGGCTGCAGAGCCACCTCCGCGTACATCGATGAGCTGCAGAAACGCTAACGTCATCTTCGGATCCGAAGGACTACCATCAGATCAGTGTGTATGTGTGTGTGTGTGTGTGTGTGTGTGTGTGTGTGTGTGTGTGTGTGTGTGTGTGTGTGTGAGGTGCGCGCGCACGTGTGTGTGTGTGTGTGTGTGTGTGTGTGTGTGCGTGTGAGTGTGAGTGTGTGTGTGTGTGTGTGTGTGTGTGTGTGTGTGTGTGTGTGTGTGTGTGTGCCTGCGTGCGTGCTCGCGCGTACGTGTGTGTGTGTGTGTGTGTGTGTGTGTGTGTGTGTGTGTGTGTGTGTGTGTGTGTGTGTGTGTGTGTGTCTGTGTGCGCGCGCGCGCGCGCGCGCATGGGACAATTCTTGCCCGCTCAGGCGTGTTTGTGTACTGGATCTATACATGTGTCTCTGAGCATCTGTGCACACATCTCGTGTAAATAACTATGTATATGTGGCTCTGTGTCTGGACTTTCTGTGTCTGCACCCCCCCCCCCCCCCCCCCCCCCCCCCCCCCCCCCCCCCCCCCCCCCCCCGTCTGCCCGACCCTCTTGCTGTCAGTGTGAGCGCGCGCGTGATCTCCGGCAGCCGTCATATATAATGATGATAAATGAAGTCACGCGGTGCCTAAATTTGAATAACCGATCTAGACTTGACCTTGTTGAAGAGGGAATAGCGCGCATGAGGATAGGGACAAGCCCTACCCTCCCATTCCGTTTCCATCCCCACCAACTCCTTCTGCAGCATGCAGCTTGGGCTGACAGATGTGTCCACAGACTGACCGCCGCTGTCCGCTAAAAGAACGTCCCTAGGAAACAATCAGAAGTCATCTCCCTGCCTAGGAAACAATCTGAAGTCAGCTCCCTGCCTAGGAAACAATCAGAAGTCAGCTCCCTGCCTAGGAAACAATCTGAAGCCAGCTCCCTGCCTAGGAAACAAAAAGAAGTCAGCTCCCTACCTAGGAAACAATCAGAAGTCAGCTCCCTGCCTAGGAAACAATCAGAAGTCAGCTCCCTACCTAGGACACAGTCAGAAGTCAGCTCCCTCCCTAGGAAACAATCAGAAGTCAGCTCCCTCCCTACCTAGGAAACAATCAGAAGTCAGCTCCCTCCCTACCCAGGAAACAATCAGAAGTCAGCTCCCTCCCTACCTAGGAAACAATCAGAAGTCAGCTCCCTCCCTACCTAGGAAACAATCAGAAGTCAGCTCCCTACCTAGGAAACAATCAGAAGTCAGCTCCCTCCCTACCCAGGAAACAATCAGAAGTCAGCTCCCTCCCTACCTAGGAAACAGTCAGAAGTCAGCTCCCTCCATACCCAGGAAACAATCAGAAGTCAGCTCCCTCCCTACCTAGGAAACAATCAGAAGTCAGCTCCCTACCTAGGAAACAATCAGAAGTCAGCTCCCTCCCTACCTAGAAAACAATCAGAAGTCAGCTCTCTCCCTACCTAGGAAACAATCAGAAGTCAGCTCCCTCCCTACCGAGGAAACAATCAGAAGTCAGCTCCCTCCCTACCTAGGAAACAATCAGAAGTCAGCTCCCTACCTACCTAGGAAACAATCAGAAGTCAGCTCCCTCCCTACCTAGGAAACAGTCAGAAGTCAGCTCCCTCCCTACCTAGGAAACAATCAGAAGTCAGCTCCCTCCCTACCTAGGAAACAATCAGAAGTCAGTTCCCTACCTAGGAAACAATCAGAAGTCAGCTCCCTCCCAACCTAAGAAACAATCAGAAGTCAGCTCCCTCCCTACCTCGGAAACAATCAGAAGTCAGCTCCCTCCCTAGGAAACAATCAGAAGTCAGCTCCATACCTACCTAGGAAACAATCAGAAGTCAGCTCAATCCCTACCTAGGAAACAATCAGAAGTCAGCTCCCTACCTAGGAAACAATCAGAAGTCAGCTCCCTCTCTAGGAAACAATCAGAAGTCAGCTCCCTCCCTAGGAAACAATCAGAAGTCAGCTCCCTCCCTACCTAGGAAACAATCAGAAGTCAGCTTCCTTCCTACCTAGGAAACAATCAGAAGTCAGCTCCCTCCCTACCTAGGAAACAATCAGAAGTCAGCTCCCTCCCTACCTAGGAAACAATCAGAAGTCAGCTCCCTACCTGGGAAACAATCAGAAGTCAGTTCCATACCTAGGAAACAATCAGAAGTCAGCTCCCTCCCTAGGAAACAATCAGAAGTCAGCTCCCTCCCTAGGAAACAATCAGAAGTCAGCTCCCTCCCTACCTAGGAAACAATCAGAAGTCAGCTCCCTCCCTAGGAAACAATCAGAAGTCGGCTCCCTCCCTAGGAAACAATCAGAAGTCAGCTCCCTCCCTACCTAGGAAACAATCAGAAGTCAGCTCCCTTCCTACCTAGGAAACAATCAGAAGTCGGCTCCCTCCCTACCTAGGAAACAATCAGAGGTCAGCTCCCTCCCTACATAGGAAACAATCAGAAGTCAGCTCCCTACCTAGGAAACAATCAGAAGTCAGTTCCATACCTAGGAAACAATCAGAAGTCAGCTCCCTCCCTAGGAAACAATCAGAAGTCAGCTCCCTCCCTAAAACAATCAGAAGTCAGCTCCCTCCCTAGAACACAATCAGAAGTCAGTTCCATACCTAGGAAACAATCAGAAGTCAGCTCCCTCCCTAGGAAACAATCAGAAGTCAGCTCCCTCCCTAGGAAACAATCAGAAGTCAGCTCCTTCCCTAGGAAACAATCAGAAGTCAGCTCCCTACCTAGGAAACAATCAGAAGTCAGCTCCCTACCTACCTAGGAAACAATCAGAAGTCAGCTCCCTCCCTCCCTAGGAAGCAATCAGAAGTGAGCTCCAACCCTAGGAAACAATCAGAAGTCAGCTCCCTCCCTAGGAAACAAATAGAAGTCAGCTCCCTACTTAGGAAACAATCAGAAGTCAGCTCCCTCCCTAGGAAACAATCAAAAGTTAGCTCCCTCCCTCCCTAGGAAACAATCAGAAGTCAGCTTCCTACCTAGCTAGGAAACAATCAGAAGTCAGCTCCCTACCTAGGAAACAATCAGAAGTCAGCTCCCTCCCTAGGAAACAATCAGAAGTCAGCTCCCTCCCTAGGAAACAATCAGAAGTCAGCTCCCTCCCTACCTAGGAAACAATCAGAAGTCAGCTCCCTACCTACCTAGGAAACAATCAGAAGTCAGCTCCCTCCCTAGGAAACAATCAGAAGTCAGCTCCCTACCAAGGAAACAATCAGAAGTCAGCTCCCTCCCTCCCTAGGAAACAATCAGAAATCAGCTCCTTCCCTACCTAGGAAACAATCAGAAGTCAGCTCCCTCCCTACCTAGGAAACAATCAGAAGTCAGCTCCCTACCTAGAAAACAATCAGAAGTCAGCTCCCTCCATACCTAGGAAACAATCAGAAGTCAGCTCCCTCCCTAGGAAACAATCAGAAGTCAGCTCACTACCTAGGAAACAATCAGAAGTCAGCTCCATACCTAGGAAACAATCAGAAGTCAGCTCCCTACCTAGGAAACAATCAGAAGTCAGTTCCATACCTAGGAAACAATCAGAAGTCAGCTCCCTCCCTAGGAAACAATCAGAAGTCAGCTCCCTCCCTAAAAACAATCAGAAGTCAGCTCCCTCCCTAGAACACAATCAGAAGTCAGTTCCATACCTAGGAAACAATCAGAAGTCAGCTCCCTCCCTAGGAAACAATCAGAAGTCAGCTCCCTCCCTAGGAAACAATCAGAAGTCAGCTCCTTCCCTAGGAAACAATCAGAAGTCAGCTCCCTACCTAGGAAACAATCAGAAGTCAGCTCCCTACCTACCTAGGAAACAATCAGAAGTCAGCTCCCTCCTCCCTAGGAAGCAATCAGAAGTGAGCTCCAACCCTAGGAAACAATCAGAAGTCAGCTCCCTCCCTAGGAAACAAATAGAAGTCAGCTCCCTACTTAGGAAACAATCAGAAGTCAGCTCCCTCCCTAGAAACAATCAAAAGTCAGCTCCCTCCCTCCCTAGGAAACAATCAGAAGTCAGCTCCCTACCTAGCTAGGAAACAATCAGAAGTCAGCTCCCTACCTAGGAAACAATCAGAAGTCAGCTCCCTCCCTAGGAAACAATCAAAGTCAGCTCCCTCCTAGGAAACAATCAGAAGTCAGCTCCCTCCCTACCTAGGAAACAATCAGAAGTCAGCTCCCTACCTACCTAGGAAACAATCAGAAGTCAGCTCCCTCCCTAGGAAACAATCAGAAGTCAGCTCCCTACCAAGGAAACAATCAGAAGTCAGCTCCCTCCCTCCCTAGGAAACAATCAGAAATCAGCTCCTTCCCTACCTAGGAAACAATCAGAAGTCAGCTCCCTCCCTACCTAGGAACAATCAGAAGTCAGCTCCCTACCTAGAAAACAATCAGAAGTCAGCTCCCTCCATATCTAGGAAACAATCAGAAGTCAGCTCCCTCCCTAGGAAACAATCAGAAGTCAGCTCACTACCTAGGAAACAATCAGAAGTCAGCTCCATACCTAGGAAACAATCAGAAGTCAGCTCCCTCCATACCTAGGAAACAATCAGAAGTCAGCTCCATACCTAGGAAACAATCAGAAGTCAGCTCCCTCCCTAGGAAACAATCAGAAGTCAGCTCCCTCCATACCTAGGAAACAATCAGAAGTCAGTTCCATACCTAGGAAACAATCAGAAGTCAGCTCCATACCTAGGAAACAATCAGAAGTTAGCTCCCTCCTACTAGGAAACAATCAGAAGTCAGTTCCCTCCTACCTAGGAAACAATCAGAAGTCAGCTCCCTCCCTAGGAAACAATCAGAAGTCAGCTCCCTCCCTAGGAAAACAATCAGAAGTCAGCTCCCTCCTAGGAAACAATCAGAAGTCAGATCCCTCCCTACCTAGGAAACAATCAGAATTCAGCTCCCTCCCTAGGAACAATCAGAAGTCAGCTCCCTCCTAGGAAACAATCAGAAGTCAGCTCCCTCCCTACCTAGGAAACAATCAGAGTCAGCTCCCTCCCTACCTAGGAAACAAACAGAAGTCAGCTCCCTCCCTAGGAAACAATCAGAAGTCAGCTCCCTACCTAGAAAACAATCAGAAGTCAGCTCCCTCCATACCTAGGAAACAATCAGAAGTCAGCTCCCTCCCTAGGAAACAATCAGAAGTCAGCTCACTACCTAGGAAACAATCAGAAGTCAGCTCACTACTAGGAAACAATCAGAAGTCAGCTCCCTCCATACCTAGGAAACAATCAGAAGTCAGCTCCATACTAGGAAACAATCAGAAGTCAGCTCCATACCTAGGAAACAATCAGAAGTCAGCTCCCTCCATACCTAGGAAACAATCAGAAGTCAGCTCCATACCTAGGAAACAATCAGAAGTCAGCTCCATACCTAGGAAACAATCAGAAGTTAGCTCCTCCCTACCTAGGAAACAATGAGAAGTCAGTTCCCTCCCTACCTAGGAAACAATCAGAAGTCAGCTCCCTCCCTAGGAAACAATCAGAAGTCAGCTCCCTCCCTAGAAAACAATCAGAAGTCAGCTCCCTCCCTAGGAAACAATCAGAAGTCAGATCCCTCCCTACCTAGGAAACAATCAGAAGTCAGCTCCCTCCCTAGGAAACAATCAGAAGTCAGCTCCCTACTACCTAGGAAACAATCAGAATCAGTGCAGCTCCATCCTACCTAGGAAACAATCAGAAGTCAGCTCCCTCCCTAGGAAACAATCAGAAGTCAGCTCCCTCCTAGGAAACAATCAGAAGTCAGCTCCCTCCTACCTAGGAAACAATCAGAAGTCAGCTCCTCCATACCTAGGAAACAAACAGAAGTCAGCTCCCTCCATAGGAAACAATCAGAAGGTAGCTCCCTACCAAGGAAACATCAGAAGTCAGCTCACTACCTAGGAAACAATCAGAAGTCAGCTCCCTCCCTACCTAGGAAACAATCAGAAGTCAGCTCCCTCCCTACCTAGGAAACAATCAGAAGTCAGCTCCATACCTAGGAAACAATCAGAAGTCAGCTCCCTCCCTACCTAGGAAACAATCAGAAGTCAGCTCCCTACCTATGAAACAATCAGAAGTCAGCTCCCTACCTAGGAAAGAATCAGACGTCAGCTCCCTCCCTACCTAGGAAACAATCAGAAGTTAGCTCCCTCCCTACCTAGGAAACAATCAGAAGTCAGCTCCCTCCCTACCTAGGAAACAATCAGAAGTCAGCTCCCTACCTAGGAAACAATCAGAAGTCAGCTCCGTACCTAGGAAACAATCAGAAGTCAGCTCCCTCCCTACCTTGGAAACAATCAGAAGTCAGCTCCTCCCTATCTATGAAACAATCAGAAGTCAGCTCCCTCCCTACCTAGGAAACAATCAGAAGTCAGCTCCCTCCCTACCTAGGAAACAATCAGAAGTCAGCTCTCTCCCTACCTAGGAAACAATCAGAAGTCAGCTCCCTCCCTGCCTAGGAAACAATCAGAAGTCAGTTTCCCTACCTAGGAAACAATCAGAAGTCAGCTCCCTCCCTACCTAGGAAACAATCAGAAGTCAGCTCCCTCCCTACTAGAAACAGTCAGAAGTCAGCTCCCTCCCTACCTAGGAAACAGTCAGAAGTCAGCTCCCTCCCTACCTAGGAAACAATCAGAAGTCAGTTCCCTCCCTACCTAGGAAACAATCAGAAGTCAGTTCCCTCCCTACCTAGGAAACAATCAGAAGTTAGCTCACTACCTAGGAAAAAATCAGAAGTCAGCTCCCTCCATAGCTAGGAAACAATCAGAAGTCAGCTCACTACCTAGGAAACAATCAGAAGTCAGCTCCCTCCCTACCTAGGAAACAATCAGAAGTCAGCTCCATACCTAGGAAACAATCAGAAGTCAGCTCCATACCTAGGAAACAATCAGAAGTCAGCTCCCTCCCTACCTAGGAAACAATCAGAAGTCAGCTCCATACTAGTAAACAATCAGAAGTCAGCTCCCTACCTAGGAAACAATCAGAAGTCAGCTCCATACCTAGGAAACAATCAGAAGTCAGCTCCCTACTTAGGAATTAATCAGAAGTCAGTTCCCTCCCTACTAGAGAAACAATCAGAAGTCAGCCCTACCTAGGAAACAATCAGAAGTCAGCTCCCTTCCTACCTAGGAAACAATCAGAAGTCTGTTCCCTCCCTACCTAGGAAACAATCAGAAGTCAGATCCCTCCCTACCTAGGAAACAATCAGAAGTCAGCTCAATACCTAGGAAACAATCAGAAGTCAGCTCACTACCTAGGAAACATTCAGAAGTCAGCTCCTTCCATACCTAGGAAACAATCAGAAGTCAGCTCCCTACCTAGGAAACAATCAGAAGCCAGCTCACTACCTAGGAAACAATCAGAAGTCAGCTCCCTCCATAGCTAGGAAACAATCAGAAGTCAGCTCACTACCTAGGAAAAATCAGAAGTCAGCTCAATACCTAGGAAAGAATCAGAAGTCAGCTCCCTCCATACCTAGGAAACAATCAGAAGTCAGCTCCCCATACCTATGAAACAATCAGAAGTCAGCTCCCTCCCTACCTAGGAAACAATCAGAAGTCAGCTCCCTCCCTACCTAGGAAACAATCAGAAATCAGCTCCCACCATACCAAGGAAGCAATCAGAAGTCAGCTCCCTACCTATGAAACAATCAGAAGTCAGCAGTTCCCTGCCTAGGAAACAATCAGAAGTCAGCTCCCTACCTAGGAAACAATCAGAAGTCCACTCCATTCCTAGGAGAAAAACAGGTCACTTTCCTCCTTAAGAAACAGAGGTCACTTTCCTCCTTAAGAAACAAACAGAGGTCACTTTCCTCCTTAAGAAACAAACAGAGGCCACTTCCCTCCTTAAGAAGCAAACAGAGGTTACTTTCCTCCTTAAGAAACAAACAGAGGTCACTTCCCTCCTTAAGAAACAGAGGTCACCTCCCTCCTTAAGAAGCAAACAGAGGTCACTTTCCTCCTTAAGAAACAAACAGAGGCCACTTCCCTCCTTAAGAAGCAAACAGAGGTTACTTTCCTCCTTAAAAAAACAGAGGTCACATCCCTTCTTAAGAAACAAACAGAGGTCACTTCCCTCCTTAAGAAACAAACAGAGGTCACTTCCCTCCTTAAAAAACAAACGTAGGTCTCTGCCCTTGCCAGACTGCAACAGGCCACTGAACTTACTGTCATTCAGTGGATACCCTCACACTGCAACATAGCAGGCAATGAGGAGGCAGACCGACTGGCGAAGGAAGGGGGGACAGCAGCCACAAGAGGAACAGGAAATCTCCTATGAAGAGGCCCAAGACGATCATCAAGGAGAACCAGAGGAAAAGATGGCTTCAGCTACATCCAGATTATAACCAGACAGATCCCTACTACCTCCTACCCAGACCAGACCAAGTGAACATTGTGAGGCTGAGGACCGGCCACTCCAGGCTACACCATCACATATTCACAAGGTTCCGCATTGGCGAGCCCTTGCAGTGTGCCCCTACGGTACAGCTCCAAGGGACAGTGGAACACTTCCTACAGGACTGTCCAACACACCATAACCTGAGAGCAGAGACCCGGCCTGCTGACCAACCGATGAGCGAGAAACTCTATGGATCTCAGGAGGACCTCCGCCGGACGGCAGCCTTGATCAGTGCATCTGGGGTTCCTGTCTGAGCGAACGAAGAAGAAGAAGAAGACTTCCCTCCTTAACAAACAAACAGAGGTCACTTCCCTCCTTAAGAAACAGAGGTCACTTCCCTCCTTAAGAAACAGAGGTCACCTCCCTCCTTAAGAGAACATTCACCTCCCCCCTTTGGGACAAACAACAGAGGTCACCTCCCCCCTTGAGAAATTTACAGAGGGCAGTTCCCTCCTTAAAAAACGAACAGAGGTCACTTCCCTCCTTAAGAAACAAACAGAGATCACTTCCCTCCTTAAGAAACAAACAGAGGTCACTTCCCCTTAAGAAACAAACAGAGGTCACTTCCCCCTTAAGAAACAAACAGAGGTCACCTCCTCCTTAAAAAACAAACATAGGTCACTTACCTCCTTAAAAACAAACAGAGGTCACTTCCGTCCTTAAGAAACAAAACAGGGGTTCACTTCCGTCCTTAAGAAACAAAAAGAGCTCACTTCCCTCCTTAAGAAACAAACAGAGGTCACCTCCCTCCTTAAGAAGCAAACAGAGGTCACATCCCTCCTTAAGAAACAAACAGAGGTCACTCCCTCCTTAAGAAACAAACAAAAACTCATCTCCCTCCTTAAGAAAAAAACAGAGGTCATCTCCCTCCTTAAGAAACAGAAGTCACTTCCCTCCTTAAGAAAAAAAACAGGGGTCACCTTCCTCCTTAAGAAAAAAACAGAGGTCACTTCCCTCCTTAAAGAAACAAACAGAGGTCACTTCCCTCCTTAAGAAACAAACAGAGGTCATCTCCCCCTTAAGAAACAGGGGTCATTTCCCCTTCTTAAGAAACAAACGAGGTCATCCCCCCTCCTGAAAAAACAGAGGTCACCTCCCTTCTGAGGAAAGAGAGGTCACCTCCCCCCTTAAAAACAGAGGTCAGTTCCATCCTTAAGAAACAAACAGAGGTCACTTTCCCCTTAAGAAACAAACAGAGGTCACTCCCTCCTTAAGACACAGAGGTCACTTCCTCCTTAAGAAACAGAGGTCACCTCCCTCCTTAAGAAACAAACAGAGGTCACTTCCCTCCTTTAAGAACAAACAGAGGACATTTCCTCCTTTAAGAAACAGAGGACACTTCTCTTCTTAAGAAATAAACAAGGTCACTTCCCTCCTTAAGAAACAATGGTCACTTCCCTCCTTAAGAAACAAACAAAATCATTCCCCTTTTTACGAAACAAAGGTCACTTCCCTCCTTAAGAAACAGAGGTCACTCCCTCCTTAAGAAACAAGCAGAGGTCACCTCCATCCTTGAGAAACAAACAGAGGTCACTTACCTCCTTAAGAAACAGGGGTCACTTCCCCCCTTTAGAAACAAAGGTCACTTCCCTCCTAAAGAAACAAACAGAGGTCACCTCCCTCCTTAAGAAAACAAACAGAGGTCACTTCCCTCCTTAAGAAACAGAGGTCACTTCCCTCCTTAAGAAACAAAGGTCACTTCCCTCCTTAAGAAACAAATACAGAGGTCATTCGCTCCTTAAGAAACAAACAGAGGTCACTTCTCTTCTTAAGAAAAAAAACATAGGTCACCTCCCTCCTTAAAAAGAAACAGAGGCCACTTCCTTCCTTAAGAAACAGAGGTACTTCCCTCCTTAAGAAACAAAACAAAGTCATTTCCCCTCCATAAGAAACAAACAGAGGTCACTTCCCCCCTTTAAGAAAAAAAACAGAGGTCACTTCCTCCTTAAGAAACAAACAGAGGTCACTCCCCCTTACGAAACAGAGGTAACTTCTCCCCTTAAGAAACAAAAAAGGGTCAAATCCCTCCTTGAGAAACTAACAGAGGTTACTTCCTCCTTAACAAACAAACAGGGGTCACTTCCCTCCTTAAGAAACAAACAGAGGTCACTTCCCTCACTAAGAAACAAACAGAGGTCACTTCCCCCCTTTAAGAAACAAACAGAGGTCACTTTCCTTCTTAAGAAACAAACAGAGGTCACTTACTCCTTAAGAAACAAAGAGGTCACTTCCCTCCTTAAGAAACAAACAGAGGTCACTTCCCTCCTTAAGAAACAAACAGAGGTCATTTTCCCTTTCTTAAGAAACAAAACAGAGGTCACCTAAATCCTTAAGAAGCAAACAGATGCCATCCTTCCTTAAGAAAAAAAACAGAGGTCACTTCCCTCCTTAAGAAACAAACAGAAGTAATCTCCCTCCTTAAGAAACAAACAGAGGTCATCTCCCTCCTTAAGAAACAGAAGTCACTTCCCTCCTTAAGAAAAAACATTGGTCACTTTCCTCCTAAAGAAACAAACAGAGGTCACTTCCCCCCTTTTAAGAAACAAACAGAGGTCACTTTCCTCCTTAACAAACAAACAGAGGTCATCTCCCTCTTAAAAAAACAGAGGTCACTTCCCTTCTTAAGAAACAAACAGAGGTCATCTCCCTCCTGAAGAAACAGAGGTCACCTCCCTTCTTAAGAAACAGAGGTCACCTCCCTCCTTAGGAAACAGAGGTCAGTTCCCTCCTTAAAAAACAGAGGTCCTTTCCTCCTTAAGAAACAAACAGGGGTCACTTCCCTCCTGAAGAAACAGAGGTCACTTCCGTCTTTAAGAAAAAGAGGTCACCTCCCTCCTTAAGAAACAAACAGGGGTCACTTCCCCCCTTTAAAGAAACGAACAGAAGACATCTCCCTCCTTAAGAAACAAACAGAGGTCATCTCCATCCTTAAGAAACAGAAGTCACTTCTCTCCTTAAGAAAAAAACAGAGGTCACTTCCTCCTTAAGAAAAAAACATAGGTCACTTCTCTCCTTAAGAAACAAACAGAGGTCACTTCCCTCCTTAAGAAACAAAGGTCACTTCCCTCCTTAAGAAACAGAGGTCATTTCCCTCCATAAGAAACAAGAAAGGGTCACCTCCATCCTTGAGAAACAAACAGAGGCACTTCCCTCCTTAAGAAACAGAGGTCACTTCCCTCCTTAAGAAACAAAGGTCACTTCCGTACTTAAGAAACAAACAGAGATCACCTCCCTCCTTAAGAACCAAACAGAGGTCATTTCCCTCCTTAAAAAAACAGAGGTCACTTCCCTCCTTAAGAAACAAAGGTGACTTCCCTCCTTAAGAAACAAACAGAGGTCACTTCCCTCCTTGAGAAAAAAAAAAGGGGGTCACTTTTCTTCTTAAGAAACAAACATAGGTCACCTCCTCTTTAAGAAAGAAACAGAGGCCACTTCCCTCCTTAAGAAACAAACAGAGGTCACTTCCCTCCTTAAGAAAACAAACAGAGGTCACCTCCCCTTAAGAAACAAACAGAGGTCACTTTTCTCTTTTAAGCAGAAAACAGATGTCACTTCGCTCCATAAGAAACAAACAGAGGCCACGTTCCTCCTTAAGAAACAACAGAGGTCACTTCCCTCCTTAAGAAACAAACAGAGGTCACATCCCTCTTGAGAAAAAAACAGAGGTAAACCCCCTTTCCCTTAAAAAAACAAAAAGAGGTCACTTCCGTCCTTTAGAAACAGAGGTCACTCCTCCCTTAAGAAACAAACAGAGGTCACATCCCTCCTTGAAAAACAAACAAGATCACTTCCCTCCTTAACAAGCAAACAGAGGTCACTTCACTCCTTAAGAAACAGACAGAGATCACTTCCCTCCTAAAGAAACAAACAGAGGTCACTCCCTCCTTAAGAAACAAACAGAGGTCACTTCCCTCCTTAAGAAACAAACAGAGGTCACTTCCTCCTAAAAAAACAAAAAGAGGTCATTTCCCCTCCTTAAGAAACAAACAGAGGTCACTTCCCCCCTTAAGAAACAAACAGAGGTCACTTCCCTCCTTAAGAAAAAACAGAGGTAAACTTCCCTCCTTAAGAAAAAAAAAAGAGGTCACTTTCCCCCTTCCGAACAAACAGAGGTCACTTCCCTCCTTAAGAAACAAAAAAGGTCACTTCCCTCCTTAAGAAACAGAGGTCACTTCCCTCCTTAAGAAACAAAAAGAGGTCATTTCCCTCCTTCCGAAACAAACAGAGGTCACTTCCCTCCTTAAGAAACAAACAGAGGTCACTTCCCTCCTTAAAAAACAAACAGGTCACTTCCCTCCTTAACAAAGAAACAGAGGTCACTTCCCCCTTTAAAAAAAACAAAAGAGGTCACTTCCCCCCTTTAAAGAAACAAACAGAGGTCACTTCCTCCTTAAGAAACAAACAGGGGTCACTTCCCTCCTTAAGAAGCAGAGGTCACTTCCCTTTTTAAAAGAAACGAACAGAGGTCACTCCCCCTTTAAAGAAACAGAGGTCATTCCCTCCTTAGGAAACAAACAGGGGTCACTTCCTCTTAAGAAACAAATGTGGTAAACTTCCCTCCTTAAGAAAAAAGGTCACTTCCCTTAAGAAACAGAGGTCATTCCCCCTTAAGAAACAAGGTTCACTTCCCTCTTTAAAAAACAACAGGGGTCACTTCCCTCCTTAAGAAACAGAGGTCACCTCCCTCCTTAAGAGACAAACAGAGGTCACGTCCCTCCTTAGAAAGAAGCAGAGGTCATTTCCCCTCCTTTAGAAACAAACAGAGGTCACTTCCCCTCCTTAAGAAACAAACAGAGGTCACCTCCCCCCTTTTAAGAAACAGACAGAGATCACTTCCCTCCTTAAGAAACAAACAGAGGTCACCCGCCTCCTTAAGAATCAAACAGGGGTCAGTTCCGTCCTTACAAAAACAGAGGTCACCTCCCCCCTAAAGAAACAAACAGAGGTCCTTCCCCCTTAAGAAACAAACAGAGGTCACCTCCCTCCTTATGAAACAAACAGGGGTCATTCACTCCTTAAGAAACAAACAGAGGTCACTTCCCTCCTTAAGAAACGAACAGAGGTCACTTCCCCTTAAGAAACAAACAAGAGGTCACTTCCCCCCTTAAGAAACAAACAGAGGTCACTTCCCTTCTTAAAAAACCCAAACAGAGGTCACTCCCTCCTTAAGAAACAAACAGAGGTGACTTCCCTCCTTAAGAAACAAACAGAGGTCACTTCCCTCCTTAAGAAACAGACGATGTCACTTCCCTCCTTAAGAAACAAACAGAGGTCACTTCCTCCTTAAGAAACAAACAGAGGTCACGTTTCTCCTTAAAAACAAGCAGAGGTCACCTCCCTCCTTAAGAAACAAACAGGGGTCACTTCCCTCCTTAAGAAATAAGCAGAGGTCACTTCCCTCCTTAAGAAACAAGCAGAGGTCACCTCCATCCTTGAGAAACAAACGGAGGTCACTTCCCTCCTTAAGACACAAACAGAGGTCACTTCCCTCCTTAAGAAACAACAGAGGTCACTTCCCTTCGTAAGAAAAAACAGAGGTCACTTTCCTCCTAAGAAACAAACAGAGGTCACCTCCCTCCTTAAGAAACAAAACAGAGGTCACTATCCCTCCTTAACAAACAAAGAGAGGTACTTCCCTCCTTAAAAAAACAAACCGAGATCACTTCCCTCCTTAAGAACAAACAGAGGCCCACTCCCTCGTTAAAAAAAACAGAGGTCACTTCCCTCACTAAGAAACAAACAGAGGTCATTTCCCTTACTAAGAAACAAACAGAGGTCACTTCCCCCCTTAAGAAACAGATCATTTCCCCTCCTTAAGAAACAAACAAAGGTTACTTCATTTAGATAGTCCATAGACTCTAGCCATGAAGATATTACTGCATCTCATTTTTCAAAGTTTTAGTTTTATCTTCAGCCGCGCCACTCTTCCACCATTCTTTCTTTCCTGACCTGTGATCAAGACTTGTCGGGTAAGCCACCCCTCATAAGTCTGGCTGTATATGGTGTTGGAAAACTGCTTCCATCAGCTGGTGAGTGGTGTTCTCACAGGTTGGTGAGTGATGTTCTCACCAGTCGTGTATGGCCCCACTCCTCTCTTGTGTTGAGTCTCAACTCAGGTGGTGTGTTGTTAATTTTGACAGCTTCAGTGATTTGTCTTCCCAAAGCAGTTTCTTGGTAACTTGTTATCACCATGCTGTACTGGGGGGGGGGGGGGGGGGGGGTTCACTGTTGCTGTGTGTCTGTGCTGTGTGTCGCCACAACACTGAGTCATGGTCTCTCTTTGCCAGGGCTGTCATGTGTTGTTGGCCTCGATAGTGTCCAGTGCGTGCTGTCTCTCCAACATACACGCAACTGCACTCACTACATCTGATCTCATATGTCACACCTTCTCTTCTGCAATTCCCCCTTCCTCCTCCACACACCATGCAATTCTCTTCTGTGCTGCATCTAGGTCGTTTGTATGGATCTGATTTTTGTAAGATGCTCTTGACCGTCTTCCCTGATCTTTCCACAACTTTTATCTTCAGGTTTGTATTCTTTATTACATCCTGGTATCTTTTCCTCAGCTGAGAGTGTGGGGTTGATGGTACAAAAATCACTGTCTTGTTCCTCCTTTCTTGTACCAGTCTTCTTTCTTTGTTCTTCTCTTCTTCTTTCTGTCTGTTCTTTGCCAGTGTTTGGGTCTGTACAGTGGCTGTTCTCCATTCCTATCTTTCTCTTTTATAGAGTTGTACGCATTCAGTGCCGATCTCCAACCTCTTCCCTGAACCTTTCATCATAGTGGGAGAACTGTAGTCTTTTCATGTATTCGTTCACATGGCATTGTGGTAATGCTCCACGGGAGGTCTGGGCTGCATCTCAACAGGATGCGTAAGATTTCTTGTGTTATCACAGTTCTCATGTCTCTCCATGGCATTGCCGATCTTGCGTCTACAACCGCTCTGGTTGCCACCTCTTTGTAATAGTACTCATGCATTATTTGGCTTTGTCCTCCTTTACCTCCCTTTCCTTCATCGTAGTTTGCTCCATTCTCTCTTTCAGGTTGTTTTCTGATCCATATTTTGATGTCCAGCAGGGGAAGTTTCTGGTCATCGTGCAGTGAGGGACAGTCCATTTCCAGCTGAATCGATGGGTGGATTCCATTCCCTACGTCTCGAACGATACTAACGTACGACTCGTCATCTTCCATCTCTTGAGGGTTATAATCCGTTTCTAGCCTGTAATCTCCATCTCTACCTTTGGTTAGTTTCTTCTTCTCTCTTGGTGTCTTGACCGCCAGGTTGATGTCGTCCACATACCTCTTGTAAAGCACCACTTCCAATCCTAGCATGTGGACTCTTCTCAACAGCTCTCT
>CM031615.1:68567854-68570997 GCA_018398815.1 Conus ventricosus
AGGTGGCATTTGCTCACAGAGAAGCATCACAAGACAGATAGGCCGTTTTCATGAACTTTCAAAACCCATGCTTCCTCTGCGCACTGTTTCAGCATTAGCAACATTGGAAGACGCCCCTCAAACAATCATCTAAAAGACATGGAAGACGCCCCTCAAAGAATCATCTAAAAGACATAGGAAGACGCCCAGCCCTCAAAGAATCATCTAAAAGTCATTGGAAGACGCCCCTCAAACAATCATCTAAAAGACATTGGAAGACGCCCCTCAAAGAATCATCTAAAAGTCATTGGAAGACACCCCCTCAAAGAATCATCTAAAAGACATTGGAAGACGCCCCTCAAAGAATCATCTAAAAGACATAGGAAGACGCCCCTCAAAGAATCATCTAAAAGAATTGGAAGACGCCCCTCAAGGAATCATCTAAAAGATATAGGAAGACGCCCTCAAAGAATCATCTAAAAGGCATTGGAAGACGCCCCTCAAAGAATCATCTACAAGATATAGGAAGACGCCCCTCAAAGAATTATCTAACAGACATTGAAGACACCCTCAAAGAATCATCTAAAAAACATTGGAAGACGCCCCACAAAGAATCATCTAAAAGACATTGGAAGACGCCCTCAAAGAATCATCTAAAAGATATAGGAAGACGCCCCTCAAAGAATCCTCTAAAAGTCATTGGAAGACGCCCCTCAAAGAATCATCTAAACGATATAGGAAGACGCCCTCAAAGAATCCTCTAAAAGTCACTGGAAGACGCCCCTCAAAGAATCATCTAAAAGATATAGGAAGAAGCCCTCAAAGAATTATTAAAAGTCATTGGAAGACGCCCCTCAAAGAATCATCTAAAAGACATTGGAAGACACCCTCAAAGAATCATCTAAAAGACATTGGACGACGCCCTCAAAGAATCATCTAAAAGTCATTGGAAGACACCCTCAAAGAATCATCTAAAAGACACAGGAAGACGCCCCTCAAAGAATCCTCTAAAAGATGTAGGAAGACCCCCCTCAAAGAATCATTAAAAGACATAGGAAGACGCCCCTCAAAGAATCATTAAAAGACATAGGAAGGCGCCCCTCAAAGAATCATCTAAAAGACATTGGAAGACGCCCCTCAAAGAATCATCTAAAAGACATAGGAAGACGCCCTCAAAGAATCATCTAAAAGACATTGGAAGACGCCCCTCAAAAAATCATCTGAAAGGCATTGGAAGACGCCCTCAAAGAATCATCTAAAAGATATAGGAAGACGCCCCTCAAAGAATTATCTAACAGACATTGGAAGACACCCCTCAAAGAATCATCTAAAAGACATTGGAAGACGCCCCACAAAGAATCATCTAAAAGACATTGGAAGGCGCCCCTCAAAGAATCATCTAAAAGATATAGGAAGACGCCCCTCAAAGAATCCTCTAAAAGTCATTGGAAGACACCCCTCAAAGAATCATCTAAAAGATATAGGACGACGCCCTCAAAGAATCCTCTAAAAGTCATTGGAAGACGCCCCTCAAAGAATCATCTAAAAGATATAGGACGACGCCCCTCAAAGAATCCTCTAAAAGTCATTGGAAGACGCCCCTCAAAGAATCATCTAAAAGACATTGGAAGACGCCCCTCAAAGAATCATCTAAAAGATATAGGAAGACGGCCCTCAAAGAATCCTCTAAAAGTCATTGGAAGACGCCCTCAAAGAATCATCTAAAAGATATAGGAAGACGCCCCTCAAGAATCCTCTAAAAGTCATTGGAAGACGCCCTCAAAGAATCATCTAAAAGATATAGGAAGACCCCCCTCAAAGAATCATTAAAAGTCATTGGAAGACGCCCCTCAAAGAATCATCTAAAAGACATTGGAAGACACCCTCAAAGAATCATCTAAAAGACATTGGAAGACGCCCCTCAAAGAATCATCTAAAAGTCATTGGAAGACACCCCTCAAAAAATCATCTAAAAGACATAGGAAGACGCCCTCAAAGAATCCTCTAAAAGATGTAGGAGACGCCCCTCAAAGAATCATTAAAAGACATAGGAAGACGCCCCTCAAAGAATCATTAAAAGACATAGGAAGGCGCCCTCAAAAAATCATCTAAAAGACATTGGAAGACGCCCCTCAAAGAATCATCTAAAATCATTGGAAGACACCCCCTCAAAGAATCATCTAAAAGATATTGGAAGCCCGCCCTCAAAGAATCATCTAAAAGACATTGGAAGACACCCCTCAAAGAATCTCTAAAAGACATTGGAAGACGCCCCTCAAGAATCATCTAAAAGTCATTGGAAGACGCCCTCAAAGAATCATCTAAAAGACATTGGAAGACGCCCCCAAAGAATTATCTAACACTTCATTAAAAAAATATTTTTAACAAATATATATATATATATATATAACGGTGCTCGGTACTTATCCTTGGAATTTATTAGTTTGTTATATATATATGTCAGGTTCGCTAAGACCTGAACTAATTACTATAGAATGACAGACAGAATTTACAGCCTAACTAGTCGCTTCCAAACAGATCTAAGACTGCTGAACACAGATTAACACTCACACAACATTTATTGACCGTTACTATGACATGAACATTTTCCTCGCCCATAACAAACGACAACCTTCCACCTCTAATCAATCCCTTTCACACCAATAACACATGCCACCACCAACCACTCGCTCATTTACACTCAATCACACTGCATCCACACCTGACACCAGCTCCATCCCCTGCAGCGGCAGTACCTAGCAACACTACCTAGGTCATGGGGCACATGACACATATCATCAATCCAATGTAAATAACACAGTGCCAAAGTACAACCCCGAAAGGAACTTCAATGAACCCCAGACACTACCTAGGCTATGGGGCACATGACACGTATCATCAATACAATGAATACAGCACGGTGCCAACGTCAACCCTGAAAGGAACTTCAATGGCCTCCAGCACCTGGAGACACCACATGGGTCATAGGGCACATGACAACGTATCACCAATACAATGAATACCACGCCGTGTCAACGACCACTCTGGCCAAACTACTAATTATTTCATGAGAAACATATTACGGCACTTGACACATATCATCAGCACAATGCATACAGCACAGTGCCAAACTAAAACCCCTGAAAGGAACTTCAAGGGCTCCG
>CM031615.1:68571097-68603240 GCA_018398815.1 Conus ventricosus
TCCAAAGCAGCCAGCAGGTCAGTACGGTGGCGCCTTCTCCGTCCTGGTTTCTGCCATGACAGGCAATCCCTGTCTGTCACAGCCCCACGGCTGGCAAGCAGACCGGATTTACAGCCGGCAGTTCCCCAGACAGCCCTCAGCCAGTGGCTCTAGGTCAGGCAGGCAGTCAGTTTTTTTGCCCCCCCCCCCCCCACCCCTCGTTTATTTTATAGGACTTCATTTCATTATTTTCTTTCCTTTTATTCAGTTTGGTGGTAGTGTATGGTCTCTCCAGGAAGCCAGCCAGACCCCCGGACCTTTCTTGCATTTGTGCGTCTCTTTTTTTTTTTTTCTTTTTCAGGACCTCTCTTGTTAAAGAGCTGACATTCTCATATGCTTCTCGCTGTGTATCTCTGACTCTGTGTGTGTGTGTGTGGTGTGTGTGTGTGTGTGTGTGTGTGTGTGTGTGTGTGTGTGTGTGTGTGTGTGTGTGTGTGTGAGTGAGTGTGTGTGGATTACATACTTGTGTATTTTATTTGCGTTCTCTCTCTTTCTCTCTCTCTGAGCATGTGTGTGTGTGTGTGTGTGTGTGTGTGTGTGTGTGTGTGTGTGTGTGTGTGTGTGTGTGTGTGTGTGTGTGAGGGTGTGTGTGTGTGTGTGTGTGTGGTGAGAGAGAGAGAGAGAGAGAGAGAGAGAGAGAGAGAGAGAGAAATGTGTGCATGTGCATGTGCGTGTGTGTGTGTGTGTGTGTGTGTGTGTGTGTGTAGTAGTAGTAGTAGTACTTTCATTTTTACGTCTTTTCACAAAATTGTGTGATATTAGACGAAGAGAGAGAGAGAGAGAGAGAGAGAGAGAGAGAGAGAGAGAAGAGAGAGAGAGAGAGAAAGGGTATGTGTGTGATGCATAGGTGTGTGGAAGTGCACGCAAAACATGGAATATTTACTATTTAAAACATTATAGCAAATATCTAACAGGAACTACATATTAAACAAAAGGTAACTTTGAAAGCAAAATCAATATCAGAAAAAACATCACTCACTGTCAAGCCTAATAAACATGGTAAGTATGCCTTAAGAGTCACACAATCAAATAAAACTGGGCTCTCGACCACGTTTGCCTTACCACATGCATTTTGTTCCTGCACTATATTTCGTCTGAATGCGTCAAGTTTCAGTCTATAAAATACTGAAACAAAGTTTCTGTACTGATACATATCACGAACCTGCAGGTGTTCAATGCCTTCAACCTGATCAAAGCTGAGAACATGGCTATTTCGAGCATTAAACCCGCAAATAGGGGATGTTCTGGTTGTTTCTAAAAACGTCCCAAGCCACTTGTTTTAAAACTTGATGACACTCTTGTAAAGTCAAGGGGACAGAAAGTGACTGTGCACTCATTCAGTTTTGGCTCCTTTTTTGGCAGATCTGTCAGCAAATTCATTGCCCCAAATTCCACATGGGAAGGGACCCAGAAAAAAGTTAAATCGGTCCCTTTGCACATCAAAATATGAATTAATAACAATTTTCCTTTAAAACAAAGTTTTCAGAGTTAGAACTGAAAAACCTGATAGATTGTAGTACTGACATTGAGTCGACACATAACAATAATTGCAAGATTGATTGCGGTAAATCAATTTAAATATGTCAAAGCCATTAGTATAGCTATCATTCGGCGACTAAGATAGATCGATTTTTTTCCAAATTGAATACGCTTTATCTACTTTAAGTGATGGAATAACAAAAGCGGATCCAGCGTTTTTGTTATTTGTCAATGATCCATCAGTAATACCTTAAGAGGGTTAGGATACTTGCTTTGCATATGCATCTTTGCTGAATATGACAAGATATGCGGATGATCAGCTTTTTTAGCATCAGGGGTATTAAGGTAAAATTTTGCCCTGTTTCTTTCCCAGCTTGGATTGATCAGTATGAGAAATCTTGCCAAAGAGTGGGGGGTCAATCAGTTTTCTGCAACAAATGGGCAGAGTACGAGCCAAAGTAGACAAGCAGGAAATTGTTTTTCGCTCGTTTGGGGTAATCAGTAGATGGATTTAAAGAGATTTCTGTTTCATTTACACCTTTCAAAGCTGTACATTTCACAACATTATTTTGCCAAAGTGAGTGTTCTGTATTCGTTTAAAGGCAAAACATCAATTTCCGAATATGTCCCTACTGTAGAAGCATGTACAGGATTCCCAAGCATAATTTAAAAGCCCTTATTGCTATCAACACTTTGCAGTTTTTGCAATAAATATTAGGAGCACAAAAGAAAGCTTCTTGAGCATACGATAGCTTAGAACGAACGAGTGATATTGCCAGATGTTTCAATGTTTTTACATCCTGGCACCAGCTTTGCTTGCTTAAGATTTTCAAAAAAATTCAAACTTTCCTAGCCTGGTTTTAAGAGATAATCAATGTGAACTTTCCATGTCAATTTAGATGTGAAGTAAACTCCTAAGAATTTTACTGAGTGGACATACTGAAGTGTTATTCCATCAAGTCTAAAAGACGGCAGATCAACAGGATCATCACCATTATTAAATAACACTATATACGTTTTTTTCATGGGAAAGTTTCAGTCCATTTTCAAACAAGTACTTACTAAGATTATTTAGCTCTGCCTGATATATTTTTTGGTAATAGCTGATTGATCTTTTTGGCGTGTTTTTTCTTAGACTAGCATTTATCCACATCACAGATCATCTGCATACTGCACAACGGTAGCGGTTTAGTTACGTGCTTTGGGAGATCATGTAACAAAATATTAAATAACATTGGAGCAATTACGGAACCTTGGGGAATGCCCATTTCTAACGATTTTAAAAATTTGAATATGTTTTCTACCCTGACTTGCAAACTTCTTTCTGATAAAAATTCTCTAATGTAGTTATAAAAATTACCAGATATACCAATTTTCTTCAGTTTATAAAGCAATCTAGCATGCCACACGCTATCAAAGGCTTTTTTAACATCAAAAAATGTCGCCAGAGTAAATCTTTCGCCTGGCAAATTGATGCTTAATTTGTGTTGTTAATTTTACAATGTGGCAGTTGTTGATCTTCCTTTCTGAAGCCTGCTTGATTAACAGGTATTATTTCATTTTTATCACAAAAATAGATAAGCCTATTTAGTATAATTCTTTCCATAAGTTTTCCTACATGAGACGTCAGAGCTACAGGACGGTAACTGTGGACACTTGTGGGGGACTTTCCTTGCTTTACAATGGGAATAATTACAGACGTTTTCCAAATTGATGGCATAACACCATGTGTGTGTGTGTGGTGTGTGTGTGTGTTTAAGTGTATGTGTAGAGCGCATATGTGCTATGCTGTACTGTGCTCTCTCTCTCTCTCTCCTCTCTCTCTCCTCTCTCTCTCTCTCTATGTGAGTGTGTGTGTGTGTGTGTGTGTGTGTGGTGTGTGTGTGTGTGTGTGTGTGTCTGTGTGTGTGTGGGGTTTTGTGTGTGTGTGTGTGTGTTTGTGTGTGTGTGTGTGTGTGTGTGGTGCGTGTGTGTGTGGGGTGTGTGTGGTGTGTGTGTGTGTTTGTGTGTGTGTGTGGTGTGTGTGTGTGTGTGTGTGGGTTTGTGTTGTCTGTGTGGGTGTAGTGGCGTGTGTGTGCTCACATACAGCACAACCTTCATTACTGACAAAAATAGCTGACTTAGAGGTACAGGGCTCTTTATATTTTCATAACTTTTTAACGATGTTCAAGTTTATGCACACTTTTGTACCACTGTCCTGAAGAATTGATGCATGGTACACCAGAGACTAAATCATGGTGTAGGACTGTCCGTAAATCATGGGGATGACAATCACGGATGTGGAATGAAGGGGGGGGGGGGGGTGGGGGGGGGGGGGGGGGGGGGGGGGGGGGGGGGTGGAGAGGGTGGCAACGGTGTGTGGAGATAAGTAGCTATGTATTACAAGGCTGGTTCCAAATGGCAGGGACATGGGGTTTTTTCCCTTAGAGTAAGACAAAGAATAGACAACTAATACTAGAAATGACTGGACAGAGTAACAAAAGAGGGATTTATCGTAAATTGTGGGAAAAACAGAGAAAGGACTGAACCAATTTAACTGTTCCTTTCAAAAACGTTAACTGAATAATCGTGTCGCATGCTCGTGATTTTGTTTTATTTTTGATACAAAAGCAACTAGCAGTAACATACTCACAAAGAGGAAATCTGAGCTGAAAGACTTGAGTTCATTATCTATTTTAAATAAAATTGAAGTATGAGATTAAAATATATAATTGCAATGCATAAAGTAAAACTGATTAACATTCAAATTTATGCAGTGAAAATCCAGTTGGGAATAATGAAATTTGGCTGTAAGTAATGCTCAGCCAGCCTTATCCCATTTCTGTTTCTTTTTTGCTTCCTTTATTTTGCTGTTCACTAACCTCTGGTGCCAACTACAGTGGCTGTTGCTCCTACGCTGCTCTTTTCGACCACCAGTTCCACAGGTCCAACAGCCCAGGGGGGTTTTTGTTTCGGCCCCACCGCAGCCCCGCACCGGCACTCCACAGGGGGAACAGTCAATGGTCAAGTTCGTCAAGAGGCACCCAATGGAAAAAAGATGACTCATGCACTGCGCCCGAGGGTCAACTATCCGTTTGGGTCATTCAGGGTGCCTGTTCGGTATCCAACTATACGCAGGACACCACTACTATAGCCCTACTGACTGACACTAATTGCTTAGGCGCGGAGCAGCCGGCGTTGATGAGTGAGCTCTCCCTCCAGTGGGTGCCACATGTCCGTCAACGACAGCCCCCATGGTCTCGCCGATTACCGGGGGACCCCGTCGGAACCAAACCAAGGCCACAGACGTGAGAAGAGGCACAACGACAACGAAACTGAGGTCACCATGGAGCAGGGCTTGACATGATGGGCCACAGAATTTGACACCTTTTTTTATGCTGATCGATGAGGAATGAGGATGATGAAGATTGTTGCTACGGATTGTCCATTTCGGTCTGACGATTACATGACGCAGGGCTGGACTTTACATTTCCTGTTTAATTATCCCGGATCACCAGGCCTGGCGATACAGGACATGCCAATGTTTGATCAGGAAATTGAGCAACTCTCTCTGATGGGAATTGAACCCAACACTCCAGGGGGGATCCACCGACGATGCTAACCACTTCGCACATGGGAGCTGGTTCCTTATCACATTTCTTGTAATTACAGGAAGCGCACCAAGTTACTTTCTTGACATTTTTTTTCCACACCTTCTTACCTCACACCTCTCATCCATCTCCCTCCCTACACCAAAGCAACAAATGCAGATGACAGTGATGCAACAGGAAAATCACAGGATCAGTTTAGAAGAAGAAGAAGAAGATGGTGAGGAGAAGGAGAAGTCTGACAGGAAAGGCGGCGAAGAAGAAGGAGAAGAAGAAGAAGAAAGAAGAAAGAAAGAAGAAGATGAAGAAGGGAAAGAAGAAGAAGAAGCAAAAAGAAAAGCACAGTTAAAAAAAAAAAAAACAGGAAAAAAAAAGAAGCAACTGGACTGGAAAATTGCTTTAGGGGAAGAGGATGATATGGGACTAAAAATACACCAACTTAATGGACAAAACATCTCCTGCTGAAAATCTGCGCCGGCTACCTCTATTTCTCATTAACATTGCAAGAGACACAACAATGATCTGTAACACATAATCAAAGAAACAAACTCCATATGGAAAAAGCAGAAAAAACACACACCACATACACACACTACACACACACACCAGCACAGCACTCAACAACTCACACTACACAACACACACAAACACACACAACAAACACTCAACACACACACCACAACACACACACACACACACACACACACTACAACAACACACCCACACACTCACAAACACGATAACTGGTAAATTCCCAGTCATTGAGTGGTTTTCTGTTCCTCTACTAATACAGTCATGTGACTGGTGGGAATTCCTTGTCATCTATGGAATTAGTGGCCATTTGATAAAATTCTAGTCATCCTAGCAGGTTATATAAGCTATGAACACTGGTGGCATGGGTACATGCCTGTTATGAAAGCTTTATATTCATGTATGAATAAAGTAGAAACTGATACAATGCGTCTTCTAGTGGGTTCAGCATCATCTGTGAATTAAATAGTGAATCAAGTTTTTTATCCACCATCTTATGAATACAGTGGTCAATGATATTTAAAAGCAATCATCTGGCGGTTTTATTATCCATTTTAATGGCTTTCAGTATCTCCGTTAAACAGGGGCAAAGTGAGCAGGGTCCAGTCATTGATGGGCTGTTAAGGGAACAGTTCTTGAATGAAATGGTTGCGTCTCAGGGTCCAGTATTTAATGGCTGTATAATGCAACAGTTCATGAATGAAATGGTAGCGTGCTCAGGTCCAGTCATCTGATGGCTGTATAATGAAATTGTTCATGAATGAAATGGTTAGGTTATCTGGTCCAGTCCATAATGGCTGTATATGAAACAGTTCATGAATGAAAAAGGTAGGTCTTCAGGTCCAGGTCATTTAAGGGCTGGATAATGAAAACAGTTCATGGAATGATAATGGTACTATGCGTCTGCAGGTCGTTCATTTTAATGGCTGTTATAATGAACAGGTCATGAATGAATATGGGAGCGTCTAAGGTCCAGTTAATTGATATGGTTGTTTTTAACGTACTGTGACACCAGTAGTAACTGATGAGGTTCATTCATCAATGGTTCGACCCATCTGGATGCAAACAGCTAAATACAGATGAACGTCTTCGGTCATAACTTATTCTTTCTTTTCCTTCTTGGCTTTCCTTTTCATTTTTGTACAATATTTTTTAAAGGATTTCTGTCGTTTCAGGAATATTGATTTCACTCAGGTACTTTATATCCATCTAGTATTCCATACACACATGCTGCTGAAAACTAAACTAAACTGCAATATCATACTATACTTGGAGACCTACGCTGTGGGGGGGTGGGGGGGGGGGGGGGGGGGGGGGGGGAGGGGGAGGGGAGGGGTGGGAGGGGAGGGGGAGGGGGTGAGGGGGGAGAGGGGGGGAGGGTGGAGGGGGGGGAAGGTGGGTGGGGGGTGGTAGCTTTATTCAGGCTAAGAAGGTGAATAGCGACCGAAAAATATGGCCAGTGTCGCAGAGGGCAGCACCTATCCTGCTGCTCTCACTGCGGAGAGGCCAGGCTTTTGTAAGGGCTTTGCACCTGACTCAGCGGCTGTCCATTTCATCCTTTTCTGACCATTAGAACCATTTGTCCTCTCTCTACTCTCCCTCCTGTCACCCAAACCAACTATCTGATGATTATGTGTTGCAGAAGTGGCGGGAAGAAGGAGGGTGGCAAGGAAGGTGGGGAGAAGAGAGAGAGAGGAGAGAGAGAGAGATAGGAGAGAGAAAGGTAGGGGAGAGAGAGCGAGAGAAGAGAGTATGAGACGAGAGAGAGTGAGAGAGAGAGAGAAGGTAGAGTGAGACGAGAGAGAGGGAGTGTGACGTGCTGATGAGAGAGCGAGAGAGAGCGAGAGAGAGCGACGAGAGGGGCGAGAGAGGGAGAAGACGAGAGATTGAGAGAGTGAGAGAGGAAAGAGAGAGGTTGAGAGATGGAGAGAGAGGATAAATGAGGGACTGACAGAAAAAGGATTGGAGGGGATGATAGAGAGAGAAAGAACTGCAAGAAAGAGTCAAGAGACAGGAGAGCGGGCAAGGGGGAGGAAGGGGGTGTTGGAAGGGCCAGACAGACAATGAGAGGAAGAAATTCTAAAGAGCGAGAGACTGACACAGAAAGAGAGAAGAAAAGGGAGACAAGAGATAAAGTGAGATCGAGATGAAATGGCAGAGAAAATATAAAAGAGAGAGGAGAGAAGAGTGAGAGAGGGAGAAGAGGATGGAGAGAGGAGAAGGAAGGGAGGAGAGATGAGAGAGAGATCATGAGAGAGAGAGAGGATGGACAGGTACAGGACAGCCAGTGAAGACAGACAGAGACAGAAACTGTGTGACAGACTGATAGACAGACAGACTGACTTGAGACGCTCCCCCCCTCACCCCCCCAGACAGAGACTGAAGGACAGACAGGACAGAGACTAGTGAAGAGTACATGAGAGATAGTAAGAGGAGTTGACTACGCTGCTGTTCAATAAATTCCATTCTTGAACCCACCACAGAGTGACAGGCTGCTCTGGACCTTTCTGACCACAGTGAACTGAAATCAGAGAAGCAGCGGTGTTTTGGAGGCTTGACACACTCACCGACATCAGCCACAACACAACTCATCGGTAGTGTCCAGCCCAGTAACTGGGGTTGACAGGAAATGAGATGATTGTGTACACTCCGCACATGAATATTCTGTTATGAAGTTGGCTCTGAGCTGTTAGCATAACCACATTTTGATGTTTGTGGGGGTTGTCCCCTTTTACTGGTCTCCTTTTCCAGCAAGAAATCATAACTTCGTGGTGCTTGGAAGTGACTTATGCAATGTTTGATGCAAGGTCTACTGCAGTGGAAATCATTTTGTCAAGTTTATTGTACATACACTATAGTGCCAAAGGTTCTCTGCACCCATATGTTTTTAACGGGTATTTGCACATACATATATCCTAACTCGAGTGATTTAGTCACTTGAGAAAGAAAGTTGACAAAAGGGTTGTTTTGTATTTCTTTTAAAAAAATGGATTCTAAGAAATCATTAAAAAACTTTTATTCTGGCAGATTTAACAACTGTTTTTGTGTTATGATCGTGACATTCACGAACGTGATTACCACGAACTTTAAATATACTCATATGCACCCACATGGTGCACACACACACACCTCCAAACACACACCACACACACACACACACACACACACACACATGCGCAATATTAATTAAGCATACCCTTAACAGTTTCATAAGGTTATTGAAAGACACGATAGCATATCACCACAATTGTATACGACCAAATCGGACATTCACCCCAAGACTCAGACAAATTGGAAAACAGTCCGATATTAGAGAGAGGTAGTATGCCTTAATTACATTGATGCTGTTTGAATTCATCTTCGATAACCCTAATTACAGCAAAAATGTTAAATGCGTTTGTGGAAATTCTTAGTTGTAAGTCACTTTTACTAGGTTGCCCAAGAGGCCAACGAATACAGTCAAAGGCTGGTACTAATATTTCACATGATAGATCGAACCAATGACTTTACCTTATATTAAATTATTATGCTTTTCTGTGTTCATTATGCCTACTGTTATTACGCAGTCTGTTGGAATGTATCTTAACTTTCAAATAACCCTCTCATATACAAAAGAATTTACTCACACACACCAGGACACACTCAACATCGGGCCTACCAAACACACACACACACACACACACACACACACACACAACACACTACACACACATAAACATCGTGCGCACACAACACTCACGTGCGGGGGCACACACAATCTCAACACACGCTCATGCAACCACACATACACACGCATGTGCGAGAAGTAGGCTATGTGGACAAACACAACACATACACACACACACAAATACCCACACACACACTCACAATACACAACACACACCGATGGCATACACCACAACACAGCAGGCATACTCACACCGAAACCCCACACACAATTTGTCTGTAATCAGTTTAAGTGGGAAGAGGTTAAAGTGAATCGAACAACAACACACATGCGCGTGCAACACACCTACACACAACACACACACACACACACACACACACAACCACACACACACAGACACTGCACTCACACACACACACATATTCATGCATGTAAAGGAAATATTAATTATTACGACATTCCTTCTTTGGCAACATGATGTAAATCCCTTTATTCCCATTCCAGAACTGTTTGCTCCTTTGTTTCTGAATACTATGTGGGAATTTTTCAGTTGGCCCACAAATGACATGTAATTTGTTTGTTTCTCTGATTATTATAAAAAAAAAAGGAAAGAAAGGAACTCTTTGCAAGTATAATTTGTCATATAAAATTTACATTTGTGGCACTACTTGCGGAGACCTTTTTTCATTTCAAAGTAGGCACACACACACACACACAACACACACACTCACACACACACACAAATACACAACATGTGCGCACACTCACTTGTCCAACAGCCCTGAATGTGGCTTTGCGGTCGGCTGGGTATAAGCAACATTATCTATCTTATATTACACACTTGCCCACAATACACACGTTTGTGCATGTCACGCTTGCATGTACACACTCATGCAATGCCACACACTCACCTCACCGACACACACACATAACACCTCCATACTATCACACGTGCATGCAGAGGATTCACAATCTAGCACACACACTCCACACACAACACACACTCACACACACACACACACAACACACACCAACCTCACAAGACAATACAATTTACAATACAATACAATATCTTCTTCCTTTTGCCCCTTTACATTACACACTAATACTTAGTATCACAGCCCTATATGAACTCTCAACCTTCTTTTCATCATTGGTTTTTTTTTTTTTGTAATGTTTTATCATTTTTTCTGTGGAGAGATATTGAATGAAGATTACTGCTCCCCCCCCCCCCCCACGAATAAATTTGTTTGTATACCCACCCCATCCCCTTCCACGACCTCAATCCGGGAACTCTAGGGTTGTTTACCAAAACGGAGTTCAGGACGTTTGAAGATCGGCAATTAGATTTAACTATTGTGACAGTGACTGTTTTGTTAATTGGAACCGACTTGCGGTGTTTGTAATGGCATTTCTGATACTTGAAACTGAATCGACAGTTACTATCAGCGTACACAGCACATAACAACAGTGACTATCATTCACCACAACTGACAAAGATAGATAAAAAAAGCACTGAACAAGAAAATCGGCAGCAGCATCTGTGACATGCTAGCTAGCAAAGGAATTTCCTGGTTTCTCTTCATGCTGGAGGCATTTTTCCTCATGCTAACTTCAGTATGATGGTATCACTTGTCCCCCCCCCCCCCCCCCCCCCCCCCCCCCCCCCCCCCCCCCCCCCCCCCCCCCGAAATCTTTAATGTTCCTCCCTTATTGCATTCTCACATCCTCTGTCTTTCTTTGTTTTCTTTCCCTTGACGAGATTCTTGCTGTGGTATATCGACATACCTACATTTTCCATATGCATTATGTCCTTGGTTTTTTTTTCTGCCCCATCCTCTGTGCCATCTCTGTGGCAGTGCACCCTCGCCGCTCATTCTGACACTCCCTCCACAGCCACAGCCCAGCCCGGCCCGGCGCAGCCCTAGCACCAGCAATCCACAGGGAGCAGTCAATGTCATGATGTCAAGACACAACCCACTGGAGGAGACACTGCACAGCTGCTGAGTCACTGCGGTGGTGTTCAGTGGCGCCTGTTCTGATCTAACATACGCAGGACACCAAACCTACTAAACCCCCTACTGACGACAATAACTGCTTAGTTGCGGAGGAGCCGGCGTTGAGTGAGCTCTACCCCCCATAGGGCGCCACCACATCCCTCCAGTGAGACAGCCTCCTTGAACTCGCCGATACTGGTGACCCTGACGGAATCAAACCAAGGCCACAGACATGGAGAAGACATCGAAACTGAGGTCACCATGACAGCAGGGCATGAAGGGCCACAGAATTTGACACTTTTTTTTAATGCTGACTGATGAGAATGAGGATGATGAAACTGATGCTACAGATTTCCATTCTAGTCTGAGACTGCATGACAGGGCTGTACTCTATGCTTACTTTCATAATATATTCACATGTCAACCAGCCCCGAGAGATACAGACACCTGCAGTGTTGGTCAGGAAATTTGAGCAACACTCTCAGAAACGCATCCATTAAGTGGATGAAACTCGACTGTGTGGTCCCCGTCTTCCCAACTAAGCCTGTAGCAAACTCAACTCTGGGTAGGAGCCAGTCGGGGCAGAAAAATCCCATATGGCTCTGATGGGAATCAAACCCACGACCTCCCAGCCGGGAGTCCGCAACGCTAACCGCTTGGCCACAGTGGCTGGTTAATATATCCCATTCATAAGTTGCATGTGTATATTCCCTTCACCCACCCACCCCACTTATCCTGGTAATTTCTAAACCTGCAAATGTCTCTTGAATTAAATAATGTGCCTAATATCATAAGAAAAAAAAAACACTTATAAGAAAAAAAATAAACGCCATTGTATTTTCACTATATATCAACACAACTCTATCACATAATCTAAAGAACTGTCCCCAAATGAAAAGGGCCTCTTTCGCTTTATTGCAATCACACACTGTAACTTGTCGATGAAGGGTGAAGATGAAGGAGCGGAGTGGTCTTTGAGGTGATCCAATTTCATTCCCCTCCTTCAGTTCACAGGACTGAACCCTTCAGCCCGTCCCAGTCACACCTGGGCAGCGTCTCCTGCCTGACCAGTCTGGGCTGGTCTGCTGCAGCTGTGAGGACACCTCACTGACATGCATGGTGTCTCAGAAGCTGCGTGTCAAAAGTCAAGTAAGAATCTCTGAGCTTCTGTTATTTGTGGGCTTTGAGACTTTGGATACCTTGACAAACTCGCACATTATTTCAATTTTGTTTTTACATGAACAAAGTGGGTACATCATTCCAATAATATTCCAGTTCCACTCTAATATCTGGAATACTATCCTACCCAAGCGTTAAAAAAAAAAATCGCAATGTTAAAGGGAAATTATCAGTTTGGCAGCATATAAGAATTAGGAGACAGTAGGAGGCTTGATACATTATAGACAGTAAAGACCTTACATAGGGGATCTATAACAATGATGACAGTAGGAGATTTAACACTCTGCAGACAATAGGAGATTTAACACACTGCAGACAATAGGGGATCTATCATTCTGCAGACAATAGGAGACTTAACACACTGCAGACAATTGGAGATTTAACACACTACAGTCAATAGGAGATTTAACACACTGCAGACAATAGGAGACTTAACACACTGCAGTCAATAGGAGACTTAACACACTGCAGACAATAGGAAATTTAACACACTGCAGACAATAGGAGACTTAACACACTGCAGACAATAGGAGATTTAGCACACTGCAGACAATAGGGGATTTATAATACTACAGACAACAGGGGACTTAACACACTGCAGACAACAGGAGACTTAACACACTGCAGACAATAGGAGACTTAACACACTGCAGTCAATACGAGACTTAACACACTGCAGTCAATACGAGACTTAACACACTGCAGACAATAGGAGATTTAGCACACTGCAGACAATAGGGGATATATAATACTGCTGACAATAGGAGATTTAACACACTGCAGACAATAGGGGATTTATAATACTGCTGACAATAGGAGATATAACACACTGCAGGCAATAGGGGATTTATAATACTGCAGACAATAGGAGATTTAACACACTGCAGATAATAGGAGATTTAGTACACTGCAGACAATAGGGGATTTATACCACTGCAGACAATAGGAGATTTAACACTCTGCAGACAATAGGGGATTTATAATACTGCTGACAATAGGAGATATAACACACTGCAGGCAATAGGGGATTTATACCACTGCAGACAATAGGAGATTTAACACTCTGCAGACAATAGGAGACTTAACATACTGCAGACAAAAGGAGATTTAGCACACTGCAGATTTATAATACTGCAGATGTCACGACCGACCCCTGGAGGTCTGCCCTGACAGGATCGGTCTAGGTGGGAGTGAAGGGAGTGACTGACCTCACACGCCCCGCAAGAGACCACACAATAAAGATTACGATACAACACCCCATTTATTCACACCAACAAAATAAGCATTCCAACATTCACAACATGCACAAACACAATCAAGCACTCCAACGTACACAACATGCACAATCACAATCAAGCACTCCCACACCCACAACATGCACGATTATAAATAAATATTTCACCATATGACGTACACAATCACAATTACAGCATTCCAGCACATATGACATATACGCAATTATAAAGAAATATTTCCAGTATCGATCCTTTCTCACACCATGGAGTGCGTCCACACCCCTGCCCTGTCGAGTCTGCTGGGAGCACCCTGTCGCACTAGGTGCTCCGAGCCGGGTTGGTTCTCGCAGGGAGTCGCCAAAGCCGACACCCTCGACTCCCAAGCGGGCAGTGAAGAGCGTGTCCCGGGGGGGGGGGGGGGGGGGGGGGGGGGGGGGGGGAACGTAGCTGTTACTGGAGGTCCTGGACGGGGGTCCAGGCCGGCCAGTCAAGACGGCGGGCTCCTCTAGCAGTCCACGGTCCCGACCAAGGCGTGGCCTCGACCAGCGCGTGGCACCATCCCGTCCGTGGTCTCAGCCAGAACGTGGCCTCGACCAGCACGTGGCACCATCCAGTTCGTGCTCCAGGTGAGCCCCCGAGAGGGGGGAGGACGTAGCTGGGAGGAGTGTCGAAGAGGAGGGAAAGAGAAGGAAGGAGGAAGGAAGAAGGAAGGAAGAAGAAGGGTACTGGGAACCCTGCCGTCAGTACCGTCTGACCATTGCTGTCAGGTCTTAACAGCCACTCGCATGATGGGCGAGGGGAGTGTATTAAACGCACACAGTAAACCCATTGAATCAAGTCTTCTCACACGATGCAGGTAAAAGACTGCATTAAATCAACAGGTTTAAAACAAATATGAATTATCTTCACCTTCTCTCACTCACGCTTAACATTTTCCTTCCTTAGGAAATAAATCAAACACAGCGACCATCGCTTAATAACTGCCACCACATTTGCAAATAATAATTCAATGGCATAATTGTCACATTTTATAACACATTTCAAAACAACACAAATCTCCAACCACGCATCCAAACGACAAATCATGCGTACGCACGCTCGCGAACATAAACTCGTTCTCTTGCACACACAAACAGACGGTGGCCGAAGGATAAAAGTCCGGCGAATGTGACAGGGGCGGACGAGCGAGACCAAGCAAGTTCCAACCCTGAATCACCAGGTTCTCTCCCTTCCCCACGACTTACCGCTTCACCAGTTACATAAACAGGAGAAAGAATTTTGGAAATAATTTAGAATGGCCGGGTTTTTAAAGATTGAATTAACAGAGAAAGGTCTTACACAATATTTCTCTTACAATTTCGAAAACAAAAGAAAATTGCGCAAAAGAGAAGGACTAAGCCGGCTAACAACAACAAATCAAACAAACAGACCACGAAACTGATGCTTACCAGCTACCCGTGGGTGACCCGAAGAGGCGGGTCAGAGGGACTCTCTCTACCCTCTGTCCAGTCGAGAGGACAGAGGCGAAGATGCGGAAACAGAAGAAAGTGATGTCCCTCTCTACAGGCCGACTGCAGGAATTGAAAAGTACTGACTGTACTCTCGATGATATGGTAAAGAACCAGGACTGGAGCAGGCGCCCCCAGAGAATCTTCCGCTCGAGTGAAGAGCTAACCTCCCTCAGCAATGGCGGCCAACATGCCATGCTGCGTCACAGAGTGAGCATACTTCAAACTAAAAGAAACGAAGCACGTGCGACGGGTTTAAAAAGACAGGCGAGAGGCCGATAGACAGAAGTTCGAGAGAAAGGTACGGCCACCGTTGAACTTGCAGGATGAATAGCACGGGGTGGAATTTAGAGAGAGAGAGAGAGAGAAAGCAAACGAGTTGAGCTGAACCACACAAGGTGCAACGCACCACAAGCCACACACTAAGGGACGGGTACACGACAACAGCAACGACAATAAACAAATAAGTAATTCCGCCACCCTAGGTGGGTCGAACGTCGTAGGCCTCGTGACAAACTGTGACAAACCCCCCTTCTAAAAGCATCTGTTTCTCTGAGATACAGTGCTCCTTTGAACCTTGACGCATGTGCAAATTCACAACATGGGACTGAACCCAACTCTCTGTGATCGACAGAGTACGACAAATCCAATACAAACATTCCACGATAGAATCACACCGAGAAATACATAATACTACATTTATCAAACAACTAAGCAACCTTCCAACCATGAAAGTAACAATCCGAACCATTGGTGATTCACTACCGTTAACCTCACTGAAGTGACAACTGTCACTACACCTGATACAGAGACCAAAAAGGGATATAACCCTGGTTGAGGGGAGGTGTCCTCTGACTGATTTTCCAATATGCTAACTACGGAGCTCGGCTAAGATAGTCAGCATCCGTATTCAGGAACCTTGATATGACGGAAAGTGAACGCATGACTCTGCAGCTCCACTGCCTAACTCATGAGTCGACGACTGACTGGCCGGATCCGGTCCAGGCACTGGAGAGGATGATGATCGCTCTCCAGTACAAACTTCCGGCCGTACTTCTTCTTGGGCACGCCAGTGCGCGTCCAAATCTGCCTGAGAGATTCAGCAACAGTAGGGGCATCGATAGTCCTAAGCGGGACAGCCTCTGGGTATCGACTCGCAGATTCTACCACTACCGAAGTGTAGCGGTGACCGCGATCGGATGGAGGATTAAGGGTCTCACCAGGTCGATCCCAACCTTGCTGAATGCCTCCCAACCCGTGGCACTGACCCTAGGGGAAACACGCCTCAAGCGACCCTTAGGCGTTGTCGTTGGCAGACATCGCAACTGCGGCAGTACTGCCTAACCTGTGAGTTCATCCCTGGCCAAAAGAAGTCTTGTCTTACTCGCTCGAGAGTCCGCTTGGAGCCCATTGACTGCCATGGGGGAATCGTGGGCCTGCCGGAGAGAACAGACTCTCTCAAGCTTTGGGGAACAACAGCTGTCTGGCCACACGATCTGCTGAGTGGGAAACTCTAAAGAGGATCCCCTTGTGGAGCTTGAAGCTCACCTTGGCGTGTCGGGCCGACTGAGCGGGACGATCCACAAGTTGTCGCAGGCGTTGGACATCCAAGTCCCTGGCCTGAAGACGGATAATGCTAGCAGGATCGGCCCTTGCCAGACCTCGTTAGAGATCGGCTGTAAGACGGGACGCTAATTCCTGTTCCTGCTTCTTAGCTTTGGCGCGTGTGGTGACTCCCACACACGCCTGTACGGGCAAATCCGTAGACACGGACTGACTGCGTCCGTCTGCGAGAGGTGATAGCATTCCTATGATAAGGGAATACAGAGGTCGCTCCACCGCGATGGCCATACTTCGCCACAGAAGTAGGGGGTGGAGATAGGAACGAGTACTGAAGGACGGGTGGAGGTAAAACCAGCCTCCAACCGCACACATCGTAACTGGCGCCCGCCGGGCCTTAGGGGAAACTAAATCCTTTATCCACGAAGAGTGTTGATGCCCCCGATCCCTGATGGTGTGACCAAGGAGGAACCAACAAAGAGAGAACACTGGGCACTCTGAATCACCAGAAGCTGGGATGGAACCACGTTAGCCGAGGCACGAGGACGTTGGAAAGGACCAGCCCCACGACTACCAGCGGCTTTAGGACATCTTTCCTAATGTGGCCAGGACGGACACAAAGAAAACCAGTCGGGGCGCTGAAATCCCGATGAACTGCCTGCCTTGTTCACCCCACTAGCAGTTGTCGGCACCTTATTGCTACTAAATCCTGTGGAGGGCTTCCTCTCCGTATCTGGGCGATGCCCATAAGCCCTGCGAGCTTCAGCAAACACCTCAGCTGTGTGAATCGCAGCCGCGAAATCTGAGGTGCTGTCTCGCCTATCCGGATCTCAACTCTGGAGACACAGTGTTGGTGAGCTGTTCATGAGGATCGATCCTCAGCCAACTTAGCTAACTGACGCCAGTACCTAGCGTTTTGCGCAGCCTATCACCAAACTGCACGAAGGTCTCGTCATTATTCTTCTTCATGGACCTAAAATTCCTCCTGTAGGTCTCTGGGGTAGGTGGGAACGCTTAGCAGAGCCAACTGCATGTCTGCATAAGACGCGCCTTCATTTAGAGTGAGCACACACTCCCTTGCAGCACCAGATATCCAGAAAAAAGTTGCATAGCCTTTTGTTCCTCAGACAATTGATAGGAACAAGCAACTTTGTCAAAATGCTCTAGGAACATATCAATGTCCTCACTAGGTCTGAACTCTGGAAGCTTTAACTTTGGGCCTCTAACTCTTCACCTGCCTGGTGATTAACCCCTGGTTTACAGAAGCGGGAGGCCGCGCGAAAGAAACTGTTCCATTCTTCCCTGCGTAGAGCCTCCTGGCTGGCAGCCTCCTCTCTACGCTGATCCAACTCTTCCCGACGGAGGGCAGCCTCCTCCTACGCTGAGCCTCTGTCTGGCAGCCTCTTCCCTACGAAGAATAGCCTCTTCCTTATGCATAATCTCCTGTCTGTCAGTCTCCTCTCTACGCAGAGCCTCCATCCTGTCTAGCTCTTCCCTACGGAGAGCTTCCTGCCTGACTGCCTCTTCTTACGTAGGGCCTCCTGCCTAGCAGCCTCTTCACTACGTAGGGCTTCCTGCCTAGCAACCTCTTCCTACGGAGGGCCTCATCCTCCCGTCGCTGTCGCTCCAGAAACATCAGGACGGAGGCGATGTCCTGGGTGGGGTTCACCACTCCCGACACGGGAGGATGACCCATCTGACCCGTCCCTTGGGTCTCGACTTTCCCATAAGGAAAGTCTTCTGGGGCATGCCCCTACGAGGGGAAGCCTGAAGAGGAGAGGCTTTGGTTTCTGCGACTCAACAGAAGCCCACAGTTGCCTCGCTATGCTCTGACGCTTCCGAGCGGAAGTGCAGTCGGGGTCTCGACAGGAAGATCCCCCAGCAAAGAAGAAGTGACAGTACTCGCTGGACTACCTGCTATAGCACTGGAATAAGTAGAAGTTACCGTAGTCGAAGTACTGGTACTAATAGTAGGGACTACCGTAACATTTTGATACCCTTCTTCTTCGATGCACGCGTCGCCACACCACCAGCGCCGGACGTCGCCATGACAATACTATCCTACAGTTATCAAATACAGGGGAAGACAACTCCACTTGAAAAAACAAATATTTTTAGGGGTGTGTGTATATGTGTGTATGCGTGTGTGTGCGTGTGTGCGGACAAGTTCCGGCTGCTCCCACTCTGGCAACACCGCGCTCTACAGCACGAGCAAACAGTGCGGTGGGGCTCACCGGAAAAAAAAACAAAACAAAAACTATGTCCGGCTGCCCCACTCTGGCAACACCGCGCTCTATATGCTACGAGCAACAGTGCGGTGGGGCTGGCCGAAAAAAAAAAACAAAAAAAACTAGCAGACGGAATCCGGAGAGGGGAAGAAAAAAAAAAGAGACACTAGCGTCCGATACAACCCCTGTACTCAACAACCGGTAGAGAAAAAAAAAACAAAACAAGAACTGACTAAATACAAACAGGAATGGAAGACTGAGCGGCAAACAGAAGGGCAAGACTTACGGCCGTTACCTGCGTGAGGTACCCGGCGGAAGGAGGTCTGGACGCGGTCGACTCCCCTGGTCTCACCTCGACCCCCGAGTCACGCCGGTGTTCCCCAGGCACCAAAAGACTCCTTCACTCTAGAGTCACCCAGCCAACCACCCACGAACAAACACGACAAACTGACTAAACATATACAAACAGACAAAAACTAAACAGGTACTCTGCGAAACGAGAGAGAGACAGCCAGAGCCTTCACATCCCGGACGAGCCCCCACAATTGTCACGACCGACCCTGGAGGTTTGCCCTGACAGGATCGGTCTAGGTGGGAGTGAAGGGAGTGACTGACCTCACACGCCCGCAAGAGACCACACAATAAAGATTACGATACAACACCCATTTATTCACACAACAAAATAAGCATTCCAACATTCACAACATGCACTAAACACAATCAAGCACTCCAACGTACACAACATGCACAATCACAATCAAGCACTCCCACACCACATACATGCACGATTATAAATAAATATTTCACCATATGACGTACACAATCACAATTACAGCATTCCAGCACATATGACATATACGCAATTATAAAGAAATATTTCCAGTATCGATCCTTTCTCACACCATGGAGTGCGTCCACACCCTGCCCCTGTCGAGTCTGCTGGGAGCACCCTGTCGCACTAGGTGCTCCGAGCCGGGTTGGTTCTCGCAGGGAGTCGCCCAAAGCCGACACCCTCGACTCCAAGCGGGCAGTGAAGAGCGTTTGTCCCGGGGGGGGGGGGGGGTGGGGGGGGGGGGGGGGGAACGTAGCTGTTACTGGAGGTCCTGGACGGGGGTCCAGGCCGGCCAGTCAAGACGGCGGGCTCCTCTAGCAGTCACGGTCCCGACCAAGGCGTGGCCTCGACCAGCGCGTGGCACCTTCCGTCCGTGGTTCAGCAGAAACGTGGCCTCGACCAGCACGTGGCACCATCCAGTTCGTGCTCCAGGTGAAGCCCCGAGAGGGGGGAGGATGTAGCTGGGAGGAGTGTCGAGAGGAGGGGAAAGAGAAGAAGGAGGAAGGAAGAAGGAAGGAAGAAGAAGGGTACTGGAACCCTGCCGTCAGTACCGTCTGACCATTGCTGTCAGGTCTTAACAGCCACTCGCATGATGGGCGAGGGGAAGTGTATTAAAGCACACAGTAAACCATTGGAATCAAGTCTTCTCACACGATGCAGGTAAAAGACTGCATTAAATCAACAGGTTATAAAACAAATTGAATTATCTTCACCCTTCTCTCACTCACGCTTAACATTTTCTTCCTTAGGAAATAAATCAACACAGCGACCATCGCTTAATAACTGCCACCACATTTGCAAATAATAATTCAATGGCATAATTGTCACATTTTATAAACACATTTCAAAACAACACAATCTCCAACCACGCATCCAAACGACAAATCATGCGTACGCACGCTCGCGAACATAAAACTCGTTCCCCTTGCACACACAAACAGACGGTGGCCGAAGGATAAAAGTCCGGCGAATGTGACAGGGGCGGACGAGCGAGACCAAGCAAGTTCCAACCTGAATCACCAGGTTCTCTCCCTTCCCCACCGACTACCGCTTCACCAGATACATAAACAGGAGAAAGAATTTTGGAAATAATTTAGAATGGCCAGGTTAAAGATTGAATTAACCAGAGAAAAGGTCTTACACAATATTTCTCTTACAATTTCGAAAACAAAAGAAAATTGCGCAAAAGAGAAGACTAAGCCGGCTAACAACAACAAATCAAAACAAACAGACCACGAAACTGATGCTTACCAGCTACCCGTGGGTGACCCCGAAGAGGCGGGTCAGAGGACTCTCTCTACCCTCTGTCCAGTCGAGAGGACAGAGGCGAAGATGCGGAAACAGAAGAAGTGATGTCCCTCTCCTACAGGCCGACTGCAGGAATTGAAAGTACTGACTGTACTCTCGATGATATGGTAAAGAACCAGGACTGGAGCAGGCGCCCCCAGAGACATCTTCCGCTCGAGTGAAGAGCTAACCTCCCTCAGCAATGGCGGCCAACATGCCATGCTGCGTCACAGAGTGAGCATACTTCAAACTAAAAGAAAACAAGCACGTGCGACAGGTAAAAAGACAGGCGAGAGGCCGATAGACAGAAAGTTCGAGAGAAAGGTACCGGCCACCCGTGAACTTGCAGGATGAATAGCACGGGCGGTGGAATTAGAGAGAGAGAGAGAGAAAGCAAACCGAAGTTGAGCTGAACCACACCAAGGTGCAACCGCACCACAAGCCACACTAAGGGACGGGTACACGACAACAGCAACGACAATAAACAAATAAGTAATTCCGCCACCTAGGTGGGTCGAACGTCGTAGGCCTCGTGACAAACTCGTGACAGCAGACAATAGGAGATTTAGCACACTGCAGACAATAGGGGATTTATAATACTGCAGACAATAGGAGATTTAGCACACTGCAGACAATAGGGGATTTATAATACTGCAGACAATAGGAGATTTAGCACACTGCAGACAATAGGGGATTTATAATACTGCAGACAATAGGAGATTTAGCACACTGCAGACAATAGGGGATTTATAATACTGCAGACAATAGGAGATTTAACACACGGCAGACAATAGGGGATTTATAATACTGCAGACAATAGGGGATTTATAATACTGCAGACAACAGGAGACTTAACAGACTGCCGACAACAACAGAAAGAGACAGCTGGCAGTTGAAGAATGAACACACTACAGACAACAGGGGACTTGACACACTACAGACAACAGGGGACTTAACACACTGTAGACTGTATGAGAATAAACACATTGCAGACAGCTGGGGACATAACACACTGAAGACAACAGGGGACTTAACACACTGAAGACAACAGGGGACATAACACACTACAGACAGCTGGGGACTTGACACACTGAAGACAACAGGGGACTTAACACACTACAGACAGCTGGGGACTTGACACACTGAAGACAGTATGAGAATCCAATAATTGCAGGCAGTGGGGATCATGTCACATTACAGACAGTGGGAGACTTAACACACTACAGACAGCCGAGGACTTACAACACTGCAGACAGTAATCAACTACACAGACTTTGCATAATCAGTCACAATCCCCTTCTTTTCCCCGTTAGCACTAGTTTACCTAACCAATAAAAAAAAACAAAAAAACCCACCACCCCCAAACCTTATTAAGATTTGTACATGTTTCCCAAAGAATGTTACTGTAACCACATTCTGCCTAGAACTGATAAAATTCTATCTTTAATTACCTAATAATTATCAGCTAGTCACAGAGAAAACACATACCTGTTGGCAAACTGTACAACTACTGAGCAGAAAGAACATTCCATCCGCAGCGGCTTATGTGCGTATCACTATCCCGCAATGTGTCTCTTTTATGGCGTTCTTTTGTGCCTGCCCCAAACTGCAGCACCTCTGATCAATACTCAAAAGCCAATTGCCTGCGACTGGCCAAAGATCAGATCCAGTTTGCAGTGCAATGAAAATGTCACACTACCTCCCAGCTGCGCAATATCTTGGCAATTTCATGGCCACCAGCATCAACCAGTTGGTCAATATTTCTGATCGCAGCCTTCCGACTTTTTACGGATGAAAGTCGTATGGCCGTATAAAACATCCTATGTTCTGTTTGCAAGACATCAGAGATGACATTTATTTGCATGCTAATACTTCAGACAGCAATACACTTAACTTATGAAAATGATAATTAATCATCATACCAATTCATAAAATGCCCTTTTTCAGTAAAAAAACAACAACCAAAAACAAAAAGAAAAAAATCCCGGTAAGCTTGCATACATTCCACAACTGCTACTAAAGTTTGAGGCAATATGATTATGTCTTCATCTATTCACTGAATTATTCTCATATAAAAAAAATGGGGAGAAAGAGAAAAGAGAGAGAGAGAGAGAGAGAGAGAGAGAGAGAGAGGAGAGAGAGAGAGGAGAGAAGAGAGAACTTGAAAAAGTTACTGTTTTATGGTCTTGGAGCTTTCTGAAGTTTCTGAATACCATGCCTCAGTATAAAGACAGCTTGCAAGAACATAATTTTGCAAGCATTACACAAAATACACATACTTTAACACATTGGTAATTCCATTATTTCAAGTGCAGAGACAAGTTTCGCACATCCACACACACTACAGAGCGAGCGAGTGAGAACAAAAGCAAGGAGAGAGAGAGAGAGAGAGAGAGAGAGAGAGAGGAGAGAGAGAGAGGTTAGATGAGGACAGATTGAAGATAAAAAATACCCTCATTCTAATTATTGTAGGTGTTCATTCTATTAAAACTAAGGATCAGATCAGATGTTACCTTTTTTCTTTATCATAATATATGAAAGACAGTCTCCACCTCCTTTCTTTTCTCTCTCTCAAACACACACACACACACACACACACACACACACACACACACACACACACACACACAATGCACACACACACACACACATACACATTCTCTCTCTCTCTCTCTCTCTCTCTCTCTCTCTCTCTCTCTCACACACACATATTCTCTCTCTCTTTTCTCACACACACACACACATACTCTCTCTCTTTCTCTCTCTCCTCTCTCTCTCTCTCACACACACACACACACACACACACACATACACACACACACACACACACACACACACACACACACACAGAGGCATGCATATGCATGCTTTAGTAAATGAGTACGCACACAGTACACCAGCTCTCTAAGATCCAGAATATTACAGTGATTATGAATGACTGATCACTTTGTGCAAGCCTGAACATGCACATGCACAATAAATAAAATGCTGACTCAACTTGTTGCCGGTGGAAAACCTAAGATGACATGACAATGATCTGCATGAGATTATCGACAAATGAAACAACTGTACTGCATGCATCGCTACACCTCTATCTTGTTGCCCATGACCTCCAGCATAGGGATGCAGAGATCCTGAAATCCAGATTCTCCATAGTGGCACCCCTATGGCCTCTTTTCTCGGGGAAATAAAGACAATAGTGGTGAAAATAGTTACAGACAAGGAGAGATGAAGAGCATGGTGAGGTTAACATAATTTGTATTACTACAGCATAAATTTCACACCATCACACAAAATGACAAATGTACACACTACACAGTACACAATTCAGTCACACCAGTTCCATGCAATGTTTTACTTGACACGGAAACTTCACCCGCAGTGGGTACACGCAGCCTGGCTGGCCTCAAAACAAAACGCCAGTCATTATTAATTCATCAGGGCCCTGCAGAACAGCGTCAAATGTGTGTTGCTTGATCTGCCGCATAGAGCACTCAGCAGATTAGCATCATCATTTCCGTACCTAATGAATATTGACTTGGCCTTCCAAAATCTGCATCAGCAAACCGCCAGAGACTTCCTCTCCTTGCAGGGACTGTGTTCTGGACAGCCCAAAGCACTTGCAGGACATTGTAATTGACCTCGTTATCACAGAATGCTGACGGAGTCTGCTAAGGATGGACAGTCTGCCTATTATGGGCCAACTATGGCCTCCTGTCAGTGTTAGATGGGATCCTCCTTTTTTGTGTGTGGTACTATCTATATCGTGAATAACACACAAACATGATCAGTTATCAGCATACAATAATGTTAAATGCTCGTGTATTCAAGATGCTATAATATTAATCAGGGCAGAATAAAGTTGCTTCGACTTTAAAGGCTTTTCATCCTCTACTTCTAAAAGCAGGATTCTCAGCATCATTATATGATGCACACATTCTCTCTCTGACAGACTGAACAACATTGCTTCATTTCAACAACAAATTGTAATACATGTTTTCCTAAAATAAACAGTAAACTCTTAAAAAAAAAAAAAAACATCAAAATATGCAGTGCTGTGATCTTACTAGTCACTTCAATTTTCTCAGAAAATAATAGTCAGACTATGCAATGTGTTGTCATTCCACTACAATTTGTGAGCACAGTTATCTATGATAAACATTGTAACTACAGGTATAGAACATACTTTGAGGGGTCTTCTGTCTGTTGTCCATCCACCTTACCCTGTTCTTAAACTTGTATAAGTACAATCCTAATGACAGTGTGACAGTTCATAACCACAGACATGTAATACTTACACTACAGTAAGCAGTGATACAAGATAAACATGACAGTCAGGTGCTTTCAGATTATCCTGCTGTTTAGCAGACAATCTTTTGGCCAAAGAAAATCGAAATTACAAGGCACACACTGAGCATGTGCTGACAAAACATTGTCTGCTATAATAAAACCTGCCTTTTGGGATGGGCATTATTCACACAATTGGGCGAGTGTCACATCATTAATTAGGAATCTTGTCATAACCAGTGGGTGGTAATTTTTCAAGTCGCAGGCAGGTATCTTTACAAACTGTCTGTTACAGGTTGTTGTGGTTGGTGTGGATGTCTGTCTGGATGCCCTGGTTGGTGTGGACATCTGTCTGGATGCCCTGGTTGGTGTGGATAACTGGCTGGATGCCCTGGTTGGTGTGGATGTCTGTCTGGATGCCCTGGTTGGTGTGGATGTCTGTCTGGATGCCCTGGTTGGTGTGGATGTCTGTCTGGATGCCCTGGTTGGTGTGGATGTCTGGCTGGATGCCGTGGTTGGTGTGGACATCTGTCTGGATGCCCTAGTTGGTGTGGATGTCTGGCTGGATGCCCTGGTTGGTGTGGATGTCTGGCTGGATGCCCTGGTTGGTGTGGATGTCTGGATGCCCTGGTTGGTGTGGATGTCTGTCTGGATGCCCTGGTTGGTGTGACTGGATGCCCTGTTTGGTGTGACTGGATGCCCTGGTTGGTGTGGATGTCTGTCTGGATGCCCTGGTTGGTGTGACTGGATGCCCTGGTTGGTGTGGATGTCTGGATGCCCTGGTTGGTGTGGATGTCTGTCTGGATGCCCTGGTTGGTGTGACTGGATGCCCTGGTGGTGTGGATGTCTAGCTGGATGCCCTTGTTGGTGTGGATGTCTGGCTGGATGCCCTGGTTGGTGTGGATAACTGGCTGGATGCCCTGGTTGGTGTGGATGTCTGACTGGATGCCCTGGTTGGTGTGGATGTCTGGCTGGATGCCCTGGTTGGTGTGGATAACTGGCTGGATGCCCTGGTTGGTGTGGATGTCTGACTAGACCCGTAGCTGGTGTAGATGTCTGGTTGGATGGCCTTAATCAAAGATGTGGACATCTGGGTTGGCTGCCTGGTTGCTGAACTGGGTCAACTGTCCCTGGTGGCTGGACCACACCAGGTTGACAGTGGTCTGCTGAGCTTCCTAGAGTTTCAGGACAATTTGACGCCACCACCTTTGATGGAACCATGGGAGGACGGTTCTGGGGTATTGGAACTGGATGTGAACAGGGGTGGGAACTGGATGAAGGTGAAAACAGGAGCGGGAATGAGGCACTGTGTAGGCTCTAGGTGCCTTTGGTTCCATTTGTATGTGCTGGATGGACTCCTGATGATGTAAGAGCATGGAGTGACCTTGACCAGCATGCAAACCTTTGGCTGATGAAAGTTGAAGTAAGAGCATGTGCATATGATGCTTGCCCATTATGAATGAAGGACAAACTTACAAAGCAACATAAGAAGTCTTTTTCAGGTGCATGGCATCTTAAAACGACATAGAATAATATGAAGAAAAGTATCAATATTCCTATACACATGAATAAACATAAATCTAAAGTAATCATACAATGTTAAAGTATAACTAGATATAACCACATACATATGTCAATGGCAGGAAAACATGAAAAGGGTTATTGTCTCATATGGATGTCCACAAACATACTTGCACCCTGGTATACTGGACATTTACAAATAATGTGAAATTAAGAGTATGGCATAAAATGGGAGATGACCAGTCAAAACAGTTGTACAACAGGTCAGTTTGAAATGATAATTTGAAGGCACCAGCATTTTCTATGTGACATTAATCGTAAAGCTGGGAACTGTAGTGAGATGATTCACAGATGCAGTAATAAACGGATTGGGAGTCAAGTTTTTGTACAAGGCACTAACAGAATGACTGCTGATGATGATAGATGCCTTGAAGGACCATATAATCTAGACCAATTTATGTGTCCTCTGAGTAACAGTTTATGAACCACTACATAATGAACAATCCACCAACATGTTTTAATGAAACATACATAAAATGTGACAATCTCCAAAGGGTGCCTGGATGTACGTTCATTCTCATTTTCAAGCAACATCAATAATGTCAATTCTGTAAATGATGAGCATGCACTGTCAGATATCAGCATTTGATTAACATTTTTGCTCAGAGCAAACTCATTCCTCCCCCCCCCCCTCCCCACTTTTACTCCCCCCCCCCCTCCCCCACCTCCTCTTTCTCTCTCTCTCCCTCTCTGTGTCTTTCACTCACATGCACGCAAAGACCCATCTTTCACCGAGCAAACGTTTCTCGTCCATTATCAGTCCCCCACAAAATACAACAACAAAACGAAAATCCCTTGCACTTCATGAACGTATTGCATAATTACTGAGCGGAGCAGATGCCACACGGCAGGGTAGGGGATGTGACTCAACAAAAGGGGAAGTCATCTCAGCAGTTCAATCCGGCCTGGGATTCCCTGAGTAATGAGGAAAGAGAGGCCGTAGTGTCAAAACAGTGCAGACTGAAGGAAGCCATCCTTGTCACAGAGCTGTCAGGGGAGACGGGGGACATTTCCCTGGGGTAGATTAGGCAGGTCTTCAAATGGAGATCCAGCTGAGAGTCTGAGAGAGCTTTGGGTCTTGCAGTTGCCAAAAGAAGATGCAGTTCTCTCTGTCAACTTCAAAAGAAGGGCAAGAGAAGAGGGGGAGATACAGAGAGGGGGAAAAGATGGGATGCAGAGAGAGAGAGAGAGAGAGAGAGAGAGAGAGAGAGAGAGAGGAGAGAGAGAGAGAGAGAGAGAGAGGATGGGGTGGGCTGGGCTGAAGACATTGAAAAGGGGGGTTTGAGCAGGTTAGGATGAGAAATGAAGAAGAGAGATGGTGGAGAGCTTTTTGCCCATTTCATGCGAGAAGACAGTTCACTGAGAGAGAGAGAGAGAGAGATGAGAGAGAGAGAGAGAGAGAGAGAGAGGGACACCAGCCACTGAACTGAAAGACATGCTGGTACTGTGGGTGAGCTGATGTACAATGGCACACAATGACTGCTGTAATGGACCAGAATGACCGGCTTTTGCGGACCTGTTTAGTTAGGGGGTTCACAGCTAGATTTACTGTTGCATTATCACATCTATGGATTTACATGAATCTCTTTCTGAACCAGATTTTTTTTTTCAGCTATGAAAAAGTGAAATGTTAATTCAAACATGTAAACCTTTGTCACAAAGAAAACTCTACAACGTACCAACAAAAAAAATGGTTCCACTGTTTTTGGTTAGTAGAGGCAATGTCTGGATTTTCTCAATATCACAGCCTATGAATAGCAACAAAGCATACAGATTCTGATCACGGCCTTCACATACCCAGTGCAGAAAAACTACATGTCATATTCTTGGGGTGCACACGGGAGCAACAGTTTTGACGATGGATGATTGTAAGCTCAACCATTGTTCAAAGTGACCCCCCCCCCCCCCCCCCAAAAAAAAAAAAAAAAAAAAATCTTGTTATTGATGCTGAATGGAGAATAAAGCTTTTCTTAAAATCTGTACAGGGCATTACACTGCATGGCTTCAGTGCAGGACTGTTCCTGTAAATGTCTGAAATTTCATATTGTATGCCAAGGGTATAACAAATACAAATCTTAAAATGTTCTGGATTGAGGCACAAATTAATTTACAATCTTTTCTTAGACTTTTATCTGTAATCATTCCAACATTATATATCAGCATACTCAATCCGCTCATTACAGCAATTAAAAAAAAAGAGTACTATTTGTAATATGAATCAGATGAGGTCAGAGGGCCATTGGGCCACTTACTGCTAGTCCCTAATATTACTTTTATATCTCTGTCCATCATGCATATCAGTGATAGGAATTTTAGTGAGGCAGCAAATCTGTGAGAAATTTCCAGGACCCTCTAGAAAAAATTTATCTAAATCTAAAATGTGAAATTAAAATGTGAAATTACCACAGGTGTAAACATTATTATTTAGAGAGCAAAAACAACAACAACAATAACAACAAACAGATAGTATCCTCTTACAAATGTCAATTTCTTGTAAATGAAACACTTACAAAGAAGGAAAAGCATATACCACGTTAATCTGTTATGAAAGCAACACGTGAAGTGCAACGCTGAAAAACTCTACATGAGACGAAACAAGTTTTCAAACTTCTACACTGTATGAAGGTGTTGTAGTTCTATATATTTTCTCACCTAGAAAATCCAGATCTCCCCCTCCTCCCCTTTTCATAATACAAGATACATGGCTTAAAAGGAAGTCAAAAATGCATTTTTGTTGATGCCCTTGTGGACTGTGTTTGTGCATCTCTGTTTTACTGTACTGTTTTATTATGAGCAATAATTTTTATTACACATTTAAAGTTATTGTAATTTTAAATATTCAAAAACTTCAACAATCAAGACCTACAATTATATAATACCTTTTAATTCAAATTAAGGATCATATTGCTGTGATTACGGTTTAAGTAGAAATGGAGAATGAGAATCCAGCCCCCACAAAATAGCAATCAATGGTAAATGATACACCAGCCCACTCTTATATCTTTCTCAGGAAAATTGAACTAAATGACATGAATCTGCCACCACAGGTCAATTATTTAAATGTAAAAAGTTTCAATCTCTCTTTTTCTCCACTCTGTCTTTTGCATGCACATGTGCGCGCACGCATGAGCATGCACACACACACACACACTCACACACACACACACCACACACACACACACACACACACACACACACGCAACACACACACACACACACACACAACGCACACACACACACACAAGTGATGGCATCTTTCTCAGGTCTTACACAAAGCCAGCCTCACTTCCCATTTCTCTTGTCTTTTTTCTAGCCTGCAGCAGATGCTGAAACCTTTGCAGTCAATCAGCCCCCGATCATTCAACAATGCATGACGATGGCAAGCAGTGCCCCTTCAGAGGTTTCCCCTCACAAGAAATCACACAGACAATCAGCGCCTTCAAGACAAAAGTGGTAACACTTGTCAATCACGAATGAGTAGAGCACACTGATAACAGAAAATCAGGACAGACCAACTCACAGCCAGCATGCTCCTTACACAACCACCACCATCTTCCCTGTCTGCCTCCTCCGAGACTGGGGTTTCCAGCGCCCCTTGGGGTTCTTATCCGACAAATCTGAGAAGACAGGCAGACAACAGCAAGACCGTGTTGCCTTTGTAGCATCCTCAAAGATTCATGATGAAACGATTGGGCTTTAGAGTATTCATAGACATTGATGACCTTACTGAATCTTCCCAGCATGTAGGGGGAAATTCAGCTGGTCCACAAAGCCCAGTTGCAGACAGTGCTTTCCACTTCAGCCTTTTCCCTTACTTTCTCCTAACGCACAAAGGTGATGATCAGTCTCAACAGAGATGGTGGCATCCACAGAGTCCTGTATGTATTTTTAATATTCTAATCACACAGGACTAACATTGTGAGCACAGCTGACTGGGGGCTATGTGAACAGCCATCCCTGACACACTGTACAGACGAAGCTCTCTCAGGACAGTGGTGAACACAGAGTGTTATTTCAGAGGTCAGCTTATCGACCCAGGATCAGCTGCTGACAAAGACACCAACCCCCTAATAATGTGAGAATGATCTGCACTCTGCAAAGGTAGATTCAGACAAAGCTGGGGTTTTGATTTTCCAACTTAAAACAAGAAACTTCACACTACATACACATAATAGGATCAGTGGTCAAAAATGTACACTAATACATCAATATATACCAAGAAGGCTGTGGATAAAGTTGCCTGACCAATGAACCAGGGCTGTTGTGCTACAACTAAGGAAAGCACCCCCCCCCCCCCTCCCTTCCCTCTCCCATCAAATTCTCCACCACTCTCATCCATCTTGGTCCTCAAAGTTCAAGAACTCTAAGCCCAACTGACCATGAATTAGTACCCCTCTCAATGGAGACCCTAAGCTGAGAGAGCTGAAAGCAGCCCCAGCTATGGATGGTGAAGGAACACCCATGCCAGTAAAACTAAAAGCCACAAGTTACCTCCCTGCTTGCAGTGTCTAATGAAGCAGGGTGGACATACCTGATCTGCCATTCCTGAAATGCTCTGACAACAAAACTCAATCAGAGCGGTGACGAATGTGTTGCCCTATTCACGTGGCTATTGAAAAAAGTCTGCAAGCAGACACCGACTGAAGCGCCTGCAAACACACTACCCATACAAGACCTGCAGTTCAATGTACTGGTGTGGATACAATGGCCTGACCCATATAATGAGTGACAGCACTGGTAAGGATAGCAATTCATACCACACCCTCTCAGAACAGTAACAATACTGTCTGCTCAAGTTGCCTTTCTCAAAAGGGAACAATGTCATGAAACAACTATAGACATGGATAAAAAGTTAATAAAAAAAAAAAAGAATGATTGGATAGTGACCCCGGCGAAATGAACTTCTAGAAGTTACCAAAATTCTAGAATGTTCCATGCCTTTGTGGAAGTTTCTGTAATTTTCAGGGTGGAATATTCCGGAATTTTTTCCGGTCTGGAATATTATTTTCAGTTGTGGAATATTCTATAACTATTGCACTTATTCTAGAACTTATATGTTCCATAACCCGGTTCTAGAAATAAAACTGATTCAGTACAAAGCATAAATCTGTATAAAAGACAACTGAAAAAATTTTATCTTATAAAA